>QAOA01008265.1:100342-275099 GCA_003255065.1 Cercis canadensis | reverse complement strand
TACAATAAGATAATCAGCTAGATACCAGGGTCAAAGACCAGTCTCACGAAGTCGTGAGTTGCCCCGGTAGAATTATCTTCTGAAGCTGCAGAATCAGAACTGGAATGAGAACTAGAATCAGCTTCAGATGCAGATTCAGCAGGATTGCCATCGCTTAAAAATGACGAAATTTCTGCATAGATGGCACAGCTCATGTCACCATCACAAACAGAATGTGAATGGCGCTGAAGATAACCTTCTATACCCACAAAGTCAGGGAATCCAGAATATAGCTCCTCATACACATCCACTAACTCTGTGGTAGCATCAATGACCACAGCCTCTGGGATAGAATCATCTTGTTCTAAAACGGCTGCAATTTCAGAACAAGCAGTGCAAGCAGAATCACCACAACTGCAGCACTTAGAATCAGGAGTGCTCAAAAAGGCAGATATTTCCGCACATACTGCACAAGGTACATCACCATCACAGTCAGGACAGGAGGGGCACTGAAGAGGGTCTTCAACACCAACAAAATCTGGGAAGTCAGCACAGAGCTCATCAGACCCATCCCTAACTAGATCATCAGTCAAATCAATGTGAAAGATAGAGTGCTCATCCATGGAATGCTGCATAGGCTCAAAAATATTGAACTGCACAACAGAGTCTCCAAACTCCATGGTCTGAGAAGGAAGTGCACCAGAACCCTGGGATTGCAATTGACTCACAGATGATGCCAATTGTCCGATCTGTCTTTCCAGATTCTGCATGGTGGACTCTGCCCTCTGCTGGAACTGGATGTTGCTGGTGGCCATCTGCTTCACCAAATCTTCCAATGAAAGCTCAGGTTTGGATGTTGACGAGTGAGCTGGTGGCATAGGCTGCTGCTGGAATGGTGGCCTAGTTTGTTGAAACTGGCTCTGTTGTTGATATGGTTGCTTAGCTGGTTCAGGTGCTTGTTGTCCCACTACTAATTGTCTCACCAAAAATGTCAATTCATCAAGTCTATGGTCCATCCTCTGTTTGTCAGAAAGTGATGCAACAACCTCTTTGACTCTTTTAGTAGTAGGGGAACCTAGTATGCACCATGAACAAAAAGTGATACAACAACAAAACACACCAAAACATACAACAAAACACAAAATCACACAAAAAGTGACAAAATTGAACTAAAACCGAAACACACCAAAAACACAAAACAAAGGTAAAAAGACACCAAAATAAGACTAGAAAATATATCTAAACATTTTTTTAAATTTTTCTACCACCACAGGATGAAAGGTGAATGAAAATGGAAGTCAAAAATCAAATAAAAATATTAAAAAATTGAAAAAGTTGTCTAAACGATGGAATTTGGCCAAAATAGGGTGGGGCTCACTGCAATGCAGTGAGTTTTTCTTTCCAGGACGTTTTCCTTCAACTGACCAATTCTCAGTTTATTCTGGGCTAAAAAATTCGTACTAAATTTTCTGAAAAATTTGCCTAAAATCACCCGTTTTCACCAAAAACTACCAAGACAAAACAACAAAGGGGGTTTATGAAGGGTTAGCAGTAAAGTAAACTCCTAATATGATTGACCAAAACTAGAATAATCCCCGGCAACGGCGCCAAAATTTGATGAGCTGCCGAGGCTCCTCAAATTAATTAAGTTTAAGGTCGGTTACCTAGCTTTTTGCAGCATAGGATAGCCCTAAGTCGAACCTAAGGATTGTTCTATTTAGTGAATCATATTAAGAAGCATGTAAACAGGGGGGTTTTGTTGGTTTATGTGATTAACGAAAATTACTTATCAGTGGTAGAGTTTTAAGAGAAAGTAACCAATCCAAGTCTTTACTAATTCTGATTTAAGTTCATCCTTGATTTCTAATGATCCATTCAATTATTAACCATGTTCTTGGCCTTTAAAACATATCAAGAAGCCTCTCAATGTTCTATGGATTCCACTGGTTAAGCAACCAGAATTCGGTTTTAACTAAGACCAAATGAATTAAGCAAACATTCAAGTCTAGTTTTACCTAAGTCCATGATCCAGCCAAGGTGATTAATCCATCCAAAAGCTCAGAAACATTAATCAACCATACAATCCTCTTTTATCACATGCAATTAAGCAATCACACATGAAGATCCAAATTCGAATTAAGCAATTCAAACAGAATATTTCAAAGGATTGAAAGAACTTTGATTAACAACTAAAATGAAGAACAACAACTCATAATCTCAAAACCAATAATCAGAATAGCAAAACCTGGATTGATATGTTGGATTAGCCCTCCATGAACAAGAGGAGCTGAAGTTCTTACAAAATATCTAAAAGAAAACTTAAGAACTAAGGAAAGCTCAAAAATCTGTCTAAAATATCTAATGAGGTGATTGTGAATTTCGGCTGCCTCCTTCTTCTGATATAGACCTCCAATTTTACATGCACACCTAAATTGCCCTTAGGGCACACTTGTTCCCATGGGCCTTAGCTTCAATTGGGCTTTGGTTTGGGCCCATTTGGACTTGTCATGAGGAAGTTAGGCCCATTTAAGTGGCAGAAGGTGTCTGGAACCGTCAGCTAACTTGCACAGCAAATAAGACCATCTTCCACATAAAATATGGTGAACCGGTCTTCATATCAATTGAAGCTCTGTCTGTTAGCTTTCCAATGGTACCAGTTTCAGGTCAATATGACATCTACAACTCAAGTTATGACCCAAATACTGCATGTAGGTCAGGATCCTGCGACAGCATGTCTTCTCTGGCTTCCAGGCTGCATATGACCTTCTGAACGTCCGAATTAGCTTTGGAGCCCTGAAAGAAAGTTGTAGACAATTCTCTCAGCTTTCCAACAAGGTATGACTCGGAATTTTTGGACATCCAGAACTCAAGATATGCCTGAAACACAGAGACAGCATATAATGCCCAGTATTGCTGGAAATTGCAATTAAGCATAAATGGATCCTAAGTCATGAAATGAGGTCTAAGTCTATGCAATTCAGCCCAAAAGAGGTTTAAAAGACTAAGTATGAGGAATAACTATTGTATAAAAAGTGTGTTCATCAACGTGCAATGCATAAATTCTCTACCGAGACCTAAATCTTTTCACCCATTCATTGAATAAAACGACTGTCCAGGGTGGTGCTACCTTCACCTAGATCGGATAGAGAAAGACATCCCATATAAGACTGACTCGCCCGATCCTCCTATGATAAGTGAAGGGGCATGTGGATATTATGTGACACAAGTATATTTTTTATATGTAGTGCAAATGCATGATTTTAAATATTTCAAAACTTGTCTCAAAATCTAAGTACTTAGAAATCTTAATTTACATAAAAAAAAATAACATTTTTACTCTAAGCTTGCAGCTAGGTATCTTCTGGTTTGGCTTTCCAATTTGCTCTTAGACTGCCTCGCCCTATCCTCCTATGATAAGTGAAGGGGCATGTGGATATTATGTGGCACAAGTATATTTTTTATATGTAGTGCAAATGCATGATTTTAAATATTACAAAACTTGTCTCAAAATCTAAGTACTTAGAAATCTTAATTTACATAAAAAAAAAATAACATTTTTACTCCAAGCTTGCAGCTAGGTATCTTCTGGTTGGGCTTTCCAATTTGCTCTTACTCAAAGTTACCATGAGTTGTATCTAAAGATGCTCATGAATACACCAAAACACAGATTAAGCAAGACTTAAAGACTTAAAAGAAATATACCTAAGTGACCTACACATTTAATCTCCACATGTTTCAAAGGGAATAATTCAAAATTAACCAAAAAAATACACAAACAAACTCTAAACAGCCATTAGAATAGTGCAAACAATGCATGAGAACTACACCCAAAACAAACCTTAGAATACAAAAGAAGAATACTTCATACATAAGAATGACATTAGAATGGCAGCGAAACACAAACAAAATACACCAAGAAATTAGGCATAATACACCAGGATAGCCACCAAACATGCCCAAAACCACCATCCTTATCAAGAGACAAATTCGAAAGAAGTTCAAAAAAAAAAAAATTGCACACTCATTAGTTATCCAAAATGGCTATGCTCGAGCCAAAACTGAGTGTGAATTAGGCATGTAAAAATTCTAAAAATTATATACATTAAAGCCACACATCATATGGTTTTAATAAGACCAACATCACTTAATTTGGATTTGTACAACTTCAGAAAGAAATAAAAGACCGAACACTGCTAGAGATAGGGTATTAGTGTTTGTGCAATATTAAGCAGCTATGTTCAAACCAAAATTGGTAGTAAACTAGATATGAAAAAAATTTAAAATTGAACACATTGAAAACATACATCTTATGGTTCTAAAGAGACAAGAACCATACAATTCAGATCTTTACAACTTCAGAAAGAAATAAAAGACTAAACACTGCCAGAGACAGGGCATCAGTGTCAGTGCAACATTAAGTAGCTATGTTCAAACCAAAACTGGCAGTAAACTAGACATGCAAAAAATATGAAAATTTCACAAGTTGAACACATGCATATTATGGTTCTAAAGTGATGAGAACCATGCAATTCAGAGCTGTAAATCTTCAGAAAGAAATAAAAGACCAAACACTACCAGAGACAGGGCATCAGTGTCAGTGCAAGATTGAGCAGCTATGTTCAAACCAAAACAGGTAGTAAACTTGGCATGAAAAAATTATGAAAATTCTATAAAATGAAGATACATGTCTCCCGGTTCTAATGAGACCAACATCACTTAATTTGGAGCCTTGAAGCTCTGGAAACAAATCAAACACTGCCTACTGCCAGAGCTGTATGACAGCAACGAAAATACTTGAAATCAGAGCTTTAACAAGTTCTAAAACGACAAACGTGTAAACATGCAGTGTACGACTAACAACAATGAAGAAGGAAGCAATCTGAGGTTCAGAACTTATCAAAATTAAAGAAACATGAAATTGGTCCATTGACCTTAGAGGAAAAAAATATAAGAGATGGATTAATGAGACAAAATCAGAATCACCATCTCGCAAACATGAATATCATAGCTAATGTCATAGCCGGAGTGAAACACATTTGCCCCACATCTTGTTACATACAGTGAAAGACCCAAAATAACAAGAGCAAAAGGAAACTGAAATTCGCTACAATGCAATTAGAATAAAAAAAAAAAGCACTTTGGATAGCACAAGAACACAACCTGCAAACAGCAGAACATGATATATATATATTAGTAGGATAGCAAAAATAAAACATAATCACATGGGAACACAAATGATGAATGAAGTTCCTACTGTCAATATTTTCAAAATGAACTCCAAAGCAAATGAATCCAAAATATGAAAACACATAGCAGCAAGGACAGCAAGTTAACTCATTTGAGCATAATATAACAAATATGCATAACATATAACCTTCTAGAAAATTCCCAATAAGGCTTAACAACTTATACATACTGACAAAGAAAGCAAATCTATGAATATCATTTATGCAAACCAAACACAAACAGAAAATTTGGATCAAAGAAATTAAATGAAACCAACCCCAACATATTTCCAAGTAGGATCAACTAGTTACACTTTTATTGACTATGAGATCTTTGCACAAAAACCCAGACAGGGGAAAGAACAAGTCACAAACCAGCCACCAATTTGGCACCAAACAACATATAAATCAACTCCAAACGGCATCCAAATCAATATCCAAACAATAAATATATTAACTTGAAATGGTCCCTAATTTTAGACCAAAAATAGCATGTAATAGGCCTGGAGCAGCCACAAAACGAGAGGCAAAAATACCAAGAAAACCCAAAGACTTCGAATCCTAATTAGCTACCCAAACAACCGTGTATCGACAAACAAACAGTAAGGACACCAGGGGTAAATCAACTTGCCAACAAAATCAAGTCTGATTCAAAATTTTTAAGAAGGTAAAACTAGAAACCCTCATGAAACTCAGCATCACAAACCTAACGGAAATTCCTTATAAAATAAGCATAGCAAGATCAACAATGAACATTAACTTAGGAATAACTAAAATCTATCCTCAAGACTTCACCAACCAACAAAATCAGTCAAGAAACATGCTCTGAAGCTTGTCTTGATTCTTTTTTTTTCCCTCACAATTTACACTTACACATAGTGAATAGGTAAACAAATATTCAGCATAAAAAACAACAACAACCAAAAAAAAAAAAATATAAACTCATTCAGGAACAATAATCGATAGAATATATATCAAATGTAAAACTAAAAGAAAGAAATAAACTCTTACCCATTATTTGAAACACAATTGTGCTTCATGCCACTTGGGTCAATGAACATAACAAAATAGATGGACTAACGTAGGAGAATCCAACAGCAAATTAATAGATTTAAACAAATCTTTTATTCAGAACTCCATATCATAGGACAAAATAAGAGAGTGAGGTAGGGGAAAAGATTACCTCACGCAGGATCCTTGAAATCGATTTGGGGCTAAGGTGTTCCACCAAAGCTTCGACGATGAGAAAACTCCAATGAAACCTAGACCTTCCTCCTCTTCTCTAATTGGTTTCCCTTCCTTCTTCCCCTCTATTAGTTCTTGCCCGTAGTCTCTCTGGTTTTTCTCTCATAGGAAACCGTTTTCTGCTTCTCTACTCTGCTGTGTACTTTTGCTCTCTGCTGAAAGCTCTCCCTCAAGAACCATTTTTCCCCTTTGCTCTCTTCTCGCCTTCTCACATTGCTCCCCTTCCTGTTAAGATATTTTCTTTCTTTTTTTCTTGATTCCCAATCTGCCCCCCATGCTAACTGCCGCCCCTCATCCTTCTTCCTTTTTTTATTTGTTTTCTTTATTTAGTTGTTTAGTCATTTACTTAAAATAAAAATACTTTAAAGGTTAAACCAATGGGGAGAAAAGGAAATCTATTCCTTGCTCTCCTATTGGCTCTTTTAGGTTCAATGATGCAACAATTAAATTACAAAATATATTTCTATTTTTATCTATTATTTACAAAGACTAAAAAGAATAAAAGATGGCCAAATAAAAGAATGGGCTAAGTTAACAAATGATTGGGCTTAGGGTTTCTTAATCATAAAAGGCTAAACAAAAAATAATGATAATAAAACACTAAATTAGAAATTAAGAATTTATCTTTCTCTCCTTTTTCTTTTAATCTTTAAACATATTTTAAAACCATGAAAAGACTCAAACAAAATACAGTGTCTACATATGGTAGAACAAGTTATAGTTTTGGGGAATGCAAGCTCTAGAAAGGGCATAGAGGTAGATCCTGCCAAGATTGATGTTATTGCTTATTTTCCTTATCTTGCATGCTTGCGGGAAGTTCGTTTTTTTCTTGGCCATGGAGGATTTTACTAGCGTTTCATCTGTGACTTTAGCAAAATTGCCATTATATTGTCCAACTTGCTGCAAAAGGATATGGACTTCATCTTCAGCCAATCATGCAAAAATGCATTTGATCATCTCAAGACGGCTCTTACCTCAACTCCAATCATCCAACCTCCTGGTTGGACACTTTTATTCGAATTAATGTGTGATGCATCCAACTATGCAGTGAGAGCAGTCCTTGCTCAGAGGGTTGAAAAAGCCCCTCATGTCATTTATTATGCCTCGAGGACACTTGATTCTGCCCAAGAAAATTACACCACCACAGAAAAAGAGCTCTTAGCAATTATTTTTGCTTTAGATAAGTTTTGATCTTAGTTGCTTTGTTTTCATGTGGTGATTTTCTCTAATCATGCAGCTCTCAAGTTCTTCCTAAAGAAGCCAGAGGCCGAACCCATATTAATCAGATGGATGCACCTTCTCCAAAAATTCAACCTAGAGATTTAAGATAGGAGTGAAGCAAAAAAATGTAGTTGTTGATCACTTGAGTAGAATAGAGAGAGACTCCGATTCTTTCCCTATTAAAGATTACTTTCCTAATGAGCAACTTTTAGGGCTGCGGGGTGAGTTTCCATGGTATGTTGATCTTTTGAATTATTTGGTTGCTCATGTTTTTCCCTCACACCTCCCACGAGCACAGATAAATAAATTAAAAAGGGAGGCTAGGTATTATGTGTGATATGATCCTTATCTATGGAGATTCTGTAATGACCAAATAATTAGGAGATGTGTACCTAATCATGAGTTTCATTTTGTGCTTTCCTTTTGTCATTCCTATGCTTGTGGGGGTCATTTTGGTCCTCAGAGAATAGCTAGAAAAGTATTGGATTCTGGTTTATGTTGGCCCACCCTGTTTCATGATGCCTATGTGTTTCGTAAATCTTGTGAACAATGTTAACGAGAAGGGAATATAACTCGTAGGAATGAGATGTCCCAACAACCTTTGTTGTTAAGTGAGATTTTTTATGTTTGGGGCATTGATTTCATGGGTCTATTCCTTGTCTTGTTTGGCTTTGTCTATATTTTGTTGGCTGTTGATTATATTTCAAAATGGGTGGAGGCCATCCTCATCAGAACTGATGATTCTCATGTTATTATAGATTTTGTCATATCACATATATTTTGTAGGTTCGGCATACTTAGAGTAATCATTAGTGATCAAGGATCTCACTTCTGCAACAGGCACATGAAGACCTTGCTGAATAAATATGAGGTTTTTCACAAGACTTCAACCCCTTACCACCCTTAGACAAATGGCTAAGTCGAGGTCTCTAATTGAAAGATTAAGCAGATTTTGGAGAAAACAGTGAGACTGGACAAAAAGGATTGGAGTAAGCGGTTGAATAATGCTTTATGGGCTTACAGGACCGCCTATAAGACACCTATAGTCATGTCAGCCTATAGGTTTGTCTTTGCTAAGGCATGTCACTTACCAGTGGTGCTAGATCATCCGGCCTATTTGGCAGTTAAGACATGTCACTTACCAGTGGTGCTCCTATACAACTCTTGCCTTAAGTTGTGGCCAAGTAAATTGAGATCCCAATGGGAGGGCCCTTTTGTTGCCACTAACATCTTCTCTTATGGTGCAGTTGAAATTTAAGAAGTGACTACTGGGAGGACCTTCAAAGTAAATGGATATTGACTTAAGAAATTTCACGAGGGCGCTAAGGAGAGTTTGGTTGAGGAGGTGGTTTTGAGTGATGCTATCTACCCACCTTGAGGGGAGTTCATTCTATCTCTGTTTGCATTTTCTGGTTGTTTCTGTTAGTGTTTTTCCTTTTGCCCTTTTCTATTTCTTAATTATGTTTTTTGTTTCTGTACTATTTTCTGTTTCTATTCTCTCTTTCTAATTGTGTTTTCTATTTTGTTTCTGTTTTCTGTTCTTATTTCTATTTGTTGTCCCACTTTCCTGGCTCTTTTCAATTCTGTTTTATTTTTTTTATTTTCTTTATGCATGTTTTTCTCCTTTTCTTTTGCATTTTCAATAACACTTTGAGAATTGTAGAGGTTATGAGCTTGAAGCAATTAGAAATTTGAGGTTTCTAGCATGATTGAATAAATTCTTACGTTTCTTAGTTAGCTAGTTTGGTGATAGAAATTGATTTGATGGATTCAGCTTGATAATGCATACCTAGTGAGTATTTGAGCCAATTGTCATTCTCTATTTCCTTCTTGTGTGCATTGCACTAGTGTAGTTTGACACTCTAGAATTTGATTTACTTCTTTTTGAGACTACATTGTCATATGCATGCATGAATGTGATGAAGGACATCTTTTCTTGCTTTCAGCTAGCTAGCCAAATAACCTACCTAACATACTGTTCCCTTGATTTTCTCATTCTTTCATTTAGCTCATTACAAGCCTTTTAGCGTAAAACGATATTTTTACCACACCTTAGGGAGCAGGAGAGCATTGATTGATCATTTGATGAGTTTTTATTTGTCTGGGACGAACAAGTTCAAAGTGTGGAGAGGGATTTGTGTAATTTGAAGGCAATTGGCTATGTGAATTGTAAAAACAAAGAAATAATGGCCAAAATCAAAGAAAAGAAAATTCTATATTCAAAAAAAAATGCAAAGAAAAGAGAATAAAAGTAATGAATTTACCTTCCAAAGATGAAGGAATGTGTAAAGAAAATTGCATAGAACTTTTTAACTTGGGTGAAATTTTTTATGAATATTGCTTATTTTGACTTATCATTCCCAATGTCCTCATGCTGTCTTTGGTTTTGGCTTGTCATATCCATCTTATCTATTTCATTCTTTCCCTCTCCATGGCCCCGTTACAACCTTCAATAAAATCCTTCTAATTTGTGCATGCATGTGTTTGAAGTAGTAGAGATTAGAACATAAGCAAGCCTATGGTAGTGTNTTATGAATATTGCTTATTTTGACTTATCATTCCCAATGTCCTCATGCTGTCTTTGGTTTTGGCTTGTCATATCCATCTTATCTATTTCATTCTTTCCCTCTCCTTGGCCCCGTTACAACCTTCAATAAAATCCTTCTAATTTGTGCATGCATGTGTTTGAAGTAGTAGAGATTAGAACATAAGCAAGCCGATGGCAGTGTAAATTTTCATGAGTTGCATTGAATGAAAACACTCACCCTTTTAAAAACTTGAGGGATTTAGAGTGTATCTTGTGAGGCTCTATCATTCTTAGTTCACTCAATTCAATTGAAATCACCATGCTTGTTGGTTGAAAGTGCAAGAAATAAATTCATGAGTGTCTTGATTCTTTAAAGTTTTGATTGTTCTTCTTGCTCACTTAACTTTTGCATTCTTGAAAGTTGCCGTTGGAAAGTGATCCCTTAGCTGTTTCCTAGTTTTAATTCTAGTTTGTCTAGGATGTGAAAATCATAAGTGTGGGGGGAATTTGATAAGCAGTGTTTTTACATATTATTTGACCCTCATACCTAGTTTTTTTTTCACCCTCTCCTATGCTTTATTTTATGACTTAGGCCATATTTTATGAGTTGGGTTCCATTTTGGACTTTACTATTTTTCATTCAGCATTGTCATTTGGATTATGTCTTGGTATTTTTGGCTTATCTCGAGCTTACAATCTCTAAAAATTTTGATTTTAGTCTTGTAGGAAAGCTAAGACACAGAGCTACAATTCATGTGAAGACTAATTTTCCATCCGGAGATGTCTTAATGGTGCCTTGACTCGTAGAAGTTCAGCATTCGGATTTATGGGCCAAGACCACTTATTCGGGCCCATTTCCCTGATCTGAAGTTCAATTAATGCAAATGAGAAGTCATTTTGAAGCTAAGGAGCTGGAGAATATTCTTACACAAATGGGCAATTTAGGAATTTAACTTGGGCGGTTATAGATCTAGAAATAGGGTAGAGAGTAGAGAGAAAAATAGAGTTAGTTTTTCATTCCTCTTTCATTTTTTGAATACATCATTTCATTCCTTCTATCCCTTCCATTGGAGCTCAGATTTGATGACCATGGAGGAGTCGAAATTTTGTAACCGAGCTAGACTCTGGATTGAATTCAGTTTGGTTTTAAGACCCTGTATTTATTTTATTCGAGTATTAATGCAATTCTGTTGTTCATATGGATTTTGAGGTATAAAATAGGATTTAGGTCAATGAATCTTTATTCTATTGCATAAAACTAGAGAAAATGCATTAGTTGATGTTCGATTCTAGGTTAATAATGACTTACTTGTTCTGTGTGATTGCAAGGACCTGTAATGAATGTTGTTAATCAGATTCTAAATGATAATTCAGTAGGAATACGTAGTTATAATGTAGATATTTCAGTTATAACTAAAATCAATTAGCAAATGCATTAAGACTTGTTTAATCATGTTCGGTCTAGGATGAATCAAACCAATTCTTGAAGGATGTCTAGTTAGGATGCATTTTTATTGATTGATTTAATCTTTGTTTAATTCTGCAACTTGCATTTGGTAATATAACTTTTGTTTGAAAATCCTCAATTTGTAATCTTAAAATTGTTAATTAACCATTGCATTCTTTGAGAGACGATCCGAATTAGCCCTGTATTGCACTCATGAAGCTTTCATTGCCATTCTTGATTCTTCATCCTCCTTAGATGAAACACCAGAACTTATTTCTCTCATCCAACATTCAAGAAGCATTGCTGCTAAGAAATCAAAAGGTAAAGGTAAATTGCCCATCCCTCATTCCAAACCCAAATTTGAGGGTTTCCCTACTTTCTCCATTAATCAACCAATTACTGAAAAATTGGTTCCTTTATTGCTTCTTGAAGCCCCTCCTTTCTCTCACCCTCCTTCTCCATCATGCTCTCCACCTTTATCACCCATTCCCCAATCCCCACCTCCCTTTCCTATTATGCCTTCCCCTCATAACCCTTCGTCCTCCTCTGATTCTAAACAACTAGACAGTCCCAAACCCAACTCTACTACTCCTGTCTCAGAACCTGACTGTCACCCCTTTTTTGCTTCTAAACCAGAACTTAAGATTAAGTCTCAATCTTCCTTAGAACCTGAAGCAGACCCAGATATTGACAATGTGTCAAAACCTAGAAAAGAAACTCAGTTTATGCCAGCCTCCTCCTCTGTTCCTTTTGGTCCTTCAAGGAAATTTAAAATAAAAGATTGCAAAACAGCTTTTTCTCCCATAGTCAAGGCTCAACCTAAGAGGCAATCTATCTCTCTATTTGAGAATGCTGTAACTGAGGAGAGGTTCAAGAACCTATATGCTAGCAGATTAATAGCCCTTGGATGTCTCCACTCATGGGAATCCAGCTCATCGTCTTCTAAGGCTATTTAAGAAATTTTTACCAACATGGGGTGGTCTACAATGCTAAAACTTAATGAACCTATCTACTCAAAGGTAATATGCTTATTTTATGCTCATCTGCAGTTTTTACAAGGTTCTGAATCTGGGTTAATCTATCTCAAAACTTATGTGGCTAGAGTAGAAAATGTGTTAATTGAGAGAGTATTGGCTGGTTTGTTAAAACTCCCTCTTAAGGGAGATACTCATTTTGTGCAAAAGGTATGGCTCTCTGATATGATCTCCTATGATGATGTAATGACATCAATATGTGACTTTCCTGAAGCGAGAGGCCAAGGTAAACCTCCTTCAATTCATTACTTTGATTATATTACTAGAACCTTAGTTAGGATTGTCACCACTCAATTGTTGCCTCGAGCTGGTAGGCATACTAATTTTTCTACACTTGACTTATATTTGTTATATCATTTAAAGCATCAATTGCCTCTAAATTTTAATCTTGAGCACAATGGGTTCCTCTGTCAAGGCAACTAGGACTAAACTAGTTTGCCTTATGGTATGTTGATTGTTAAGATCTACCAGTTCTTCAAAGTAGACTTGTCGTAGTTCACTGCATATCCCTTTCCTTCTAAATTGGTTCTCAAACGAGTTCTACCTACATCTAAACCAGTTGAGAATCCCTTTAACAGTTCAAAGTTTGCTCAAACCAAGAGGCCTGCACCTACACCTTCCAGTTCTTCCAAACTTGCCAAGAAAGCAAGAGCTCAAGCCAAACTAGTTCCCCTTTCTCAACAGGTGGATCATATAGAATGGATTGCTTCTGTCAAGTAAAAGAATTAGCCAATCAGATTGGAAGGTAGCCCAACTACTTTTAGACCTTGTGTTTTGAATGCTCTGTTTGCTTGGTTGTAGTTGAGAAAGAATTAACACTCATAAAGGCAGAATTTACAACTTTGAAATCTTCTCAGCCTTCTACCTCCTAGGATCTACTGTTTATTTTTCTCTATCTAGCTTTCAGTTGAATATGTAGGACATTTGATAATTACCCAGATTTAGATGTTATTTATCTTGTTGCATTTCATGCATCATACATTGGTCCTAGCTTTCTGGAATTCTACTGATCTTCAATATTTGCATTTTGATCCTTTTTGCAATATCTTTTCTGATGTTTGTTCTTAATGTTGATATAATTGTTCTTTACTGTGTTTTTCTGATTCCTCTCCCTCATCTTTTTGATAATGACAAAGGGTAAGAAAACCTGAGATATTTTGGTTAAACTATTATTTCTATTTTACTTGTAATGCTTATCTCAGTTGTTGGAAAACTCCCTTCTATTAAAACTTCTTTTGAAAATTGTTTTTAAGAACTAGTTTCATAACTAGTTCTGAAGTATGCTCATATTTAGGGGGAGATTTTTCTTAATCTTTTGTCATCATCAAAAAGGGGGAGATTGTTAGCTCCACAATTCTCTAATCCTATTTTGATGATAACAAATGATTTTATACCTTCTAATCTGTGTTTTGGTTTAGTGTCTTTCGTAGAACATGTTAGCAAGGAAAGTTGAGAATTGGTTCTTCATGTTGTAAGAACTAGTTCTTAAACTAGTTTACTCTTCTAAATAGATTTAGGCGTGTGAAGACTTTGAATTGCATAAGCGGATACTGTGTATGTTAGAAGGTCACCTCAACTTGTGAAGTAACCTTTCCTTTATTGGGAGTTGGTGTAGATATACTTTTCAAGGGAAGTTAGTAAAAAGCATTTCTTTTGTCACTACAAGACAAAAGAAATGGTCAATGGAATTCATCTTTATCGTGGCATGACACCTATCCTCAAATCAAGGGATGGTATTGCTCTTCACGTGCTAGTGGTTCTTCTTCAAGAGAGCTTTTCAAACCTTCAAAAGATAAGAAGAAGAAATAGAAAAAATAGAGAGCATCAGTGTGGGTGCAACTACAGCTCCGCCTCTTCAAATTTCTCAGTGCTTAGTTTTCCTCTTCCTAATGTTCTATTCCATGTAAAATCTTCTCTGAGAGAGTGTGTGTGTTAATGGAGCTTGACTCTTTTGTGAGTGTTTTTGTACTTAGGATTTCACTAGGAAATCTATGAGTGACTTCTAGTTGTGATACTGGAAGGAGAAAGTTCTTGGTGAGCTTTAGAGAAAAACTATGGATGAAAAGCTTGGAGAAGCTAGGACAAATTAAACTCGGTTTAGTGGAACTCCAAGCATTGGGAGAAGTAGATGTAGGCCTAAATACTGAACCACTATAAATTTGTGGCTAAGATCTTCTTGACTCCTCTCTTCTATTCTTGATTTCATATGCTTAATGAATTTCAGTTTTGATTGTGATGAATAAGTGTGATTTTCTAAGTTGCTCTATTTGTGCTATATTCTGGTTAAACTGGATTTGAATTTTCTGTGTTCATCTATTCTGTTCTAGAACTAGTTCTTAAATTCCAAAAGTAGTTCTCGAATTGTTTAGATCTTGGATCAAATTNTTCTCTGAGAGAGTGTGTGTGTTAATGGAGCTTGACTCTTTTGTGAGTGTTTTTGTACTTAGGATTTCACTAGGAAATCTATGAGTGACTTCTAGTTGTGATACTGGAAGGAGAAAGTTCTTGGTGAGCTTTAGAGAAAAACTATGGATGAAAAGCTTGGAGAAGCTAGGACAAATTAAACTCGGTTTAGTGGAACTCCAAGCATTGGGAGAAGTAGATGTAGGCCTTAATACTGAACCACTATAAATTTGTAGCTAAGATCTTCTTGACTCCTCTCTTCTATTCTTGATTTCATATGCTTAATGAATTTCAGTTTTGATTGTGATGAGTAAGTGTGATTTTCTAAGTTGCTCTATTTGTGCTATATTCTGGTTAAACTGGATTTGAATTTTCTGTGTTCATCTATTTTGTTCTAGAACTAGTTCTTAAATTCCAAAAGTAGTTCTCGAATTGTTTAGATCTTGGATCAAATTCTGTTTTAGATCAATTTAATTTAAATTTTCTAAAAACTCATATTCACCTCCTCTAAGAGTATTTCCTGTGACTCTTATCTCCAACACACCTCCTCCAACCCTACCACCCCCAAATATCTCCCAATCCCACTCACATTCAAACTCCTCCTCAGACTCTAACCCCTCTTCACCGAATTTGAATTCTTCTCCCTCATGTGTTTCTCTTTCATCAGCATTACCATCACATACCCATTTATCTCCCAATGTGGACTCCTCACGCAGTGTTGTTGAAGGAGCTTCAATAGAGCTACCATGTCTTAAACGCACTTCCTCAAGTAATATCTCTTCTACTCCTATCTCACATCCCATGAGAACTAGATCCAAAGTTGGTAGTTTTAAACCCAAACAAGTCTTTACTGTCCCTAAATATCCCCTTCCTACCATAGTGGAACCTACTTGTGTTTCTTTGGCACTCAAGGCTCCAGAATATCAAAGCAAACTATGTCATAAGAGTTTACTGCTCTCCTCAACAATGGCACTTGGGATCTTGTCCCTTCTCAGCCTCATTATAATATTGTAGGAACAACTTAGTCTTCCGCATCAAATGTCATCAAATGTCACACTGACACTTTTAGTCTAGTGGTCAAACCTCAAACCATTAAATAGGGCCATGTGCATGGTATCAGGCTCTAGAAAATTTTCTTTTATCATATGGTTTCACCAACTCTAAGTCTAACACTTTTCTATTTATTTATAGAAGAGGTTCGATTGTTGCCTATTTTCTGGTTTATGTTGATGACTTATTGTTGACAGGGACCAATTTGACCTTTCTCCAACAGTTTCAAGCTGCTCTCGCTGAACATTTTTCTCTCAAGGACCTTGGCACACCAAGTTATTTTCTTGGTGCTGAAATTATTCCCATTACATCTTGCTTGTTTCTCACATAGCACAAATATATGCTTGACCTCCTGGATAAAGCAACCATGCAAGGAGCCAAATTGTTCCATATTGCCATGGTCACCACTTGCTCTCTTGCTCCTGTCTATGACTCTGCCACTTGTGATACTAAGTTGTACTGTGGGTTAGTGGGTTCTCTTAAATATTTTGCCCTCACTTGTCCTGATATTGCCTTCTCAATCAACAAATTGACTCAGTATATGCAAGAACCTCAAGACCTTCACTTTTAGGCTCTAAAATGTGTGCTTCATTATTTTAAAGCAACCATTGATCGTTGGATTCACCTTAAGAAGGACACGTAGTCTTCATTTAACGGTGTTTTGTGATGCTGACTAGATTGGTGATCAAGTTGATCGCAAGTCCACTTTTGCTTATATTGCTTATCTTGGCTCCAGTACTATCTCTTGGGCATCTTGCAAGCAAAGGTCAATTGCTCGGTCCTCAACTGAAGCTGAATACCAGATCAGTACTTCTACTACTGCTGAAGTTATTTGGCTTCATCATCTTCTTCAAGAATTGAGACTTTCCTTGCCTTGACCCATATTTTCTCTAATAATATTGGTGCCACCTATCTCTGTGCTAATCCAGTTTTTCTCTCATGCATAAAACATATTCCCATTGATTATCACTTTGGACAAATTTCTTATGTCCAATATTGGTGTCGTTCCCTTCTCTACCATCTTGTGGGGGCATATTGTTGTAGTAACCAACACTTGAATTTCTAACATTCAAGTTGTTATAGCTGCTGGAAAATATCTCTTAAGTTGTTAATTTGTTGATAGGTTTAAATTTAAATTGCAGAATATTATTTGTAAATTCTGTAGCATCTTATACTTGTATTTAAACAATACACATCAATGAAATACATTAAACCTTTTCCCACAAGTGTTTCGGCTCTATACTATATACTGCAAAGATTCCATTATTCAAAAATGGGACTTTTGCGTTTGAGTCCCATCCATAGTACTAATCCTCTACTTAGCACTCCAGCTAAGTGCCCAATGCACCCACTAGTAGTAGTCTCAAATCTAAATTACCAAACCAAATTCTTCTTTACAGCAGCATTGGCGATCAAAATGAAAGTGGGTTTCTCCATTCCGTGCCGGAAAAGTTGGCCAATGACAGCGTAGACAGTGACAGTCCACAAAGCCGTGAGCTACTTGACTAGGATACTCTCTTCTAAGGTTTATGACGTTGCCATTGAGTCCCCTTTGGATTATGCCTCTATGCTCTCTCAGAGACTTGGTATTCATCTTTGGCTCAAGAGGAAGAATCTACAACCAGTAAGCTTAATTCCAATATATTCCTTACTTTTGCATAAACTTGTGCTTCGTCATAGCTCTCACCCATGAGAACAAAACTTGCACCAAACCTTTCCACCGTCTTCCACTGAACATGAATTATATATATATATATATATATAAAGCAAAATGAGTACCAGTTAGATTCATTTCAATTTCATAGTACTCCACATGCGCATCAGAAAAAGAGACTAATAAATTAATTGAAAGTCTAAAGAGTGTAATAATTTAGTACTTTGATTTCTGAAATTGTGACGGGCGTGACGATAATTGGGTTGCAACCGAGTCTTTGTGTAGATAAAGCAACGCCTTGGGCGTGGTTCCTTGCGGATGAGCATATCATTCCTCTCTCTAACTCCTCTCCTGGAAGCTTAACCATCATGTTATAACCGCCTCGCAGCTTGAACCAAAACACCTGCGTATATAACACTTGCAACTATATATGATGTGATATAATATAAATTTAATAGGAAAAAGTTTTAATGTGAATAATTTGATTTATATTATGCCACATATTTGTGAATTGTCATGGCAACAAGTTTGTGCAAATATTCTGAATTAATTCAAATGCAACACTTACAGGGTTGTGCATGGTAGCGCATTATACAGATTACTCTAAATTAAAGAAAAACTATAGAGTGGTTCAAATTATAAATTAAGCACAGAATCATAAAAGTAAAGAATATAGAATATATTGGAATTAAGCTTACTGGTTGTAGATCCTTCCTCTTGAGCCAAGGAGCGAGCTTAGAGGCCTAATCCAAAGGGGACTCAATGGCAATGTCATAAAACTTAGAAGAGAGTATCCTAGTCAAGTAGCTCATGGCTTTGTGGACACCGTCGCCGTCTCCGCCGTCGTCGACCAACTTTTCCTGCATGGCACCTAGAAACCCACTTTCATATTGTAAGGAATCGACAGAGACTTTGATAGCCAATGCAGCGGTGAAGGAGTATTTGGTTTGGTAATTTAAATATGAGACTAGTAGTAGTGGGTGCATTGGGTACTTAAATTAGCTGTGGTGCGAAGTAGAGGATTCGTTTTATGGGTGGGACTCATCAAATGCAAAGCTTCCATAGTTGAATAAAGACAAGTCTCTTGCAGTTGGAGTTTGGAGCCTACGAGTGGAGTATAAATATATACACAGCCCAAGTTTGATCATGATAAAGACTGTTAATGTGTGGCTTGAATTTAGGGGTGGTGCATCATCCACCATGGACCTTCCTACACACTGACATGGCCAATGGTCATTTATGTACTACAAGGCAAACCATATCTGTCAAGAACTCATTTACTCCATGGCTTAAGATGGCATACGCATGGTGCATGAATGTTTTGTCAACAACCTCATTCACTTAGCCAAAGTTGGCATTATGTGGTAGAAAACGGAAGTAGTTGGCACACTTAAGCTACCTTTTGTAGCCGTGCCAATGTGTGAACCAGCCAGCACATGCTGAAATCAGGCAAACCCTGAATAGGTCTTGTAGATACCCATATTTCAGATCCATTACGACACAGGCCCTCATCCTAAAAGGCCCAAATCCACCACATCTCTTAAATTACTATCTCACCACTTAACCTTACTCTATAAATAATCCTTAATTATAGGTATAAAGACTTTTGAACTCATCTCTTATTTATTATCCTTTCAGCTTGGACTAACCTAACTTTACCTTTAGAGTCCGGGTATCTAAACCCAACCCCCAGGTTCTTTTCATCTATGTAGTTCAAATTTTTGGCATCACCTGACTTCCAGCTCAACTTAGGTATCGTCAAGTCCCATGGCAGCAATTGCAATATCCTGCAAGAAAAAGGCCAGGACAATACAGGAATTCCATGGAATCCTATCTGATGACTCTACTACCAAATAATCTTTCAACCTTTACCTTGCCATAAATAAACCGGTTTGCAATTCTTTATATTGTGCTTGCATCAACAGCATCGATTCTAGCAAATAATTCAGCAAATGGTATTCTTCGGCCATATGTGAGTAACTGAAAGGTTTACAACGTATGATAGAATCAGATCAGGAAATATCAAGTAGTAAACAGGTGTACTACTGTAATTCTCTTAGATCATGAGATCCACAGAGCTTTAATCCTCAAATTGATAAAATAGTATTGTCCACAATATATTTGTTTCTACTTATGATACTAGTTCAAGTAAAATAAAATTGCAGCACGACCAGCCACTGACCATATAATATGCATACACTACAGAGACACAGATATGCTAATTGTAAATTAAAGAAAACAAAATAGTGAGATTGAATAAGCAAATATTGATACACAATCCCACCAAAACTGTCAATTTCCGGTTGTCTCATGTATCACTATTTCTGCAGAATAACAATACGAACATGTTAACAATTTTAAATCATAATTACTCTCATCATGTTTCATTTGAAAATGTGAATCCTGTTAAATAAATACCTTCAACTCATTATGGTTGTTGGAATGCCATCATGATGACACATAAGTACCAATCCTGAGTCTTATTAATATAAAGTGAGTATGGTTAGTACCCGGACTATGCACAGCGCCACTTTCTTCCTATCCCTATCTTTTTACTAGTAATTCCTATTAGATAACAAAATCCAAGTGTGAATGCAAATGCGGGTGCGAATGCAAGTGCATCAAAGCATCAATTTATAAAAATTCATCACTGCGAATGAAGCTCCAGTATGTCTAATAAAAATATATATATATATAATTTATGTATGTATATATGTATATATAGATTATAAAAAATGATAATCTCTACTTGAACTCTTACTAATTTAACCCATACAAACTTTTTTTTTTTAATTCAATTACTTTATTTACATCTAACCCAAACAAAAAATACATTAGTCTATCAAGTCTTCTATTCAGCCCGCATCAGTCAAGTGCAACTTCTTTTACTGATTCAATTAAAAAAAGAATCATACTGAACTAAGAAAAACACGAGACAGAGAACGAACGGAGGGAGAGAGAGAATGATAGCAAGAAAGAATAGAGGGAGAAAGAAACACAAAGACTAGAAAGGGAGCAAGAATTGAAGACACAGCTAGAGCAAAATGTATAAAAACAGAAAGGGAGCAAGAATTGAAGATAGAGCTTGAGCAAAATGAATAAAAACAGAGAGATATAAGCAGGGAGCAGATCGAGAATAAAATTTCTTCTTCTTCTTCTTCAGATGATCTATTGCCTACCCCATCATCTATCATTACTTTCCTGAAAGTACAAGAAAAATAGTCTATATTGCAGGTACTGTTCTACACCCCACACACCTGTTGGGAAAGGATGTATGCAACGGAATAATAAGAGGCAAAAATTATAAACCTTTCCCTGCTTAAAAGAACCTTTGAGGTGCTAAAATAATATAGAACTGCATAGATAAATAAATACAGGAGAACACACAATTTTTAACATGGAAAACCCACTCAATATGAGAGGTAAAAACCACGGGACCTAGTCCNGAATTGAAGATAGAGCTTGAGCAAAATGAATAAAAACAGAGAGATATAAGCAGGGAGCAGATCGAGAATAAAATTTCTTCTTCTTCTTCTTCAGATGATCTATTGCCTACCCCATCATCTATCATTACTTTCCTGAAAGTACAAGAAAAATAGTCTATATTGCAGGTACTGTTCTACACCCCACACACCTGTTGGGAAAGGATGTATGCAACGGAATAATAATAGGCAAAAATTATAAACCTTTCCCTGCTTAAAAGAACCTTTGAGGAGCTAAAATAATATAGAACTGCATAGATAAATAAATACAGGAGACCACACAATTTTTAACATGGAAAACCCACTCAATATGAGAGGTAAAAACCACGGGACCTAGTCCAAAAAAAATTCCACTATCAACTAATCAATGAGTACAGCAAAGAGTTTTTAACAATTTATCATGACTCAATCCAACCCCTACTCACTACCAACAAAGTAAAAAAAAACTCACTACAGTGTCAATGCACAAAAGCAAGCCAACAATATAGAAACCTAGCCAAAAGAGAAGAGAAAAAATAATTTGAATACACAGATAAAAGACTCACAGTGCCAAGAATAACGTACTCAAATTTCATGAGAATCGGAGCACAAATGATCCTCCAATCAAGAACACAAAGTGAGCACAAATTTCCTCTTCCTTTTCTATTTCTCCTTTTTTGTTCGTCGGCGGCTTGCAATACCAATGAAGAATAGAAAACTAACCTACGGAAACCTTTCTTTTTTACTTTCCTTTTGTTTTTTTTTAATTTATTTAAATGGACACGTGGGCCACTTGAGGAGGACCCACAACAAACTCCCCCTCCGACTCAAGTGGAGGCATGTGCCAAACCGGCACCCACACAACAAGCTTCAAACTTCTCCTAGATAGAGACTTTGTCAACATATCTGAACAATTGTCATTTGTATGAATCTTCTCAAGCTCAAGTGACTTAGAGTCCAGAACATCTCGTATCCAGTGATACTTCACATCAATATGCTTAGTTCTACCATGGAAAGTAGGATTCTTGCTCAAATGGATAGAACTTTGACTATCACAATACAAAATATAACTCTTTTGTGTAAATCCGAGTTCACACATAAACTTTTTCATCTAGAGCAACTCTTTGCATGCTTAAGTAATAGCAATAAACTTAGCCTCTATAGTAGACAATGCAACACACTTCTGCAACCTGGATTGCCATGCTACAGCTCCCCCTGCAAAGGTAACCAAGTAGCCAGAAGTAGACTTTCTAGCATCCACATCCCCAGCCAAATCTAAATCTGTGTAGCCATAAAGAACAGGTTCACCAATTCCAAAACAAAGTTTCAGACAAGAAGTACCCCAGAGATATCTCATAATCCACTTCACAACATTTCAATGTTATCTACCTGGATTGGAAAGAAAATGGCTAACAACACCAACTGCATGAGCTATATCTAGTCTTGTGCAGACCATTGCATACATCAAACTTCCTACTGCAGATCTATAGGGAGTACGCTGCATTCTTTCTTTCTCATTATCACTAGAATGAGCATGTCTAGTGCTAAGCTTAAAGTGATTAGCAAGAGGTGTGCTTACTGCTTTAGCTTCATCCATGTGGAACAGCTGAAGTACTTTCTCAATGTACTTCTCTTGAGATAACCACAGCTTCTTGGCTTCTCTGTCATGAATAATCTCCATACCTAGAATTTGTCTTGCCGGTCCCAAGTCTTTCATTGCAAAAGACTTACTAAGCTCCTTTTTCAACGAATCAATTCTTGAAGAATTATGACCAACAATCAGCATGACATCAACATAAAGCATTAAAATGATGAAGTCATTATTAGAGAATTTTTGCACGAATACACAATGATTAGAAGTGGTCTTTTTGTATCCCTGTTGGATCATAATGGACTCAAACTTCTTGTACCATTGCCTCGGAGCTTGTTTTAACCCATACAAACTCTTCATCAACTTGCAAATGTAATTCTCTTTACCCTTCACCTCAAAACCTCCAGGCTGCTTTATGTAAATATTCTCCTCCAAATCACCATGAAGGAAAGATGTTTTGACATCCATTTGTTCAACCTCTAAATTAAGACTGGCTGTTAGACCGAGAACAATTCGTATAGAAGATATTTTAACAACAGGCGAGAAGATTTCCTCAAAGTCAATACCTTTTTTTTTTGTTCGTAGCCTTTGACAACCAATCTAGCTTTATATCGTGGAGATGAAGCACCCCCTTCATTCTTCAATCTATAAGTCCACCGATTTTTCCAAACTTTCTTACCCTCAGGTAGCTTGACCAACTCAAATGTGTGATTGTCATACAGAGATTTCATCTCATCCTTCATGGCTGCAATCCATTTAGTTTTCTTCTTAGTCTCCAAAGCCTCTTCATAAGACTCAGGTTCTCCCCCATTAGTGAAGAGTATATATTCATCTGATGAAAAATGAGTAGAAGGAATTTTATGTCTTGTAGACGTCCTAGGTGGAACTGCAGGTTCATCAGCAACCCTATGAGCAGGAGCATCTATCTCAGTATTATCACCATCATCACTCTAAACTCGATCATCCTGAACATGATTCTACCCATCATTATTGTCAAACTTAGCTACATCAGGCGTATGTGTCACAGAAGCTGGAGCTAGAGTTAGAGTTGGTTCTAAGTCAACCAGGCTATCAGTACTCTTAGACTCTGACTTCTTTGCCTTATCAATATCTTCAATGGTTTGATCCTCCATGAAAATAGCATCACGACTTCTAACAAGCTTCTTTTCAACTGGATCATAAAATCTTTGGCTAAACTCATCATGACCATAGCCAATGAAAATACACTATCTTGTCTTGGCATCTAACTTGGACCTTTCATCTTTGGGCACATGTACAAATGATTTACAGCCAAACACACGCAAGTGGTCATAAGAAACATCTTTGCCATACCACACTCGATTAGGAACATCAGACTGCAAAGCAACAACAAGAGATAAATTAATAACATGTGCAACCGTGTATAAAGCCTCAACCCAAAAAGAACCAGGCAACTTTGCTTCTGAAAGCAAACATCTGACTCTCTCCACTAATGTCCTGTTCATCCTCTCTGCCAAGCCATTCAACTGAGGAGTCTTGGGAGGTGTCTTTTGGTGTCTAATGCCATGTTGTCTACAATACTCATCAAGTGATCCACAATATTCACCACCATTGTCAGTGCGAATGCATTTCAATTTCTTTCCTGTTTCTCTCTCAACGGAAGCTTGAAATTGCTTGAAGACACCAAATACTTGATCCTTTGACTTCAAGGCATAAACCCAAAGTTTCCTTTAACAATCATCAATGAAAGTTACAAAATAAAGTGAACCACCAAAAGTCTTTACCTTCATAGGACCACAAAGATCTAAATGCACCAACTCAAGCAACTCTGATTTTCTTGAAGGTGGATGGCTTTTGAAAGAGACTCTGTTTTGTTTCCCAGCCAAGCAGTGAACACATTTTCCTAATCTTGCATCTTTTAAGCCTGAAAGGAAATTCTTCTTGGCTAGACAATTAAGTCCTTTCTCACTAATGTGGCTAAGCCTCTTGTGCCATAATGCTGAGGAATTATCATTCTCAACTGCATTAATAGTATCAAAGAAAATTGAACCTTTGATCCAATACAAACCAAAGAACTTCTTACCACGTGCCATGACCAAAGAGCCCTTAGTAATTTTACATTGTCCATTACCAAAGGAGCTAACATAACCATCATCATCAAGAACACTAGTAGAAATCAAATGCAAACGGATGTCAGGTGCAAGTCTAACATACTTTAGAAGTAGCTTTGCCCTATTACTAGTTTGCAATATAATAGTCTTAATGCAATAACCTTTGACTAACCATCATTACCCATCTTCAATACACCATAATTACCTGGAGTATAAGATGTGAATAAATCCTTCCTTGATGTCACATGAAAGCAGGCACCACTGTCAACAACTCAACTAGATTCATTAGAGACAACATTAATCAGGTCCTAATCATAAACAGTCACAAGATCATCTAAAATAGTGGTGGCAACACAATCATCACTGTCACTGTCTTTGTTGTCATGCTTGCCTTTATTCTTGTTCTCCCTTTTCAGCTTATGTGCCCCTTTTTCTTACAATAATGACACTCAAGATTTTTGTACTTGGACCTTGATTTACTTCTACTGTTATTTCTGCCATGTTCTCTCTGATACCTCTCCTTGCTTCTCCCCTGGTTTTCAGTAACCAAGACCTCAAATTGTGAAGTTGATGCCTCTTATGTTTTTCGTCTCATTTCTTCATTCAAGACGGCAGTTTTCACAAAATCCATAGACACAGTACCACCAGGAGCAGAACTTGTCAAAGACACTCAGAGATTTTCCCAAGAAACAAGTAAAGTATTAAGTAACCAAAGACCCACAATCTCATCTTCAAATTTAACGCCCATGCCAAGTAACTGGTCAAAGCACCCTTGAAATGCATTCAAGTGATCAGAAATAGAACTATTCTCCTTGTACCTCAAATTCATAGCTTGATTAAGCATAAATAATTTATTGTTGCTAGATTTAGAAGCATACAAGGATTCAAGCTTTTCCCACAAAGCTTTGGCATTTGAGTCATTGGAGACATGATTCAAAACATTATCATCTATCCATTACCGAATAAAACCACATACCATCTCATGCTCAAAAGACCATTCTTCTTCAGTTTTAGAATTAGGTTTTTGGGTAGCAAATACAGGTAAATGTAGCCTTTTCACAAATAGCAAATCTTTCATCTTTTGTCTCCATATATGATAATTTGTGTCATTCAAACTGATCATTCTACTGTAATTAGCCTCCATCTTTCAATCAAGTAAAACTCACATGTAAGAGCCAAGCTCTGATACCACTTGTTGGGAAAGGATGTACGCAGCGGAATAATAATAGGCAAAAATTATAAACATTTCCCTGTTTGAAAGAACCTTTGAGGAGCTAAATTAATATAGAACTGCACAGATAAATAAATATAGGAGAACACACAATTTTTAACGTAGAAAATCCACTCAATATGAGAGGTAAAAACCACGGGACCTAGTCCAGAAAAAAAGTCCACTATCAACTGATCAATGAGTACAACAAAGAGTCTTTAACAATTTATCATGACTCAATCCAGCCCCTACTCACTACCAACAAAGTGAAAAAAACTCACTACAGTGTCAATGCACAAAAGCAAGCCAACAATATAGGAACTTAGCCAAAAGAGAAGAGAAAAAATAATTTGATTACACAAATAAAAGACTCACAATGCCAAGAATAACATATTGAAATTTCATGAGAATCGGAGCACAAATGATCCTCTAATCAAGAGCACAAAGTAAGCACAAATTTCCTCTTCCTTTTCTATTTATCCTTTTTTGTTCGTCTGTGGCTTGCAATACCAATGAAGAATAGAAAACTAACCTATGGAAACCTTTCTTTTTAATTTCCTTTTGTTTTATTTTTTTTAATTTATTTAAATGGACACGTGGGCCACTTGAGGAGGACCCACAACAAAACCTCCTCTGCCAAAAAAAAAAAAAGAAATTGTAAGATGAAAGATTGATCATATGTGGCGCCCAATATCTTCAGAACTTGAGCATAACTCACCATTAGAATTGGTAACCAGAAACAACACCGTGAACAACTATATAACTGGATATCAAAATACTAAAGTGTGTTAGAACTATATGACAAACTATCCCACCCACAATCCTCTTCAAAATGGAATTGAGAAGGCAAGAGAGGGGAGAAATTTCTTAAAAGATCCATAAAGAAAACTCATCATGCAAGATGGAAGATAAGAGAGAAAGAATGTCCATTGTGAATTTTGAATCGAAATGAGATAAAAATAAAATAAAAAAGAAGCTACAGTGTAAAAAGATAAACCCCTGACATAGAGGAAAGAGAGAAAGAGTTGAGGAATGGTGGTGAGGGGATCCTCAGCCGATGGTGGGAAGAAGAGATATTAATTAAAGAATAGAAGAGGATAGAAGCCAAACCCGTAAAGAGAAAGAAAAGAAGTAGAGAAAGCAGCTGAAGGAAGAAAGCGAGTACACTTGTAGTTACAGACAGTGGCAGCTCTTGAACAAAATTATTAAGGGGGCAAAGAGATACTTAGGGTTTGTTTGGGAGTTTAAAGTGAGGGGAAAAGAGAGGAGAAGAGAGGGAAAGGAAGAGATTTTTCTCTCCTTTGTTTGGATGATTAAATGAGAGGAAATGAAAGGAAATAAATAAAAATTTATAATTTTACAAATTTATCTTTTATTTATAAAGTAAATATATTTAATATAAGATTTAATAATATTATCTAAATAATATTTGAAAAACATTTGAAGACAAATAGAGGTATAATAGTGAACTACTATTTTTCTCTCTAAACCCCTTAAATTGGGGGAACGCAAAAGTGAGACAAAAAAGGAATGCAAAGGTTTGAATTACCCTTTAGGCTCTATTTGACAGTTTAAAGTGAAGGGAGAGGAAAGGAGAGGAGAGGAAAGAAAGGAAAAGGGAAAAGAAAGGAAGGGAAGGAAAATGGAAGAATTTTTCTCTCCTTTATTTGGATGATTAAAATGAGCAAAAGGAGAAGAAAGGAAATGAAAAAAATAAAAATTTATAATTTTACAAATTTATCTTTTATTTATAAAGTAAATATATTTAATATAAGATTTAATAATGTTATCTAAATAGTATTTGAAAAATAATTTGAATAAATAAATATATGTATAATAGTAAACTACTATTTTTTCTCTCCAAACCCCCCAAGTTAGGAAACACAAAAGTGAGACAAAAAAGGAATGCAAGGGTTTGAGATTACCCATTGGTTTCCTTTCCTTTTTTAATCTTGAATTCCCAAATAAGAGGACGAACACATTTACTTCTTTCATTTCCTCTTATTTTCCTCCAATTTTAACTCCCAAACAAACTCTTAGTCTCATTTCCTTTTTTAATCTTGAACTCATAAATAAAGGGATTGACACATTTACTCATTTCCCCCTAATTTTTATCTCCCAAACTAACCCTTAGTAATCAATAGAAGAAAAAAATTATTGAGGGGGCTATTGAGCTTTGGATTACTTTTGAAGAAGTGGACTTAAACATTTTATTAATTTGTTTTGAGGAGGCTATATTTAGTTTTTTTAAAAAATTTGAATGGACAAACATTTTTTTAAGAAACTTAATTAAAAAAAAAAAATTGGGGGGCGGTTACCCCCCTTTGTCAACATTAAAATCCGCCACTGCTTGCAGAGAAATGTCTCTCAATTGTAATAGTATTATAAATTTTAAGAATTTGAGTTGAGATGAGATTCAAAGGTGACAATGTTCTCTTTTTTACGTGGACCGAGTCGTAGGAGATTTCATGGATCGGGTAGAGCATAATATGACCTAGAAGAAAAGAGGCCCTAATTGCCCTATTTCAGTAATAAGGGGCATAACTTTTAACTCAGGTGGAGTTACGGGGCCTATGATCCGCCGTTTCGAAGCTCGTTCAGAGGCCCACGCCGTGACAATCGGGCTCACTTAGTTAAGGTCATTTTCGGGCCCAAAATCCCTAAAAAATGTCTATTTTGGGCTATTTTCTAGTTTGCTAATTTCTTTTGTAATGTTTTAGGGTTTCTTTTTAGTACTTAAGCTTTATGTTTCATTGTAGCCGTATTGAGAATATTATTTAGTTTCTTTGAGAATTATACAGTTTGTGTTTAAGGTTCCTTTCTTTGCTTTCTCGCTGCGTTAGTTTGGTATTATAACGGTTTACTTGACGGCTTGATGTTAGGTGGTCCAGGCAGAGTTGGCGGTGGTGCTCTCGATGGTGTTCGAGGTGCTGAGACCCCAGACTATGGGGTGGAGGTCGACGTGCTAGCGCATTGAATTGATCAGATTGAAATCTGGCTTCAAAGTCATGAGGAATGTTTTGATTGCCTAGATGAGGTGCTTGGTCGATTGGAAGCATGACTTGACGACCCTAACAGGATTCAGAATGATGGCAGGAAAGTGCCTGGAGGTGGTGCTGGCCACAGGCAGCTTGTTAATTTTCTTCTTCCTGGTGATCATAAAAGAGGGAGACAAGTTGATACAGAGGATGATTTAGAAGACAATGAAGTTGAGTACTTCGAAGAACCACCTAGGAGAAATGCGAGTTTCAAGAGGAATGACCATGGTGATAGAGAGTCTGATTTTCGATTGAAGGTAGATATTCCTTACTTCTAGGGTAACCTAAATATTGAAGGTTTCCTGGATTGGATTACAAATATTGATCATTTTTTTGAGTACATGGAGATACCTTAAGAGAAGAGAGTTCGGCTGGTTGCATGTAGTTTGAAGGGTGATGCATCTGCTTGGTAGGAAAAATTGCAGAGTAAGAGGATCCGTGAGGGCAAGGCATTTGTTCGAACGTGGGGAAGAATGAGACGATTGTTGCTGAGTAAATTTCGTCCCCCTGATTACGAACAATTCCTGTTCCAGCAGTACCAGAGGTGCCAACAAGGTCAGAGGTCTATCCATGATTATTATGCAGAATTCACAAGGTTGGCAACTCAGAATGATTTAAGGGAGATTGAAGGGCAGCAGGTAGCGAGGTTCTTGGAGGGTCTGAAGCCATTCCTTAGAGACAGAATAGGGGTGCAGGTTGCAAGAACCTTATCTAAGGCTCATAATCTTGCTTGAAAGGAGCAGAATAGAATATCCCCGTAGAAATTATAGTAGGGATACCTATAAGACTTTTGCTAATGATAAAGGTAAGACGATTCAAGAAAACATAAATAAGAAGGACAAGGGTGTGGGAAAATAGAAAGTAACAGAAGCAAGAGAAGCGCTAAAGATAGCCAACCCGTATACTAGACCCTACCCAGGGAAGTGTTTTAAGAGTAACCAACCAAGCCACTGGTCTAGTGACTGCCCCCTCAGAAAAGCAGTCCATGTTGTGGAACAAGAGGAAGATGAGGAGAAAGAGATGTGTGGTCCAGATGAAGAGGTTGTATGAGTATGTGATTCTGATGAAGACAATGACAATGATGAGAATCAAAATTAAGTTATTAGGAGAATGATGTTCACACTGAAGGAAGAGGATGATACCCAACGGCATCAATTGTTCAAAATTAGGTGTACCATTTGATGAGCTGCCGAGGCTCCTCAAATTACTTAATTTTAAGGTCGGTTACCTAGATTTTTGCAGCATAGGGCAGCCCTAAGTCGAACCTAAGGATTGTTCTATTTAGTGAATCATATTAAGAAGCATGTAAATAGGGGGGTTTTGTTGGTTTATGTGATTAACAAAATTTAATTATCAGTGGTGAAGTTTAAGAGAAAACAACCAATCCAAGTCTTTACTAATTCTGATTTAAGTTCATCCTTGATTTCTAATGATCCATTCAATTATTAACCATGTTCTTGGCCTTTAAAACATATCAAGAAGCCTCTCAATGTTCTATGGATTCCACTGGTTAAGCAACCAGAATTCGGTTTTAACTAAGACCAAATGAATTAAGCAAACATTCAAGTCTAGTTTTACCTAAGTCCATGATCCAGCCAAGGTGATTAATCCATCCAAAAGCTCAGAAACATTAATCAACCATACAATCCTCTTTTATCACATGCAATTAAGCAATCACACATGAAGATCCAAATTCGAATTTTAACAATCCAAACAGAATAGTCCAGAGGAAGCAAGAACTTTGATTAACAACTAAAATGAAGAACAACAACTCATAATCTCAAAACCAATAATCAGAATAGCAAAACCTGGATTGATATGTTGGATTAGCCCTCCATGAACAAGAGGAGCTGAAGTTCTTACAAAATATCTAAAAGAAAACTTAAGAACTAAGGAAAGCTCAAAAATCTGTCTAAAATATCTAATGAGGTGATTATGAATTTCGGCTGCCTCCTTCTTCTGATATAGACCTCCAATTTTACATGCACACCTAAATTGCCCTTAGGGCACACTTGTTCCCATGGGCCTTAGCTTCAATTGGGCTTTGGTTTGGGCCCATTTGGACTTGTCATGAGGAAGTTAGGCCCATTTAAGTGGCAGAAGGTGTCTGGAACCGTCAGCTAACTTGCACAGCAAATAAGACCATCTTCCACATAAAATATGGTGAATCGGTCTTCATATAAATTGAATCTCTGTCTGTTAGCTTTCCAATGGTACCAGTTTCAGGTCAATATGATATCTACAACTCAAGTTATGACCCAAATACTGCATGTAGGTCAGGATCCTGCGACAGCATGTCTTCTCTGGCTTCCAGGCTGCATATGACCTTCTGAACGTCCGAATTAGCTTTGGAGCCCTGAAAGAAAGTTGTAGACAATTCTCTCAGCTTTCCAACAAGGTATGACTCGGAATTTTTGGACATCCAGAACTCAAGATATGCCTGAAACACAGAGACAGCATATAATGCCCAGTATTGCTGGAAATTGCAATTAAGCATAAATGGATCCTAAGTCATGAAATGAGGTCTAAGTCTATGCAATTCAGCCCAAAAGAGGTTTAAAAGACTAAGTATGAGGAATAACTATTGTATAAAAAGTGTGTTCATCAACCATTCACAGTCGGGTTTTTGATGTTATTGTTGACAGTGGTAGCTGTGAAAATATCATTGGTAAAGACACTGTGGAGAGTCTAGGGCTAAAGGTAGAGAAGCATCCTAATCCCTACTCAATCAGCTGGATTAAGGCTGGTAATAAAATCGAGGTAACTGAACAATGCAAGGTACCCTTCTCTATTGGTAAGTATAAGGATGAAATTTATTTTGATGTGGTAGATATGGATGTTTGTCACTTGTTATTTGGTAGACATTGGTAGTTTGATGTTGTAGCTCAGCATGATAGAAGAGATAATACCTATAAGCTACAGAAAGATGGCAGAAAGTTTAACTTGTTACCAATGAAAGATAACTCCAAAACCAAAGCTTCTAAAATGGAGGGAAGGACTTTCCTTTCATTGACACAATTTGCGGCTAAATTTGACAAGGAGGTGACGGAGACCAGGGAGATACATGCTCTTATCATGAGGTAGGTGTTAGTGTCAGATGAAGGGCAGAAAACTGTTGAGTATCTAGAGGCTGTTAGGGCGTTATTGGAGGAGTTCAATGATGTGGTACATGTAGAATTACCTCCAGAGCTGCCTCTTATGAGAGACATCCAGCATCTGATTGACTTGGTTCCTGGAGCCAATTTGCCTAACCTGCCACACTACATGATGAGTCCGAAGGAAGTAGAAATCCTTAGGGAATAGGTAGAAGATCTGTTGAAGAGGGGATATATTCAAGAAAGTATGAGCTCGTGTGCTGTCTTGGCCTTATTGACCCCCAAGAAGGATGGTAGTTGGAGAATGTGTGTTGATAGCAGAGCCATTAACAAGATTACAGTGGGGTATAAATTTCTCATCCCTAGACTGGATGACATGTTGGATATGTTGTATGGTGCATAAATATTTTCTAAAATTGACCTTCGTAGTGGATACTACCAGCTTCGAATTAGACCTGGAAATGAGTGGAATACAACATTCAAGACAAAAAAAAATGGGTTATATAAGTGGCTTGTGATGTCATTTGGGTTGACAATTGCCCCTAGTACTTTCATGAGGGTTATGAATCAGGTACTAAAATCCTTTATTGAAAAATTTGTGGTTGTGTATTTTGACGATATTTTGATATACAATCAGACAGAACCATAACACATTTCACACTTGCGAGCTGTATTGGAGGTCCTGCAAAAAAATAATTTGTATGCTAACTTGAAGAAATGTTGTTTCATGATAAACAGTTTGTTATTTCTGGTTTATGTGGTTAGTGCAGATGGTATTCGGGTGGACAAAGAGAAGGTCCGAGCTATCAGGGAATGGCCAGCTCTTAGAACCATCTCTCAGGTTTGGAGTTTTCATGGGTTGGCTACATTTGACAAACGTTTTATCAGAAATTTCAATAGCATTACAACATCAATTACTGAGTGTCTAAAGAAGGAAAAATTCCAGTGGGGTGAAGAAGTTGACACTAGTTTTGCAGTTTTGAAAGAAAAGCTAAGTACTACTACTGTATTGGCTTTACCTAACTTTGAAGTCTTATTTGAGGTCGAGTGTGATGCCAATGGTGTGGGAATAGGTGCTGTGTTGTCCCAAGAGGAAAAGACCATTGTGCTATTTCAGTGAGAAGCTCAGTGATGCCAAGCGAAAGTGGTTCACATATGACAAGGAGTTCTATGCAGTTGTTCGTGCTCTGAGACATTAGGAGCATTATCTCATCAGTGAAGAATTTGTCATTTTCTCTGATCATGATGCTCTGAAGTATTTAAAATGTCATAAGCAAATGGATAAGGGTATGCATGCTAGATGGTCTTAGTTCTTGGAGAAGTTCATTTTTAATCTAAGGCACAAGCATGTGTGCAGAATAGGGTGGCTAATGCTTTGACAAGGCAAGGTGAGCTACTGGTTACCATGAGACAGGAGGTCGTGGGCTTTGAAACTATGAAAGATCTATATGCTGCTTATGAGGATTTTGGTGGAGTATGGGAGAATTGTATTAATCAGCATGTTGATGGAGAGTTTCATATCCATGAGGGTTATCTTATGAAGGGTAATCAACTCTGCATCCCTAAAACATCTCTGAGGGAGAAGTTGATTCGTGATTTACATGGAGGAGGTCTTGTTGGACACTTGGGGTGTGACAAGACATATGCTACCATTCGGGAGCGATATTATTGGCCTTATATGCGAAAGGATGTGATGAATTTAGTATAGAGGTGTTATGTGTGCCAAATAGCAAATGGGCAATCCCAGAATGCAGGTTTATACACACCATTGCCAGTTCCGGATAATATTTGGGAGGATTTGTCTATGGATTTCGTGCTTGGGTTGCCTTGGACTCAAAGGGGTGTGGATTCTGTCTTTGTTGTTATTGACAGATTTTCTAAGATGGCTCACTTCATTCTTTGCAAGGAAACTGCAGATGCAACTAATATAGCCAAGTTATTCTTCAAAAAGGTAGTTCGTCTACATGGTGTTCCTAAATCCATTACATCTTATAAGGACAACAAGTTCCTTAGCCATTTCTGGAGAACCTTGTGGAAGATGTTTGATTCTGCATTGAATTTCAGTAGCACAGTTCATCCCCAAACAGATGGGCAAACTGAGATAGTTAACTGAACATTGGGGAATTTGATTAGGAGTATCTGTGCATGCAAGCTGAAATATTGAGATTTTGCTTTACCCTCAGGCTGAATTTGCTTACAACAATGTTGTTCATAGTGCTTTTGGTAGGACTCCATTTTCTGTTGTCTATACTAAGGCACCCTAGCATGCTGTTGATTTAGTTAAATTGCCTAAGGTTCATGCAGCTACAGAAAACATAGTCAATCAGTGGCAGGATATTCAGGAAGAGGTGAAGTGTAAGCTAGAACAAGTCAATGCTAGATATAAGAAGGCTGCAAATCAACACCGTAGACAACAGACCTTTAAGGTTGGTGATCAGGTGATGGTGTTTCTGAGGAAGGAGAGATTTCCAGTGGGCACGTATAACAAGTTACAGCCCAAGAAATACGGGTCATACCAAGTTCTGCAGAAGATTAACGATAATGCTTACATTGTGGGCTTACCGGATGCTTTAAAGATTTCCAAAACATTTAATGTGGCGGATCTTTACCCTTACTATTCTTTTGAGATTCCTTTGTATCCGGATGATACAGTGTACTCAAGGACGAGTTTTTCTTAAGTGGAGGGGACTAATGTGGACTGGGTCACATGAGATTTCATGAATCGAACAGAGCATAATAAGACCCAGAAAAAAAGAGGCCTTAATTGCCCTGTTTCAGTAATAAGGGCATAACTTTCAGCTCAGGTAGAGTTACGGGACCCATGATCTGCCCTTTCAAAGCTCGTTCAGAGGCCCACATCGTGGCAACCAAGTTTTCCCTTGTTGAGGCCATTTTTAGGCCTAAAATCTCTCAAAAACATCTGTTTTGGGCTATTTTCTAATTTGCTGATTTCTTTTGTAATGTTTTAGGGTTTCTTTTTGGTACTTAAGCTTTATGTTTCATTGTAGCCGTATTGAGAATATTATTCAATTTCTTTGAGAATTATACAGTTTGTGTTTGAGGTTCCTTTCTTTGCTTTCTCTTTTGCTAGTTCATATCTGAAATGGAAACAAAGTTTGTGCCATTACTGATAAAGATAGATCCCTAAGAATATTGGGACTATCTCAGAATGCCTACATTGAAGGTTCTGGAAATATTTAGGATAAAAGATTGTTCATCAGTGTCTTCAGAATCCATTGGAAGTGAAACAAATGGAAAACATTCCATATGCTTCAACAGTAGGAATGTTGGGTAAATATCAAAGTAATCCTGGTATGGAGCATTAGATAGCTGCTAAAAGAGTTATGAGATGTCTGTAGGGAACCAAGGACTACAGATTGACATACAAGCATTTGGATTATTTGAAAGTGATTGGATATTCAGATTTCAATCATGATGGATGTGTAGACACCTTAAGGTCTACTTCATGAGACATTTTTCTCCTAGCTAGAGGTGCTATATCCTGGGGAAGTAAAAAACAAGGTCATATTACATCATCCACAATGGAAGCTGAATTTATTGTGTGCTATGAAGCTACATCACAAGCAATATGGTTAAAGAATTTCATATTTAATTTGGCCTAAAAATTGTTGATTACATTGAAACTCCACTAAAGTTTTATTGTGATAATTTTGCTACAGTATTCTTTGCAAAGAATAACAAACCAAGCATATCAGCATTAAGTACTTGATGATCAAAGAAAAGGTCAAGGACCAAATTGTTGTTATTGAGCATATAAGCACTAAATTGATGACTGTTGATCCTTTGACTAAAGGCATGCCGGCTAAAGAATTCAAGGATCATGTGGATCATATGGGACTTGCTTGCTCAAATTAAACAGTTTGTTTTTCTTTGACATATTTGGTTATTGAGTTTATTTATTATAGACGTAAAGTTTATGTGCACATTAAGATTAATTTTCATGAATAAAGTTTTGATTTGTTTGAATCAATAAAGTTGGACCTTGAATGAGCTCATAATGAGTGATTCATACAGTTAGATGCCTATTTGAAAGTAATCAAACATTGTAATATATGGAAGGAAGTGTTCCCTATGTTGAGCATAACTGCCATGATTCATGTGTTGAGAACTTTTTAAGTGAGCATTTTGCCATAACTAGCTAAAGTGACATAAAGCAAATTTGCCCAAGCTAAGGTTTGTCACAAAAGGGAATTATTTGATAAAACCACATGGGCCAAGTAGTAGCATATTAGCCATGTCTCTTTTGAGACTAAGATGACCCATTAATAAGAGATATGTATCTATTAGATAACTGATAAGATATGTTTATCTATCAAATAATTAGTGGATGTTTATTTACTAATAAGAGATATTTATCTATCAGATAATTATTAGATAATTAACTAGTTGTGGGAAAAGTCAGTTACCTTGAAGTAACTATTAAAGATTCAATCTCCTTGATGGAAGAAAATTGTTATAGATAATTATTTGATAGGGTCCTTAGCCTAGCAGCTTGTGATATTTCATCAGTTAAAAGCATAAGAAAAAGACATAGGCTAGAAACACTCTCTCAATTCTTCTAAATATTGCTATGCATCAATGGCCGGAGGTTAGTAATTTCCCAATAAAATTTATGTGTATTAGATTTATTCTTACATAGATGAGAGTCAAAGGTGATAATGTTCTCTTCTGTTGTGTGCTGATGATTCGAGGTTCATATCTGAAACGCAAACAGAGTCCGTGCCACTACTAATGGTCTGATATAATGGGACACCTGTTGTGTGGGTTTGGGCCATCATTGATTGAGTGTAGGATATTTGTCTTCGGGCTTCATTCTGCCACAACATTGCTGAGAGAAAGGTGCTCAGTTTGTGTCTTTTTTTTATATATTTTTTTTAAAAATTTTTGCCATGATCTCTATGCGTCTTCTATTTTTTATATATTTAGAAAATTTACTCTCAAGTTTTAAAGCCAACAAGAAAAGGACACTTAAGTGCTAAAATAATTAGAGTTTTAAGTAGGTACCTATCACACAACAAAATTATAAAAATATATCTCAGTATTATGTAATTATTTTATTTGGGTATGTAGTTATTATGTTTAAATACGAACAAAATAATTACATATATAAATAAAATAATCACAAAGTATTGAAGGTTATTTTAGTCAACACTTTTGTAGCAACCACTTACTTGTATCACATAGAATGAAATGACCAAAATATCCCTCAATGTAGTTATCGAAGGGTATTTTAGTCAATTTACTCATGTGACAATCACCTACTTGAAACTCTGAGTCCTTTAGAACTTAATTGTCTTTTCCTCGTTGGATTTGAAACTTTGAATAATTTTATGATAAATTTCCATTTACTCCTTTGAATTTTACATGAAGAATGATTTACTCGAGGCATTTGGTAGACTGAATGTTCTTCCTGTTTTGGGAATGTCAACTTTTGGTCATATGGGAATGTAAACTTAGAAATGCAATATTCTCACATTTGATACAAATTCTGAATTTTTTTTTTAGGGAAATAGCATCCCAAGTTTAAGGCTTAGGTTTTAGAATTTAGAGTTTAATAATTAGAATTTAGAAGGTTTAAGGTATAAGGTTGTAGGTCAGTGACATAACGGGAATATTAGTTTTTTGACCTAGTTTTAAAATTAAAAACATTGAAGGTTTAATTGGAGAATCGAAACCACAAGGAGGAAATTAAAATATCGTGCAACCTTTGAGACANTTTTAGGGAAATAGCATCCCAAGTTTAAGGCTTAGGTTTTAGAATTTAGAGTTTAATAATTAGAATTTAGAAGGTTTAAGGTATAAGGTTGTAGGTCAGTGACATAATGGGAATATTAGTTTTTTGACCTAGTTTTAAAATTAAAAACATTGAAGGTTTAATTGGAGCAATCGAAACCACAAGGAGGAAATTAAAATATCGTGCAAACTTTGAGACACGGTGTGTAGTTTTGTCAAAAAATGAATTCTACTTTATCCCTTTCAATTTTGGCCAATTATTTAATACCAAAAGTTACCTCTTTTAGTAGAGAGACAGATGTTTAAAATGCAACTAAGGCAATGAGATGACCATAACATTATTCACTTTTAATATCTATTTTGTCCGATAATTATCAATTTAGGATTTGCTTAATCCATTCCCCACCCCACAACCACAATACATTATAATGTTAATTGATTGTTTTTAAATAATTAATTTAGCTAGGGAGTTGCTAATGCTAAGCTGCTCCTACTAAACAGTGGGATAGTTAAGACAAGTTTGGGTTGGAAGTAAGCATAGTTGTTGGATTGAGTGCCAACCTCATGTAAAATTGAATTAACACTAAACAGCGCGCCAACACAATTTAGTTTAACCAAATTTAAAACGTTTGACTTTTCTAATTTGACATTTACTATTTTAATTTGATTTGACTTTTTTTTTTTTATGTGATCTTATGAACGTCACCAAAAATTAAGGGTCTGTTTGGAACTTCACCAAAAAAAAATTATGTTCATTTCCTATTTCTAGTTTTACTGAAAATAGAAAATAAGGTTGGAAATATTCTTGATTTGAATAATGAAATATTTTTAATGAGAACATTTCAAAAAAAATAGGCTAAAAGTTGGAAACGTCAAAAATATATTTTCAGCGTTTCCAACAAATAATTGGTAACAATTTTGTAATTTTTATCAACATTTTTTTTTTTGTTTATTTTAGAAAAAAATTTCACTACGTTTCTTCTCCCTCACAAATCCGCCACAAATTCTACTTCACTCCCTTGATTGCCATCTTTGGTAGGGAAGACCCTCTTCCTCTCTAGATTCACTATAAGAAAATGTCTATTTTTTAACGGAATAAATTAAAAAAATTTAACGGTAATTCTAACAAAATGCATTTTTTAAAAATTCTAATGGTAATTTCAATAGAATTTAGGTATTGTTTGAATTTTTTGTTAGAATTATCGTTGGAATTTTCTAAAAAAATAGAGAGAAATTTTTTTTAAAAAAATTCCTAAGGTAAATTTCAACGAAAATTACATATTATTTCCTCCCAAAGCTCACCGTTTCAATATCTGGATACCCAATTTTTTTTTTGAAACTCGCAGGAATTCCAACAGTAATTTCCATGGAAATTATTGTTAGAACTCTAGAAAATATCTTCCTCCCCTTCTTTCGTTCTCTTTCACCAAGGGTTTCCATTTTTCTTCCTCTGCCTCTGCGAGCATTGAACTCTGGCTTTGGGTGGCAGTTTCCGGTGGTTTGCGCCATTTCAATTCGCACTAGAGTTTCTTGGGGTATGTATTTTATATATTTAACAAACGCAAATTTGCACTTAAGTGAAAAGATCACCTTTTGCTAGCTGCTATGTGCGTCTTTCTCAATTTTGTAGTCATTTTCTTTGAAGTAAAGGGCTTTTGTTCTTTTCTTCTCCTGTGTCTGATTTTTATTCGTGGGTTAATGATTTGGGTTTTTTATTTTGATTTTTTTTTATGTTCTTAAGTGTGGGAGTTCATAATAACTTTCCCTAATTGAAGTTAGTTATAGCATTGTCGGATTTCATAGCATAGCATACACCAATTTCTCTCTCTAGTCTAGCATTGTGGGGACGGGTACCTGACTTAGAGTTAAGTAAGCATATACCATTTTGATAATTTACTTATAACTGCATTTGATTGGGGATTTAGATGCTAATAAGGATGAATGGAGTAAGAAACTCAATTAGCTGAATTAGAAGCTTTTATATTAGTCTAAGTGTTCATACTTGTGATTCTGCAATTTTAGATTGCAGTCTTATACTGTTTATCCTTTCTGTTCAAATGCTTTATTTGAACCTTAACTGCTATTAGTTTTAATTCTTTCAGCTTGTCTTTTTGGCAAAACTCTCTATTTTTACTTGTGCTGTATTCACCTTTACTGTTCAAAATTGTATAAATTTCTTCTTTTGAATCAAAATTTCACATGGTGGATTGCGTTGTTTTCCCTCAAAAAGGATCTAGGTAAATGATTTCTTGGAATTTCCATTATTATATTTTCTCAAATATATGTTATAGGTTGTATTTGTTCTAGATTTTAGTTATCCATGAAATGCAATATGTTACTATGTACTGCATTACTTTTGCTTTTCACGAGAAGTTGTCAATACTGTTGTTACATGGAAGATTGCATTTTTGCAAAAGATGGTTGCTCACACTGCAAAATTTATGTTTCTTCTTTGTTTCCATTTTTTTTTTTTATAAACTTAGAAAGTTTCTCTGGAATATATGTCCCTTAGTAAATAATCAATTATTGGTGTCGTTATATAGAATTTGGTTTGACAGTCAATGTAGCAATCTTTAAATGCTTATGTTAACTTCTTAGGTTTAGAGGTTTGGGGAGGTTCTGATTTGTTTTACTTTTCTGTAGTGGCTGAATAATTTCCGAGCTTAACCACTCATAGATTTTGAAATGCATTGGTAAAGAATTATGGATTGATTTACAAAATCCAAACAGAAAATGACTTCTTCATGACTACATGACAAAGTGGTGGCTAGTACAAAACTTTTACTTGCCATTATGAAAATATGAGCTTGTTAAGTACAGTGTCTCACATCACTTGCTTGTACCAATTTTTGGAAGTTGATATTTCTCATATTACTGTGTTGGAAGTTGATGTCAGTGTAGAAGTTTTAACCACTATGTCTTGCTGCTATTTGAAAAATTTGTAAATAATGCAGTAAATGTATTGTTTTACATTGGTCTTTCTTATGCACAACTTAATTTAGTTATGATATAGTGCAAGGTTATGCTGTTGCTAAAGGAAGGCCCATAAGAGGCATCATCTTCCTTGCTGTGGACTTGGTCTGGGTTGGTTCTTGTAAGTTTACTTGCACTTTACTCCATTAGTTTTTATTCATTTTCCTTTTTCCAAGGCGAGTGTCTTTAAATGTTGTGGTAATATGCATGTCTTGAAACTACATGAACACTTCTATGTAACAGTGCATATGTGTCTGGTGTATGTGTTGCTTTGTGATAAAGACTGAAGTAATTTTGTCTCTTAATTTGTCTCACCATCACTTACAACTCTTCTGTCCTTTTTTAAAGACATAATGAATTTCTTTATGTGACTCTTCGTTACATAGTTGAATGTTGTATATGTGTTATGCAATTGATAGTAATAGCATTAAGACAAAATTAAATGGACAAAATGATGTAAATGGTTTTTTCTTTATTCACTTAGTGAGATTTTAAACCTTATTTCTTCATAGAATGAGAATTTTCATCATAACTTTTTCAAGAATGTGCTTTTCTGAGTGAAACAATATTTCTTCGTAATAAATCATTTGATAATGGAAAATATAAAATAAATTAGATTGGAAAATGTTAAGAAGTTATGCTATCATTATGTAATCTTTTCATATTAATCAAATGAGAGGTAACTTGACAGGTTAGAAGAACTTCAAAAATCATGAGATGTTAGAAAAAAAATTGGATTTGAATGCTTGACTGGGGATCTGAGGTAATGGAGGACAATTTTCTCTAACGTTTATATCAACTTTTTGTGCTTGATATTACAGATATCATTTAATTGTGCTATTTTGTCAACCAGATGACACTGATGATACAATTTAATTATCCAACTTATTATGAAGTGCAGTATATAGATGGTTGGCCCCTAAAAGTCATTTGTTCATCTGCTGTGTTTCATATAGATCTTGTGACCTCCTTGAACTAAAACGGGGAAACAAAATCATTCATATTAAGAATTATGTTAGATGTATTAGGTGCATAGTTAAATATAAATTCTAAGTCCTCTTAATGATTAAAAGTGGTACTAGGTTATTTAAACATGTTTCATACCTAATTGCTACCTTGATCAGTGAGAATGCAAAAGACACCTTCTCTGCTAGTACCTCAAACTAGTTGCCTGTTTTTGGATAAATGTGTAATGGGTATGATATTCTTTATCTTGCTAATTGTCCTCCTTCCACTCCGTGGATTCTGTTTGATACTTGAACTAAGTTTATTTGCTGTGTGTTTTGAAACACTCTGCAGCAAGGTCCATTGTGCTGCTATTAGGAATTCATCAAATTGACAGTGTGATATCATTGTTATATGAGTCCATACAATGATACAACACCCATTTCAGATAAATTATTCTGCTGGTGGTGCTGACTTTTATCTTATGTCAATTGCTAACTCTGCCTTAAATATTACAAGCATGTTGGATCCTCTATGCAAGCCCTTCAATATGGGCAGGTTCTTTTCATACCTTCATATGTATATTTGAAATTTATGCTTCCATATTGTTGTTGACAAATGTGCAAACTATTAGATTTCATTTTTTGTCTTTGTAGGAACCTTATTTGCGTTTACTCCAAAAAGCACATGAACGATGATCCAGAACTTATAGAGATGAAATGAAAAGCAAATACAAGAAGTTTGAAGGAAATGGTTGTGCTCTTAAGGTACATCTACTAGTTTTGCCTCTTTAGCTTGATTGACATTTATAGATAGTGTAATTTTTTGCTCCCAGATATAGCAATGAATCATATCTAATGCATCAATTTGAGTCCAAGATAATTACCTAGAAATTAGTAAACTTGTATGGGACAAGAACATATTAGTGGCATGGTTATTCTGTCGGATCATTGAATCATATGCAAATGCCTGTGTGTAAATATTTAGAGGACAACATATATCATCTATATTTAGCCAAAGTGTTCGGTTCTGCGTTGCCAAGCTCTTGTATTGAACACTTGTTTGCTTCATTGTGCAGCTTTCACCTTTAATTTTACAAACATGATATATCGAGTCAACCTTTAGTAGATATAGTATAATTTGTGAGCCTTTGACTCTTGGCGTTTTTACTGAAATAATGTTTTTTTATAAAATAAATACGAAAATAGGTTACTTTTTAAAATATTTACCGAAATGGGTCTGTTTTTTTGGCCAAAAAACGTTTACGCGTTTTTATCAAAAAACACTAAAATAAAACTGCGTTTTTAACAACAAACACGATTTTAAAATCGCGTTTTATGCAATAAACACTGAAATGTTTAGGAAGAAAACGCTGAAATGGAAACACCGGTTGACAAAACGTCATGCACTGACCGCCTTGGGAATGGGGAAAACGCTAATTCAAATTCGTGTTTTCCTAAGGAAAACGAGGATTTGAATCAGCGTTTTCCTTAAGAAAACGCGGATTTGAATCCAACTCCCTTCCCCCTGCCCTCCTTCTTCCCCGTCCCCCCCCACAGACCTTTCTTCTTCACTTGGGGTTTGGGTTTGGGGTTTACGGTTAGCACTTGGGGTTTAGTATATAATGTGAACAATTTGAGATTTTGTTTTTTAGGGGTTAGAATTTAGGGTTTGAGATTTTTTTTTGGGTTTGAAATTGAGGGCATGAGGTTTAGATCTGAAGTTTGGGATTTAGGATTCGAGTTTAGGTTTTGAGATTTATAATATAGGTTTTTTAATTTAGGGTTTGAGATTAGAGTTTAGGGTTTCAAGTTTTTTTTAAATTTATAATAATGCATTTTTTAAAAATAAACTTGAAACCCTAAACTCTAATCTCAAACCCTAAATTAAAAAACTTATATTATAAATCTCAAAACCTAAACTCGAATCCTAAATCCCAAACTTCAAATTTAAACCTAATGTCTTCAATTTCAAACCCTAAATTCTAACCCCTAAAAAACAAAACCTCAAATCGTTCACATTATACACTAAACCCCAAGTGCTTACTGTAAAGCTCAAACCCAAACCCCAAGTGAAGAAGAAAGGTCCCGCGGGGGAGGGGGAGGAGGGGGAAGAAGGAGGGCATGGGGAAGCGAGTTGCATTCAAATCTGCATTTTCTTAAGGAAAACGCTGATTCAAATCCGCGTTTTCCTTACGAAAACGCGGATTTGAATCAGCGTTTTCCCCATTCCCAAGGTGTTCAGTGCACAACGTTTTGTCAACCGGTGTTTCCATTTCAGTGTTTTCTTCCTAAACATTTCAGCTTTTATTGCATAAAACGCAATTTTAAAATGGCGTTTGTTGTTAAAAATGCAGTTTTATTTTAGCATTTTCTGATAAAAACGCGTACACGTTTTTTAGGCCAAAAAAATAGACCCATTTCGGTAAATATTTTAAAAAGTAACCTATTTTCGTATTTATTTTATAAAAAAGTATTATTTCAGTAAAAAAGCCTTGACTCTTACTTGGATGTGCTTTCACCTGGTTCTTCATTTTGATTATGAACACTTTGGAAGAAATATATTTAAAGAATTGCGCAATTCAGATTTTAGAGTGAAGGATTGGGATTTGGCACCAATATGGGTTGCTTTTGAAGGTTTGAAGTTGTTTTATGATTTTTAGGGGTTTTTTTTTATGGAATATGGAATTTTTGTACTATTAGGGTAACTATGTCCAAATTTAAAAATAAAAAAAGGATAGTGTAAATTTTTTTAAGTTGAATTTCTTTAGGGCTTTTGTTGTATGAGTGATTTGAAGTTGTTTTATGATTTTTATATTTTTTTTTTATGGAATAAGGAATTACATATGCTATTGCTCAATTTATGCACTTTTTAGACATGAAAAGATTGCTTCTTTTTTCAATTATATGCTCTTGAATTCTTTCTAATATTTTCTTCTAAATGCTTTTTGTAGGTTTGGAGAAGAATGAGTTACAAGGCATTCATACTTTTGAAGAGATATTGCACATCTAGTTTGGTTGAATATGTTAAAGACTAGTTATGTAGAGCATAAATTTGGTGTAATTATTTGAAATTTAAACTTTTGTACTCAATACATTACTTACTTATAGAAATTATTTAATGACATAGATATTTTTGTTATAAAAATTATTTAATGAAAAGGATATTTGTGAATGGTATACTTTAATTTTTTTAAAATATTATTTAGCAATTTACGAAGTTAAAAAAAAAAAAAACTGAGGAAATTTCAACAGAAATCTCATTCCATAAGGTGTGACATAGCAAAATAGAATGTGAAAATAATGGCTCCCTTCAAAATATTATAAGAATATATATTAATATGAAACCTAATTATGTGATGCAGAAAATTCTCCTACTAGAAATCGAACTACCGATGCACATAGAAGTTGTGGTTGTTCTTTGTCAAGAACCATTGAATATGTAGGAAGATGTGAATACATTTAATTCCCGAATTGGCATCAAATGTTCGGGTCTTCCAAATCAAATGTTAAAATTTAAAATTAGAGTGCATGTCATGTTACTAAGGAATATAAACCAACAAAATAGGTTGTGCGATGGAACCATATTGATGATGAATCAGGCTGGCAATCTTGTTATATATAGAAGATAATGTTATCTCTGGCAGCAAACATAGGTAAGAATCTTTTTTTGATTTAATTGATTAACCCTTATTAATTATAAAAATTCAAAACTATCTTTTAGTAATCTAGACCCAAAAACTCACCATTTTTTAAGGTGATAAACAAACCTTTCCTTTGTTAAAACCTATCCAAGAGAACAATAGACATCTAGCTTCAAAAGAGAAAGAAAATGACACTGTTTTATTTTGCAACAAGTTTTGTCACCGAAGAAAAATTTATCAAAAATATATCATCGCAAAAACTTTGTGGCAGATTTTGAAATCTGTCACTAAATATAAAAAATAAAATTTAGTACTCATCAACTTGAAAAAAGATATAATATCCATAAGATGCACAAAATATACAACAGTATGTCTTAAACAAGTCCTAAATGTTCTCAATACAAGGCAAGCTATGGCACAACTCGGTCATGGTGTAATCCTTACCATTGTCAACAATGGGCATCATTTTCATCCACAGGAGGTGTATCTAAGCGCTCCAACTATCGCAAAGACAAGTTATCCATTATCATAGTAAATCTATCTTGCGAATGAATTGGGATTAGTTATTTGGTGACAATGATGAATCCAAAAATACCTCGATTGGAGCCAAACTATAAAAGTAGAGGATTCTCAAATATTTTCTTAGAGATTTGATTAAATTAGTGACGATGATGAGGGAGATTGACACAAACTACAACACTTGGGGTATCAACAAACTTCTTATCCTTCCTTTGATAGTGTTGGGAAAGGATGTACGCAACGGAATAATAATAGGAAAAAATGAAAAATTTTCCCTCCTTGAAAGAACCTTTAAGGAGCTAAAATAGTATAAAACTGCATAAATAAATAACTACAAGAGAACACACAATTTTTAACCTGGAAAACCCCTTCAATATGAGAGGTAAAAACCACGGGACCTAGTCCAGAAAAATTCCACTATCAACTGATCAATGAGTACAACAAAGAGTCTCTAATAGTTTATCATGACTCAATCCAGCCCCTACTCACTATCAACAAAGTGAAAAAAAAACTCACTACAGTGACATGATGAACACACTTTTTATACAATAGTTATTCCTCATACTTAGTCTTTTAAACCTCTTTTGGGCTGAATTGCATAGACTTAGACCTCATTTCATGACTTTGGATCCATTTATGCTTAATTGCAATTTCCAGCAATACTGGGCATTATATGCTGTCTCTGTGTTTCATGCATATCTTGAGTTCTAAATGTCTAAAAATTCCGAGCCATACCTTGTTGGAAAGCTGAGAGAATTTTCTACAACTTTCTTTCAGGGCTCCAAAGCTAATTCGGACGTTCAGAAGGTCATATGCAGCCTGGAAGCCAGAGAAGACATGCTGTCGCAGGATCCTGACCTACATGCAGTATTTGGGTCATAACTTGAGTTGTAGATGTCATATGGACCTGAAACTGGTACCATTGGAAAGCTAACAGACAGAGCTTCAATTGATATGAAGACCGGTTCACCATATTTTATGTGGAAGATGGTCTTATTTGCTGTGCAAGTTAGCTGACGGTTCCAGACACCTTTTGCCACTTAAATGGGCCTAACTTCCTCATGACAAGTCCAAATGGGCCCAAACCAAAGCCCAATTGAAGCTAAGGCCCATGGGAACAAGTGTGCCCTAAGGGCAATTTGGTTGTGCATGTAAATTTGGAGGTCTATATCAGCAAGAGGGGGCAGCCGAAATTGAGAATCAACTCATTAGATATTTTAGACAGCTTTCTAGTCTTTCCTTAGTCTCTAAGTTTTCTCTTAGATATTTTGTAAGAACTCAGCTCTTCTTGTTCATGGAGGGCTAATCCATCATATCAATCCAGGTTTTGCTATTCTGAATATTGATTTTGAGATTATGTGTTGTTGTTCTTCATTTTAGTTGTTAATCAAGTTCTTTCAATCCTCTGAAATATTCTGTTTGAATTGCTTAATTCGGATTGGATTATTCATGTGTTCATATTCTGTTTGCATGTGATAAAAGAGGATTGTATGGTTAATTAATGGTTCTAAGCTTGGACGGATTAATTACCTTGGCTGGATTCAGGACTTAGGTTAAACTGGACTTGAATGTTTGCTTAATTCATTTAGTCCCTTGTTGAACCGAATTCTGGTTGCTTAACCAGTAGACATCCATAGAACATTGAGAGGCTTCTTGATATGTTTTAAAGGCCAAGAACATGATTAATAATTAAGTGGATCCTTGGAAATCAAGGATGAATCAAAATCAGAATTAGTTAAGACTTGGATTGGTTGCTTTCTCTAAAACTCTACCACTTTCAATTAATTTTTGTTAATCACAGAAACAAGCACAACTCCCCTGTTTATATGCTTTTCAATATGATTCACCAAATAGAACAATCCTTAGGTTCGACTTAGGGCTGCCCTTTGCTGCAAATAGCTTAAGAACCGACCTTAAACATTAACTAATTTGAGGAGCCTCGGCAGCTCATCATGACAATGCACAAAAGCAAGCCAACAATATAGAAACCCAGCAAAAAGAAAAGAGGAAAAATAATCTGATAAATAGATAAAAGACTCAGTGCCAAGAATAACATACTAAAATTTCATAAGAATCAAAGCACAAATGACCCTCCAATCAAGAGCAAAAAGTGAGCAAAAATCTCCTATTCCTTTCTTCTATTTTTCTTCCCCCGTCGGTGGCTTGCAAAACCAAAAAAAGAAACAAAACCATGGAAACCCTTTTTTTTTAATTTTATTTTAAGTCATGTGGGTCACTTGAGAAGGGCCCACAACAAACTCCCCCTCCGACTCAAGTGGAGGCATGTGCCAAACCAGGACCCACACAACAAGCTTCAAACTTCCCCCTAGGTAGAGACTTTGTCAACATATCTGAACAATTGTCACTTGTATGAATCTTCTCAAGCTCAAGTGACTTAGAGTCCAGAACATCTCGTATCCAATGATACTTCAGAATAATATGCTTAGTTCTACCATGGAAAGTAGGATTCTTGCTCAAATAGATAGCACTTTGACTATCACAATACAAAATATAACTCTTCTGTGTAAATTCGAGTTCACACATAAACTTCTTCATCCAGAGCAACTCTTTGCATGCTTCAGAAGTAGCAATAAACTCAGTCTTTGTAGTAGACAATGCAACACACTTTTGCAACTTGGATTGCCATGCTACAACTCCCCCTACAAAGGTAACCAAGTAGCCAGAAGTAGACTTTCTAGTATCCACATCCCTAGCCATGTCTGAATCTATGTAGCCATAAAGAACAGGTTCACCAGTTCCAAAACAAAGTGTCAGATAGGAAGTACCCCGGAGATATCTTATAATCCACTTCACAACATTCCAATGTTCTCTACCTGGATTGGAAAGAAAACGGCTAAGAACATCAACTGCATGGGTTACATTTTGCCTTGTGCAAACCATTGCATACATCAAACTTCATACTGCAGATCTATAGGGAGTACACTGCATTCTTTCTTTCTCATCATCACTAGAAGGAGCATGTCTAGTGCTAAGCTTAAAGTGATTAGCAAGAGGTGTGCTTACCGCTTTAGCTTTATCCATGTGGAACCGCTGAAGTACTTTCTCAATGTACTTCTCCTGAGATAACCACAGGTTCTTGGCTTCTCTGTCACGAATAATCTCCATTCCTAGAATTTATCTTGCTAGTCCCAAGTCATTCATTTCAAAAGACTTACTAAGCTCCTTTTTCAACGAATCAATTCTTGAAGAATTATGACCAACAATCAGCATGTCATCAACATAAAGCATTAAAATGATGAAGTCATTATTAGAGAATTTTCGTACAAATACACAATGATCAAAAGTGGTCTTTTTGTATCTCTGCTGGATCATAGCAGACTCAAACTTCTTGTCCCACTGCCTCGGAGCTTGTTTTAACCCATACAAACTCTTCATCAACTTGCAAACACAATTCTCTTTACCCTTCACCTTAAAACCTTCAAGCTGCTTCATGTAAATATTCTCCTCCAAATCACTATGAAGGAAAGCTATTTTAACATCCATCTGTTCAACCTCTAAATTAAGGTTGGCTACTAAACTAAGAACAACTCGTATAGAAGACATTTTAACAACAAGCAAGAAGATTTCCTCAAAGTCAATACCCTTTTTCTATTCATAGCCTTTAACAACCAATCTAGCTTTATATCGTGGAGATGAAGCACCCCCTTCATTTTTCAATCTATAAGTCCATCGATTTTTCAAAACTTTCTTAACTTTAGGTAATTTGACCAACTCAAATGTGTGATTGTCATACAGAGATTTCATCTCATCCTTCATGGTTGTAATCCATTTAGCCTTCTAGTCAGTCTCTAAAGCCTCTTCATAGGACTCAGGTTCTCCTCCATCAGTGAGGAGTATATACTCATCTAATAAATAATGAGTAGAAGGAATTTTATGTCTTGTAGACCTCCTAGATGGAACTATAGGTTCATCAGCAACCCTATGAGCAGGAGCATTTATCTCAGTATCATCACCACCATCACTCTCAACTCAATCATCCTGAACATGATTCTGCCCATCATTATTGTCAAACTCCGCTACATCAGGCGTATGTGTCACAGAAGCTGTAGTTGGAGTTAGAGTTGGTTCTAAGTCAACTAGGCTATCAGTACTCTTAGACTCTGACTTCTCTGCCTTATCAATATCTTTAATGGTCTGATCCTCCATGAAAATAGCATCACGATTTTTAACAAGCTTATTTTCAACTGGGTCATAAAATCTATGGCCAAACTCATCATGACCATAGCCAATGAAAATACACTGTCTTGTCTTGGGATTTAACTTGGACCTCTCATCTTTGGGCACATGTACAAATGTTTTATAGCCAAACACATGAAAGTGGTTATAAGAAACATCTTTGCCATACCACACTCGATCAAGAACATTAGACTGTAAAGCAACAATAGGAGATAAATTAATACCATGTGCAGCAGTGTATAAAGCCTCACCCCAAAAAGAACCAGGCAACTTTGCTTCTAAAAGCAAACATCTAACTCTCTCCATTAATGTCCTATTCATCCTCTCTGCCAGGCCATTCAATTGAGGAGTCTTGGGAGGCATCTTTTGGTGTCTAATGCCTTGCTGTCTACAATACTCATCAAATGATCCACAATATTCACCACCATTGTCAGTGCGAATGCATTTCAATTTCTTTTCTATTTCTCTCTCAACGGAAGCCTGAAATTGCTTGAAGACACCAAATACTTGATCCTTTGACTTCAAGGCATAAACCCAAAGTTTCCTTGAATCATCAATAAAAGTCATAAAATAAAGTGAACCACCAAAAGTCTTTACCTTCATAGGACCACAGAGATTTGAATGCACCAACTCAAGCAACTCTGATTTTCTTGAAGGTGGATGGCTTTCGAAAGAGACTATGTTTTGTTTCTAGCCAAGTAGTGAACACATTTTCCTAATCTTGCATCTTTTAAACCTGAAAGGAAATTCTTCTTAGCCAAACAATTAAGTCCCTTCTCACTAATGTGGCTAATCTCTTGTGCCATAATGCTGATGAACTATCATTCTCAATTGCATTAACAATATAAAAGAAAATTGAACCTTTAATCTAAGACAAACCAAAAAACTTCTTACCGCGTGCCACAACCAAAGAACCCTTAGTAATTTTACACTGTCCATCACCAAAGGAGCTAATATAACCATCATCATCAAGAACACTAGTAGAAATTATATGCAAACGGATGTCAGGTGCATGTCTAACATTCTTTAAAAGTAGCTTTGCCTCATTACTGGTTTGCAATATAATAGTCTTGATGCCAATAACCTTTGATTGACCATCATTACCCGTCTTCAATACACCATAATCGCTTGGAGTATAAGATGTGAAGAAATCCTTCCTTGATGTCACATGAAAGCAGGCACCATTGTCAACAACCTAACTAGATTCATTAGAGACCACATTAATCAGGTCTTGATCATAAACAATCACAATATCTTTTAAAGTAGTGGTGGCAACACGATCATCACTGTCATTGTCTTTATTTTCATGCTTGTCTTTATTCTTGTTCTCCCTTTTTCAGCTTATAACAAAAGCTCTTGATGTGCCCCTTTTTCTTACAATAATGACACTTAAGATTTTTGTACTTGGACTTTGATTTGCTTCTACTGTTATTTCTGGCATGTTCTCTCTGATTTGTTTCCTTGCTTCTCCCCCAGTTTTTAGTAACCAAGACCTCATATTGTGAAGTTGATGCCTCTTGGGTTTAGCTCTCATTTCTTCATTCAAGATAGTAGTTTTCACAAAATCCATAGACACAGTACCACCAGGAGCAGAACTTGTCAAAGACACTCAGAGATTTTCCCAAGAATCAGGTAAAGTATTAAGTAACCAAAGTCCTAAAATCTCATCTTCAAATTTAGCACCCATGCCAAGCAAGTGGTCAAAGCACCCTTGAAATGTATTCAATTGATCAGAAATAGAACTGCCCTCCTTGTACCTCAAATTCATAGCTTGTTTAAGCATAAATAATTTATTGTTGCTAGATTTAGACGCATACAAGGATTCAAGCTTTTCCCACAAAGTTTTGGCATTTGAGTCATTGGAGACGCGATTCAAAACATTATCATCTATCCATTGCCGAATAAAACCACATACCTTCTCATGCTCAAAAAACCAATGTTCTTCAGTTTTAGAATCAGGTTTATGAGTAGCAAATACAGGTAAATGTAGTCTTTTCACAAATAGCAAATCTTTCATCTTTTGTCTCCATATATGATAAGTTGTGTCATTCAAACTGATCATTCTGCTGTAATTAGCCTCCATCTTTCAATCAAGCAAAACTCACATGTAAGAACTAGGCCTTGATACCATTTGTTGGGAAAGGATGTACGCAACGAAATAATAATAGGCCACAATGAAAACCTTTACCTGCTTGAAAGAACCTTTGAGGAGCTAAAATAGTATAAAACTACACAAATAAATAACTACAGGAGAACACACAATTTTTAACGTGGAAAACTTATATTTGTCTTTTAAGACTATAAAAACCATGCTTTAATACTGAATTCTTACCTGCATTGTGAGCAAATCCTCATTAAACATGGTGTTTAATACATAAATTGGTGTTGACAGGTACCAAGATGTCTAATCAAGAAAAAAGGAATAATTTGGAAGCAATCCATGAAGCAAATGGCAAGGAAACCAGTGTCATACAAAGTTTTCATGAGGACATGGGCAGCAACACAGTTGTGTTACCCTGTGTCTAACATCCAGAAGTTGCTGCTCATGCTTATGGACAAACACGGCCAAGACAAGAGAGGAACACGGCCGTGTACTAGGTCGTGTCTTTCAGGCAGAGTGTCCAAATAGAGAACAAGCCCAGAAGAAGTAGAGAACACGAACCATGTCTGAGGAACACGGGCTGAGACCAGAGAAGAACACGGCCCTGTCTGGTCCCGTGTTCAATGACCAGGAAAGCACCTTAAGTGACACGTCCAAGTCCAGAAATAAAACACGGCCGTGTTAGAGCCGTGTTCGAGCTATTTCTGATTAGAAGACCTAATTCTGCACAAGTTTACAAGGGAATCTGATGCATGGGATTGAAGAAGCCGTACTTGGAAAGAAAAGAAGGGACGAGCTAGAGCACGGAGAGGAGCAATTGGGACTCGATCTTCATCTAGTTTCTTCTTCTTCTTCTCATCTTATGTTTAATTTCATCTATTTGCTTTTATTGAATTCAGTTATAAGTAGCTAAATTCTTAGTGTTAGGGGTTTGATGTAATTCAGTTGTAATGAGGTTTCAAGATTGAATGAACTTGTTCTAGTACAAATCTTCTTGTTGAATGGAATTTACTGTTATTAATGCATTTAAATGACTGGCCCCATTTGAATAGTTAAAGATTTGTTTCGATGCTAGGAATAGTAAGATCTGAATGTGCTCTGTGAATTCTATCCTAAATTGAGTTAGTCTAGGAATAGATAACTTAGTTTAGGTGGTCTTAAATTAATTTCCTAGAGCTTAATCACCTAGACTAGTTAATTTATGTCAAGGAATTGGACAGTTAATTGGGATAGGGAGGATTGTTTCACCAAGGGATTGTGTTCAATCACATTAGGGAAAGAAACTAACAACAAAGGAATTGTAACTGGAATAAGTAGTTCAGTACTGATCCCGAGGTTACTTTGTCTATGAAGTAACCGAATTTGTAAGTGAATGAAATCAACCCCTAACCTTTCTCATTCTTATCATCAACCTCACATTTAAATTGCTATTTAAAGTTATTTACGTGATCGTTTGAGTTTTGTTACTTAGTTAGGCTGCCTTCAATCAAAAGTGTTATCTCATCCAAATAGAACTGGTATTGGTAAAATTGGTAGTTGCTAGCCTTAATCCTTGTGGGAACAATACTTTACTTATCATTATATTACTTGTGTGACCCGATATACTTGCCGGAAAAAGTCCCATCAAGTTTTTGGTGCCGTTACCGGGGGTTAACGGTATTTAAGCAATATTAAAAGTAACCAATTAGGTCCTAATTTGGATTTTAAAATTCTTGTTAGTAAATCTGGTTCAAATATTTTATCTGTTGTTGACTTGTTTCTCTCAATTGCTTATCCTATTTTAACCTTGGTGTATGCGAGGTACTCTTGATTCTAGTGCATTAGCTTTTGATTCTGAGATTGAGAGAACAGCTCGAAGACTTCGTAAGCAAGCTAGAGGAGCAAGACAAGCACAATCGACAGTCATGGCAGAACAAAACCAGAATCCTCCGGTGCAGAATAATAACAATGGAGCTGAACAAAACCCTCCACCTCGAACGCTTATGGAGTATTCCATCCCAACCACCGCAGGATGTGGAGCGAGTATAACAAGACCACCAGTTCAAGCCAATCACTTTGAACTCAAACCAGCTTTGCTTCAACTAGTAGTATAGCACAATCAGTTCAGTGGAAGTGCGCTAGAAGATCCAAATGGACATATAGCAAACTTTCTGCAGATTTGTGACACGGTGAAGTTGAATGGGGTCAGTGATGATGCAATTTGACTTAAGCTCTTCCCATTTTCTGTGCGAGATAAGGCCAGAAGTTGGTTGGATTCTCAACCAAGGGGCAGCATTACCACTTGGTCGGATTTGGTGAATAAATTTCTCGCTTGGTATTTCCCTCCTTCCAAATCAGCAAGGTTGAGGACAGAGATTACTTCATTCCGTCAACAAGATGGAGAATCTTTGAATGAAGCTTGGGAGCGGTATAATGATATACTAAGGAGATGCCCACATCACTCGTTCAATTTCTGGATCCAAGTCTAGAGTTTTTACAACGGTATGCTTCCTCACACGAAGGCAAATGTGGATGCTGCAGCAGGAGGAGCTGTGAATTATAAAACTCCGGAGCAAGCTTGGGAATTGTTTGAGAGGATGGCTTGCAATGACTACCAAAGTCAAGGAGAGAGATCCATAGTCAAGAGAGGCATGATGGAAGTCGGGGCACTTGATGCACTATTAGCTCAGAACAAGTTATTAACACAACAGGTGGCTGAGCTGTCCAAGAAGTTTGAGACCGTCAATGTGAATGTAGTCAACTTCTCTCCACCAGTTTGTGATTTCTGTGCAGGGAACCATGTTAATGGAGAGTGCCCGAGCAACATGTTTGGCCCTTCAGTGTCTCAAGAGCAAGTGAACTATATGGGAAATTCTCCAAGACCTCAGAATAATCCTTACGCTCCTACTTATAATCTGGGGTGGCGGAATCACCCAAATTTCTCATGGGGTAATCAAGAAAATCAAGGGGCTTCCCACAGACCCAATTATGCATATCAGTCACCACAACAACCAACTCAAGGGCATGTTTCACAATCCCAAACCAGTGAGAAGAGTCATTCTTTGGAGAGTGTACTAGAGAAATTGACCACCCAAACCTCAGCTTTCATTCAAAAAACTGTAACGTTTATGAAGGAAACCAGGAGGGGGTTCAGAAATCAAGATGCATCAATTCAGAAGTTGGAAAGTTAGGTGGGACAGATAGCAAGACAATTGGCGGACAGGCCTCAAGGCTCTTTACCCATTGATACTATTCCAAATCCTAAAGAGCATGTGAAAGCCATAACTACAAGGAGTGGAAAAGTGGTTGAGCCCATCCCAAAAAAAGAAACACCAGAAGAGGAAGATGGTAAGGTAACAAGGACAAATAGGGACCCAGCATCCAGTCGTCCCACGGAGGCAAGAAGTAGAGAAGAAGGCGTGAAATTGACCAAACCATGTGCTTCAATACCTCCAGTCAAGGTGCCTTTTCCTCAAAGGCTCAAGAAGCAACAGGATGAAAAGCAATTTAGCAAGTTCTTAAAGGTGTTCAAGAAATTACAGATTAACATACCTTTTGCTGAAGCACTGGAACAAATGTTATCCTATGTCAAATTTATGAAGGATCTTCTGACCAAGAAAAGAAGAATTGGAGATTATTAGACAATAATGTTGACTGAAGAATACAGTGCTATTCTACAGCGGAAATTGCCTCCAAAGCTCAAAGATCCTGGAAGTTTCTCCATTCCATGCACCATTGGAGACATCACCTTCGGGAAGGCGTTATGTGATTCGGGAGCAAGTGTGAGTCTCGTGCCTCTGTCCATCTTTAAGAAGCTAGGAATTGGTCAAGCAAAACCCACTATGATTACACTTCAACTTGTTGACCGGTCGATCAAACATCCCTACGGTCTAGTAGAAGATGTCTTAGTTAAGGTTGACAAGTTCATCTTTCCAGTGGATTTTGTTGTTCTAGACATGGAGGAAGATGGAGAGATTCCACTTATTTTGGGACGACCATTTCTAGCTACTGGAAAAGCCTTGATAGATGTAGCCGACGGGACTTTGACTCTAAAAGTTCAAGATGAGAAGGTGATCTTTAATGTGTTCAGTGCAATGCAACACCCTATGGAGAAAGAAGAATGTTTCCGCCTGGACATTCTGGACTCTATCATTACTAGCACGTTCAGGGAGAATCTGACCTCTTGTCCTCTTGAAAGAGTCTTGGTTGATGCAATAGCCATGTCTGTTTTGGCAGGAGATTCAGCATGCGCAGAACATGTAGCATTATTGGATGCTCTACCATTATATTCGATATCCTCACCACCAAAGATAGAAGACTTGCAGAAGGATGTGCATAAATAGCAGTTTCTAAAACTTGAGCTCAAGCCACTACCTGTGACTTTGAAGTATACCTTCCTTGGTGAGAACAATTCTTCTCCTGTTATTATTAATTCTAAATTAACTAAGGTTGAGGAGGAGAAACTGTTGCGGGTGTTGAGGGAGCATAAGAGCGTCATTGGATGGTCGATTGCTGATTTAAAAGGCATCAGTCCATCCTTTTGTATGCACAAGATCCTCATGGAAGAAAACCATAAAGCAGTCGTACAACCCCAAAGGAGATTGAATCCGATCATGAAAGAAGTAGTATGAAAGAAAATGGTAAAACTCCTAGATGCTGGTGTTATTTACCCCATCTCAGATAGTTCATGGGTTAGCCCAGTTCAGGTGGTGCCTAAGAAAGGAGGGCAACAATGGTGATGAATGAGAAAAATGAATTAATTCCCACTAGAACGGTCACGGGATGGCGCGTGTACATTGACTACAGAAAACTCAATGATGCCATGAGGAATGACCATTTCCCTATCCCATTTATAGATCAAATGCTGGAGCGCCTAGCCGGTCATAAGCATTACTGTTTTCTGGATGGGTATTCAGGTTACAATCAGATTGCCATAGATCTGGAGGATAAGGAAAAGACCGCCTTCACTTGCCCCTATGGAGTTTACGCATACAGAAGGATGCCATTCGGATTGTGCAATGCGTCGTCCACTTTTCAAAGGTTTATGCTTTCCATATTTTCTGGCATGAATGAAAAATTTATAGAGATTTTTATGGATGACTTTTCTGTTTTGGGCTCTTCTTTTGATATATGCTTACATAATCTGTCCTTAGTGTTAAAGAGATGTCAAGAAACTAATTTGGTTTTAAATTGGGAAAACTGCCATTTTATGGTGAGAGAGGGGATTGTTTTAGGACATAAAATTTTTGCTAAGGGGATAGAGGTAGATAGGGCTAAAGTAAAGGTGATTGAAAAATTACCCCCTCCTACTAATGTCAAAGGGGTGCGTAGTTTTTTGGGACAAGCTGGCTTTTATAGAAGATTCATCCAGGATTTTTCCAAAATTGCTAAACCCCTGTGTAACCTCCTTGTTAAAGATGAAACTTTTGTTTTCAATAATGAATGTCTATTAGCCTTTAATACATTGAAGCAAAAGTTAACCACTGCCCTTGTTGCAATCCCACCTGATTGGGACTTACCTTTTGAACTTATGTGTGATGCTAGTGATATAGCTATAGGTGCTGTTTTGGGACAGAGAAAAAACAAGTTATTGCATGCAATATATTATGCAAGCCATGTGCTTGATTCTGCTCAACTTAACTATGCTACTACTGAAAAAGAGTTGTTAGCTATTGGTTTTACTTTTGATAAATTCTGCTCTTATTTAGTAGGTGCCATGGTTATTGTATATACTGATCATGCAGCTCTTAGGTATCTTTTTGCTAAACAGGACTCCAAGCCCAGACTTATCCGTTGGATCTTGCAGTTTGCAAGAATTTGATCTTGAGATCAAGGACAAGAAAGGCATGGATAATGTGGTAGCTGATCACCTGTCTAGGATTGAGCAACAAGTGAAGAACCAAGCTCCACCCCTTCCCATTAATGAGGAGTTTCCAGACGAGCAGCTCTTTGCAGTGCACAATCTGCCCTAGTATGCTGATTTTGCCAACTTTAAGGCTGCTAAGGTCCTACCTGTGGATCTAAACTCCCAACAGTTAAAGAGGTTCCTTTATAAGGCTAAATTCTATGTCTGGGACGAGCCTTATTTGCTGTGAAGATGTGTTGACGGACTCTTGAGGAGATGTGTACCGCAGGAGGAGGTGAAGGATATATTATGGCATTGCCATGCTTCAGACTATGATGGTCACTTTAGTGGCGATCAGACAGCTGCAAAAGTCCTCCAATCAGGGTCCTACTGGCCAACTATCTTCAAAGACGCCTACGATTATGTGAAGACGTGTGATCGCTGCCAAAGGACTGGCAACATCTTAAAAAGGCATGAAAAATGCCTCTGAATTCAATACTCAAAGTCGAATTGTTCGATGTTTGGAGAATAGATTTCATGGGTCCTTTCCCATAATCATACTCTAATGAGTATATCTTGGTCGCATTCGATTATGTGTCTAAATGGGTTGAAGCAACTGCAACCAGAACCGATGATGCTCAGGTAGTTATGAGTTTCCTCAAGAAGAACATATTCTCAAGATTTGGAGTTCCAAGAGCATTGATCAGTGATGAGGGCACTCATTTTTGCAACAAGCGAATGGACGCTTTACTGAGTAAGTATAGTGTGAGGCACCGCATAACAACTCCATATCATCCACAAACCAGTGGACAAGTTGAAGTGTCAAACAGAGAGTTGAAGAGGATTCTTGAGAAGACTGTCAGCACTTCTAGAAAAGATTGGACCATGAAGCTTGATGATGCTCTTTGGACATTGATGAATACACTTTTTATACAGTAGTTATCCCTTATATTGGTGAAGACCGGTTCACCATATTTTATATTGAAGATGATCTTATTTGCGGTCGAAGTTGGCTGATGGTTCCAGACACCTATTGGCACTTAAGTGGGCCTAACTTCCTCATGACAAGTCCAAATGGGCCCAAACCAAAGCCCAATTAAAGCTAAGGCCCATGGGAACAAGTGTGCCCTAAGGGCAATTTGGGTGTGCATGTAATTTTGGAGGTCTATATAAGTACAAAGGGGCAGCCGATATTCATATCAAGTCATTTAGATATTTTAGACAGCTTTTGAACTTTCCTTTAGTCTTTAAGTTTTCTCTTTAGATATTTTGTAAGAATTTAGCTTCTCTTGTTCATGGAGGGCTAATTCATCAAATCAATCCAGGTTTTGGCTGTTCTGATTATTGGTTTTGAGATTATGTCTTGTTGTTATTCATTTAGTTGTTAATCAAGTTCTTCAATCCTCTAAAATATCCTGTTTGAATTGCTTAATTTGAATTTGGATTTTCATATTCTGTTTGCATGTGATACAAGAGGATTGTATGGTTAATTAATGTTTTTCAGCTTTTGGATGGATTAGTTAGCTTGGCTGGATTAGTTAGCTTGGCTGGATCATGGACTTAGGTAAAACTGGACTTGAATGTTTGCTTAATTCATTTAGTCTTAGTTAAAACCGAATTTTGGTTGCTTAACCAGTGGACATCCATAGAACATTGAGAAGCTTCTTGATATGTTTTAAAGGCCAAGAACATGGTTAATAATTGAATGGATCATTGGAAATCAAGGATGGACTAAAATCAGAATCAGTTAAGATTTAGATTGGTTGTTTTTCCTAAAACTTTACCACTTACAATTAATTTTTGTCAAACACTTGAACAAACAAAACCCCCCTGTTGATATGGTTCTTAATATGATTCACTAAATAGAACAATCCTTAGGTTCGACTTAGGGCTGCCTTATGCTACAAGTAGCTTAGGTAACCGACCTTAAACTTTAACTAATTTGAGGAGCCTTGGCAGCTCATCAAATTTTGGCGCCGTTGCCGGGGATTGTTCTATCTTTGAAATATTATTAGTAGTAAAACTAACTTTTAACTTGCCCCTAATTCACCCTGCTTGTGTTTGAGTTTTTGTTCTTTTTAGGGTTTTGGCCACTTTTTTCATAACTTTTTGGCCAAGTATCCATTCTGTTTGAGGCCAGTGGCCATTGTTTTTCTTGCTTTGAGGTTCCCCTCAATGTTTTAGGTTTTCCTTGTGTGAAACATGTTAATTTGGTTCCATTTTTCCTTGTTTTTCCTTCGGTTTGGCTTGATTTAGTGATTTTCAGTTCTACTGTTTCGAATAAAATTTTGTGCTCCGATTGACCTGAAACTTGATCAGTTGAAAGAAAAGGGCCTAAACTTGATCAGTTGAATTTAAGCCAAAGTCCACTGTTTTGACGACTTTTCCATTTTTTAAAAATTTTTTATTTGATTTTTGAGTTCCATTTTCATCCATCTTTCGCCCTGTGGTGGTAGAAATTTTTTTAAAAATGTTTAGATACCTTTTCTAGTCTTATTTTGGTGTCTCTTTTCCTTTGTTTCGTGTTTTTGGTGTGTTTCTATTTTAGCTAAATTCTGTCAGTTTTGTGTGTTTTTCTGTGTTTTTGTGCATTGTGGTGTGTTTAGCCATTTAGCACTTGTTTGCATGGTGTATGACTAGGTCTTCTCCTTTTGTATTACTTGAAGTAGACCCTGAAATAGAGAGAACCTTACATACACTTAATAGAGCACATAGGGCTTTTGATAATTTAGATCCTACCATGGCTGAAGCTAGAACTCCTATTTTTATTCATGTTGTTGATCCTGTTGATGAAGGTAATAGAGCTGATAATGCTAATAGAGCTAGAAATAATAATAATAATAACATGCAAGCTAGAGACAGAACTCTTAAGGAATTGGCTACCCCTGATGTTGCTTACCAACCTTCAGGGATCCAATATCCAGAGATTGATACTGCTTTTGAATTGAAATCTGGATTGATACACTTGCTGCCAAAGTTTCATGGTCTTGCAAGTGAAGATCCTCATAAACATTTAAAAGAATTCCATGTGGTTTGTTCCACAATGAGGCCACAAGCAATTTCTGAAGAGCAGATCAAGTTGAGAGCATTCCCTTTCTCTCTTGCTGATGTAGCTAAAGACTGGCTCTTTTACTTGTCACAAGGTTCGGTTAGAAATTGGAGTGAATAAAACACCTGCTGCTGCCAGAGATTTAATTTCCAATATGGCAGAGAATTCCCAGTAGTTTGGTGTCAGGATGATTCATTCCACCAGGGGAGTCAATGATGTTGGTGTATCACTTGCTGACCAACAAAGAATGGAGCACAGACTTGATGAATTGACCTCCTTGGTCAGGCAATTGGCAGTGGGGCGACAAGTATCCACACCTCAACCTGAAAGCTTGTGTGGCATTTGTGCTTGTCCATCACATCCTACAGATGCATGCCCTACACTGTAAGATGGTGATTCTGGATTTCAGGATCCCTCTGTAGCTGCAGCAGGTGTTTTTCCTGGTCGATCCCCATACCAATCGCAGCAGCAGCCTAGATATGATCCGTACTCCAACACTTACAACCCTGGTTGGAGGGATCATCCAAATTTCAGATATGGCAATGTTGTAACACCACAACAGCAGTCCTCCCAACAATAGCCACAGCAACAGCAACAATATAGGCAACCCTGGCAACAACAAAACCAATTTCAATTAGCCAGGCAGAGCCAGTTTCAACAAAACAGGCCACCATTCCAGCAATAGCCTATGCAGCCAGCCAACCCGTCAACATCCAAACCTGAGCTTTCATTGGAAGATTTGGTGAAGTAGATGGCCACCAGCAACATCCAGTTCCAGCAGAGGGCAGAGTCCACCATGTAGAATCTGGAAACGCAGATTGGACAATTGGCATCATTTGTGAGTCAATTGCAATCCTAAGGTTCTGGCACCCTTCCTTCTCAGACCATTCCTAACCCCAATTCAAAAAATGTGAGTGCAATCATTCTTAGGAGTGGCAAGTTAATTCCAGACCCTACACCTGCAGTTCAGAGTCAACCTAGTGTGCCAGTTCCACTTATTGCTGACCCTAGCAGTTCCAACCAGCGCACTAGTAGTTCCACTCCAGAGATGCCGCAGTAGAAGCCTACATATTCTGCACCTCTTCCCTTTCCACAGAGAGCCACTCCGTCTAAGAAAACAGATGAGGCAGAGAAGGATAAAGAGCTTCTAGAGACTTTCAGGAAAGTGGAAATCAACATTCCATTGCTGGATGCTATCAAGCAAATTCCTAAATATGCAAAATTTTTAAAGGAATTATGCACACAGAGGAGGCGGCTTAAGGGCAATGAGCGAATTAGCATGAGTCAGAATGTTTCGGCCCTTATTCAGCCTATGCCCCACAAATGCAAGGATCCAGGCACTTTCACAATTTCATGTGTTATAGGTAAATCCAAGTTTGAGCATGCCATGCTAGACCTCGGTGCTTCCATTAATGTGATGCCTATGACTGTGTTTAGTTCTCTTGGACTTGGCCCCTTGAGAGCTACTGGTGTTGTGATTCAGTTAGCCAACAAGAGCAGTGCATATCCAGCTGGATTGATTGAAGATGTGTTGGTCAGAGTTGATGAGCTGATCTTTCCAACAGATTTCTACATTCTGGAGATGGAGGGACAGTCCCAATCCAGCAAGGCTCCACTCATTCTGGGCAGACCATTCCTCAAGACTGCGCGGACCAAGATCGATGTTCATGCAGGAACTCTATCCATGGAGTTTGGAGACTCTGTTGTGCAGTTCAATATTTTTGAGCCTATGCAGCATTCCATGGATGAGCACTCTGTCTTTCACATTGATTTGATTGATGATCTAGTTGGGGATGGGTATGATGAGCTATGTGCTGACTTCCCAGATTTGGTTAGTGTTTATGACTCTGTTTAGTGCAACTTCTGTCCTGATTGTGATGGTGATATACCTTGTGCAGTATGTGCTGAGATATCTGCCTTCTTGAGCACTCCTGATTCTATGTGCTGCAGTTGTGGTGATTCTGCTTGCACTGCTTGTTCTGAAATTGCAGCAGTTTTAGAACAAGATGATTCTATCCCAGAGGCTGTGGTCATTGATGCTCCTGCAGAGTTAGTGGATGTGTCTGAGGAGCTATATTCTGAATTCCCTGACTTTGTGGGTATAGAGGAGTATGTCCAATGCCATTCACATGCTATTTGTGATGGTGACATGAGCTGTGCTATCTGTACTAAAATTTCTACATTTTTAAGCGATGACAATTCTGGTGAATCTGCATCTGAATCTGATTCTAGTTCTGGTTCCGGTTCTGATTCTGCAGCTTTAGAAGATGACTCTACAGGGGCAACTCAAGACTTCGTGAAAGTGGTCTTTGACCCTGGTATCTAGCTCTTTTCGTGAGAGTAATCGGAAGATGATACCTTGAGCTTCAGGGGAGTACATTTTATGATTATATTACTGTAATTGTATTATGTTTTCTATTCTGTTTTGCTTTAGTCTGTTTCTGTTTTTGCTTTTGTTTCTATTTTTTGTTACTGTTTTATGTTCATTTTATTTTCAATTTTTTGTTCTTGATGTCTGCTTTATCTTACCCCATATGCGTGCGGGAAGTTTGGTCATTTCTTCGACATGCAGTTTTCAACTGCCGCAAGCCATTCTGTGAGGTAGTCAGGAGGACATCGTGGAGGAGGTCCACTTACAAGATGCCATCAACCTTCCCTGATAAGGATGTTTCTTCTCTCTTTTATTTTACTTGTCCTTATTTACTTGATGTTCATTGTCATATGTTGCTACTTTTAGCAGTTTTTACATTGAGGACAATGTAAAATTTAAGTGTGGGGGAGGGATTTCTGTATAGTTTAGCTGCTTTATTGTTTTCTGTTTAGTTAATTAGGTTAGTTGATTAGTTTAGTTGATTACTTTACTATTTCTATAAATTTGTTGTTTTCTATTTTAATTTTTTCTGTTTGTTGTTCTTGCTGTTTTTTCTGTTTTTGTTGTCATTTTTATGTTTTAATTACCCTCCAATGATGTTATAGAAATTGTAAAGTTGTAAGTTTAAAGTAATTACATTTCAAGGTTCATAGCATGATTGAATAACTTGTTTTCCATCCTTAATTTTACATGCTTGGTTTTAGATGTTGGATTGATGATTAAGTTTGATAGATACATGCCTTGTGAGTTTTGAGCCTTTTGATGAATGGATTTAGCATTTGTGCCATTCTTTTTCCTTCTTGTGTGATTTCACTCATGGAATTTGTTAACTCTAGAACTTGCTTGATTCTTTTTGAGGCTACATTTTCATTTGCATACATGAACATGATTGAGGCATTCTTTCTTGATTTAGCCACTTTGCCAAATAGCCAACCTTGTATTATTTCCCTTTGATTACCCCTATTGAGCCTATTTGCCTATCTTTGATATTAGCTCATTATATGCCTATGTACAAAATACCATGTTGTTACCTTACCTTAGGGAATGGGAGAGCATTGGTTCATTGTCTTAGAGGAGCTCTTATGCTTGTGGGTAATTAATAGTACAAGTGTGGAGGTTGTGAATCCTAATGTGCAAAGTATTATGTGAAAGAAAGAAAGAAAGAAAAAAAAAACCAATTGGTTCTGAAAAAAAAAAAAATCAGAATTGTGAAAAAGGAAAAGAAAAGGAAAAGGAATATGTGCAAAGGAAGGAGAATATGCTTTACACACTTGGAATTTAATGCTTGTCATTTGAGTTATTCTCCAATGTTCTTTTATTCTCTTTGAGTTTTTACCTTGTGATATCCATTTTAATTCATTCCTTTACCTTTACCTTGGCCTTATTACAACCTTAAATAAAGTCCTCTTTATTTGTGTGTGCATTTGTTTGAGTAGTGGAGAAGTAGAAGATAAGCAAGCTTATGGTAGTGCATCTTTTCATGAGTTTGATTGAGTGAAGTACCTAATTTCTAAACACTTGAGGGATTGAGAGTATATCTTGTGAGGATCTATCATTCTTGACTTATGCTTTCCAATTGAAGTTACCTTGTTTGTTGATTTTGGATGAGAAAAAATTTTATTTCATGAATGCTGTGAGCTCCTTGAATCTTTAATTGCTCATCTTACTTGTGGTATGAACTTCTGCATATCTTAAATATCATTGGGAGGTGATCTTTTATTTTTTAAATTTGTTTTTGTTTCCTTGTTCTTGTTTTTCTTAGTTTTGGAATTTTAGTTTGCCCGAGACGTGCAAAAGCTAAGTGTGGGGAAATTTGATGAACACACTTTTTATACAATAGTTATCCCTCATACTTAGTCTTTTAAACCTCTTTTGGGCTGAATTGCATAGACTTGGACCTCATTTCATGACTTTGGATCCATTTGTGCCTAATTGCAATTTCCAGCAATACTGAGCATTTTATGCTGTCTCTGTGTTTCGTGCATATCTTGAGTTCTGGATATCTAAAAATTTCAAGTTATACCTTGTAGGAAATCTGAGAGAATTGTCTACAACTTTCTTTTAGGGCTCCAAAGCCAATTCGGACTTCCAGAAGGTCATATGCAGCCTGGAAGACAGAGAAGACATGCTATCGCAGGATCCTGACCTACATGCAGTGTTTGGGCCATAACTTGAGTTGTGAATGTCATATGGACTTGAAACTGGTACCATTGGAAAGATAACAGACAGAGATTCAATTGTTATGAAGACCAGTTCACCATATTTTATATTGAAGATGGTCTTATTTGCAGTATAAATTAGTTGATGGTTCCAGACACCTATTGGCACTTAAATGGGCCTAACTTCCTCATGACAAGTCCAAATGGGCCCAAACCAAAGCCCAATTAAAGCTAAGGCCCATGGGAACAAGTGTGCCCTAAGGGAAATTTGGGTGTGCATGTAATTTTGGAGGTATATATTAGCACAAAGGGGCAGCCGAAATTGAGAATCAAGTCTTTTAGATATTTTAGATAGCTTTTGAACTTTCCTTAGTCTTTAAGTTTTCTCTCTAGACATTTTGTAAGAACTTGGCTTCTCTTGTTCATGGAGGGCTAATTCATCAAATCAATCCAGGTTTTGGCTGTTCTGATTATTGGTTTTGAGATTATGAGTTGTTGTTATTCATTCAATGATTAATCTGCTTCTTTCAATCCTTTGAAATATTCTGTTTGAATTGCTTAATTCGAATTTGGATCTTCATGTGTGATTGCTTAATTGCATGTGATAAAAGAGGATTGTATGGTTGATTAATGTTTCTGAGCTTTTGGATGGATTAATTACCTTGGCTGGATCATGGACTTAGGTAAAACTAGACTTGAATGTTTGCTTAATTCATTTAGTCTTAGTTAATTTCGAATTCTGGTTGCTTAACCAGTGGACAACCATAGAACATTGAGAGGCTTCTTGATATGTTTTAAAGGCCAAGAACATGGTTAATAATTGAATGGATCATTAGAAATCAAGGATAGATCAAAATCAGAATCAGTTAAGGCTTGGATTGGTTGTTTTCCTTTAGGTTACCACTTACAATTAATTTCTGCTAATTACATGAACAAACAAAACCCCCCTGTTTATATGCTTCTTAATTTGATTCACTAAATAGAACAATCCTTAGGTTCGACTTAGGGCTGCCCTATGCTGCAAATAGCTTAGGTAACCGACCTTAAACTTTAATTAATTTGAGGAGCCTCGGCAGCTCATCAGTATGGTTTATCATGAGGGCATCACAGGATATAGACAGTGGGTGGTATTTTGTTAGTGGGAAACACTCAAAACTTTTCTTTATTGCTGTGAAAGTACTGTTGCTGAACTGTTAAAATTGCAACTGCAATTGCTAGCTTTCACCCTTCATAAAGGGAATTTGATAACTACACGTTGATAAAACTTTGAGATTGTTGCAGCAGAATTGTTCAATATTGGGGAATTTGGGTGTTGAGCAATTAGTTTGTTTATCTTGCAATTCCCATTATTGTGATGCTGCCTTTGCTATTTGTTGTGATTCTTACTAATTTCCTGAAATTGTTAATGTTTTGTGTTGTTAACACTACCATGGAATTTGATTATCTTGCATGACTGCTGTGGGAATTAATGTGTTGAGGTTGAGATATTGGTTTATTTTCTTGCAATTGCCGTCCTTAGAGCATTGTCAATGTTTTTTTTGCAATTGTGGGAATGATAGGTGTTATTGTTAAATGGTTTCTATTTATACCCTTGATGTGGGAAACATTTCTGATTTATTGTAGGATTTGATTTGTTAGTGTTCATTGTTGATGCCGGAATGTATTGATCTTATTTTTGTTCATATTGTGTTGATGGACTGTGGCTTTGATACGAGTGCATTATTGCTGTAGGGAAGTTATTGATGTTGAGGGATGTTAGATTTTGCTGTGGAAAAGAATTTTGCCAACTGTTAACATGGGAATTACTAGTTATAGGCTGTCTAATTGCTTGGCAATAGTGCAACTGGATTGTGCATGCATTTTCTGTTTATGTGGTGCCAATCTCGTGTCCACAGTTGTCCATGCTTGGTGACTTACTTATTAAATTTGTTTTTACAGGACACCAACATGACAAAGCGCACTGATGATGCACAGCCACGCCGGGAGAAGTTGCAACCAAGGAAGAACCGTCCAAACCCCCCGGAGTCACCATTTCCTCCCACTAAGAAGAGGAGATCAGGGGCCACTGACACGTCAGTCCACCCCTTCCTCCGCTCTCATGGTGCGGAGCATAAGGAAAGATTGACCAAACTCTCCATGAAATCCTATGAACCGAGCCGATACCCAGTCTGGCTTGTTCTGCAAGAGTTGGGGCTTGACCAAAAAGTGAGGCAGCTCCTTAGTAGCAGCCCCTGGGCCAAAATCTTTGAGCTTCAGGAGCCAGTATACAAAGAACTCGTGCTGGAATTCCTTGCCACAGTGGAAGTCAATGCCACCTTCACTAGATCGAGCACCACCTGGAATGAGCCAGATACAATTCGGTTCCGCCTTGGCTCGTTCATGTATAGTATGAGTCTCACGGAGTTCACCACAGCAGCCAAGCTTGCACCTGAAGGGTTTGTTTACACTGGCTACGAACTGGACTGGTCATTCATCAGTGCAGAACCTGGAACTTATTGGACAGAAGTGAGCACAGAGACAGTTTACGAGGCCAAGCGGTCAAAAGCATCCACTCTTCGCTCACTAGCTCTTCGAGTCATTCACAAGCTGCTGGTCCATTCGCTTAATGCTAGACGGAAGAGCACCGATGTGGTCAGCAAGAAGGATTTATTCTTCCTCCGATGCATCCGGGACAAGATACCCTGCCACCTCAGCTATGCCTTCATCCAATTGATCAAGGGTTATCTACAGCGAGGCAACTTTGGAGTCATAGGTGGAGGTTCTGTCATCACCCGACTCGTTTGCCACTTAGATGTCTTGGGTGACGAGTCCACCCTCATGGTCGCTTGTCGATCGGTGCCGCTAGGCATGGATACCCTGAAGGCAATGAGGATGGTGGAACGCCGCACTGACGCCCAAGGCACCTACTTTGCCCTAGCCGGTGCTCCACCACGAGCTGTACCTGGCAGTCCATAACCTGAGGAGCCAGAAATGGATGTCGCAGAGGCCTCGGTGAGAGATACACCCTAGCCTGAAGAACAACCGGCGGTAGGGCAAGCACATTTGCACCTTCACCGTCACAACCATCTCCTGGTGTCCTGTCCACCATGGCTGACGAGGAAGACAGAAAACCAACACCCCTCGAACGGTAGTTAGCTCAAATATAAGTTGAGGTGGATGGCACAAGGACCCGAGTCAACCGCCTCATCTTGGATAACTTCCGGGAGCGACAACATAGGCATCAGTGGATGTCCTATGAGCTGGCACATCACTAGTGGGTTCAATTCACTCTTCAGATGATGTGTCAGTCCTTGGGACTCTAGCCTCCACCGCCACCTCGTCTGCCTACCTTTCAGGAGCCAGCGAATGATGCCAACATCACCTCTGCGGTAGAGCAAATTCGTTCGCTGCGCACCTCATCCCGATCTCCACGGTCTGACTCTCCATCGTCAACCGATTAAACTTTTGAAGCACCATCAAGGGAGTAGTTTAGCATTTTCTCTCATTTTTTTTTTTGCATCAATTTCTATTTTAATTCCTATTTGATTTTAGTTTCACCCCTTAGTGGTGCGCTGGTCTAGTGTCTATCTTCTTTGCAGGCCCTGCTTATGCTCAACCAGACTTGACGCACCAATTATTGGCCCGTTCAGGACTCTCACACCTCAGGGAGTATTCTTCCTCTTATCTCTCTAGGTATTCATTATAGACAATGCATGATTTAAGTGTGGGAGGTAGACTTTTATAAGGCTAGATTTAGGTATATGCATTTGAGTCCTCTAGCATGTGGAATGGGAACGTTGTGCCTCTGGAATCTCCTGGATGACTTGTTTTGAATTGTTACTTAAGTTTTTTTATGCTTAGTATTCTACTTTGAAGCTTGCTGCATTAGGAAGTAACTATTGAAGTGTAATGGACTTAGGAGTGTTGGAAGTCAATTTATACTTGCTAAACTTAAAGTACGTAGTTAGAATACCCTGTGCTGAATACCGGTCTTTCGCTATTGCAAATTGAAAAAAAAAAATTATTTTTAGATGGCCTTTAAGTGTTTTCAAGTGGTGAACCAATGTGAGCATAGTGGGGCTCTGCTCCTCTTCCTTCTGTGTCTGAAACTGGAGAAGTATATGAGTATGCCAATGAAGCATACCTAGTTGAATGTGAGTCGCAGGCAATGACCGGACACCACATACTAGGACCCTTGACTATGCAAGAAAAAAAAAAAAAAAAAAAAAGAGAAAAGAATAACACTTGAGTTCTTAGCATTGAGTATCGTTATTTTTGTCTATGATTAGAACAGAGTAATAAGCATAGGGTAATTCTCTCTAGATACTGAGAGTGTAGCTAAGGCAAACTTTTATCCAATGATTGAGTCCATAAACCAAAGTAAAAACTGAATAATGCAGCTGCTAATTGTAGGGTGCCTTGTATAAATTTTTATAGAAATGGAATTGTCTGTCCATGGAGAGCACTTGTGGAACATGTTCTGGTTTAAATTGCTTGAGGACAAGCAAATGTTCAAGTGTGGGGAAATTTGATACTTGTCTTTTAAGACTATAAAAACCATACTTTAATACTGAATTCTTACCTGCATTGTGAGCAAATCCTCATTAAACATGGTGTTTAATCCATAAATTGGTGTTGACAAGTACCAAGATGTGTAATCAGGAAAAATGAATAATTTGGAAGCAATTCATGAAGCAAATGACAAGGAAACCAGTGTCATACAAAGTTTTCATGAGGACATGGGTAGCAACACGGCTGTGTTACCCCCGTGTCTAACATCCAGAAGTTGCTGCTCATGCTTATGGACAAACATGGCCAAGACAAGAGAGGAACACGGCCGTGTGCTAGGCTGTGTCTGTCAGGCAAAGTGTCCAAATAGAGAACACGCCCAAAGGAAGTAGAGAACACGGACCATGTCTGNAATTTGGAAGCAATTCATGAAGCAAATGACAAGGAAACCAGTGTCATACAAAGTTTTCATGAGGACATGGGTAGCAACACGGCTGTGTTACCCCCGTGTCTAACATCCAGAAGTTGCTACTCATGCTTATGGACAAACATGGCCAAGACAAGAGAGGAACACGGCCGTGTGCTAGGCCGTGTCTGTCAGGCAAAGTGTCCAAATAGAGAACACGCCCAAAGGAAGTAGAGAACATGGACCATGTCTGAGGAACACAGGCTGGGACCAGAGAAGAACATGGCCGTATCTGGTCCCGTGTTCAATGACCAAGAAAGTACCTTAAGTGACACGTCCAAGTCCAGAAATAGAACACGGCCATGTCAGAGCCGTGTTCGAGCTATTTCTGATTAGAAGACCTAATTCTGCACAAGTATAAAAGGGAATCTGATGCATGGGATTGAAGAGGCTGTACTTGGGAAGAAAAGAAGGGACGAGCTAGAGCACGGAGAGGAGCAACTGGGACTCGATCTTCATCTAGTCTCTTCTTCTTCTGATCTTATGTTTAATTTCATCTATTTGCTTTTATTGAATTCAGTTATGAGTAGCTAAATTCTTAGTGTTAGGGGTTTGATGTAATTCAATTGTAATGAGGTTTCAAGATTGAATGAACTTGTTTTAGTACAACTCTTCTTGTTGAAAGGAATTTACTGTTATTAATGCATTTAAATGACTGGCCTCCATTTGAATAGTTAAAGATTTGTTTCGATGCTAGGAATAGTAAGATCCGAATGTGCTCTGTGAATTCTGTCCTAAATTGAGTTAGTCTAGGAATAGATAACTTAGTTTAGGTGGTCTTAAATTAATTTCCTAGAGCTTAATCACCTAGACTAGTTGATTTGTGTCAAGGAATTGGACAATTAATTGGGATAGAGAGGATTGTTTCACCATGGGATTGGGTTCAATCACATTAGGGAAAGAAACCAACAACAAAGGAATTATAACTGGAATAAGTAGTTTAGTACTGATCCCGAGGTTACTTTGTCTATGAAGTAACCGAATTTGCAAGTGAATGAAATCAACCCCTAACCTTTCTCATTCTTATCATCAACCTCACATTTAAATTGCTATTTAAACTTATTTACGTGATCGTTTGAGTTTTTTTACTTAGTTAGGCTGCCTTCAATCCAAAGTGTTATCTCATCCAAATAGAACTGGTATTGGTGAAATTGGTAGTTGCTAGCCTTAATCCTCGTGGGAATTATACTTTACTTATCATTATATTACTTGTGTGACCTGGTATACTTGCCGGAAAAAGTCCCATAAAAAACCTCCTCAATATGAGAGGTAAAAACCATGGGACCTAGTCCAGAAAAATTCCATTATCAACTGATCAATGAGTACAGCAAAGAGTCTCTAACAGTTTATCATGACTCAATCCAGCCCCTACTCACTATCAACAAAGTGAAAAAAACACACTATAGTGACAATGCACAAAAGCAAGCCAACAATATAGAAACCCAGCCAAAAGAGAAAAGGAAAAATAATCTGATTACATAGATAAAAGGGTCATAGTGCCAAGAATAACATACTAAAATTTCATAAGAATCAGAGCACAAAAGACCCTCCAATCAAGAGCACAAAGTGAGAAAAAATCTCCTTTTCCTTTCTTCTATTTTTCTTCCCCCATTGGTAGCTCGGAAAACCATAAAAAGAAATAGAACCATGGAAACCCTTTTTTTCTTTCCTTTTGTTTTCCTTTTTTATTTTATTTTAAGTCATGTGGGTCACTTGAGGAGGACCCATAACACATAGGTCTTCACATACACCTCAGGGAGAGATGGCTCTGCCCCTGTTTTCTTTTTTCGCCTTGATGAGTGAGATGCAGCTGACGGTTGCATGAAGAAGAGCGATGTAAAATTACCAAGCCCTCCTTGGCTTTTGTTCTGTCCATATACTCCACGGCCTAGTTAGCAACCTCCTCAACGAGAGCTGGACATACGAAGTTTAAACAATGTAGTTCTCAATATATAATTAATAACATTCAACAATCATAACCCAAGTGGTGTGTTGGTTTAAGTACAAAAATGTGATTTTTACATATTTAAGATATCTAATCTTTTTGGTTCATGCTTATTTTTGTTACTTATTTATACAAGACAAATGAATAGGTATAATTCAACTATAAATATAAATATTCTACCTAATTATACACTAGTTACTAATCTTTAACAAAGAATAAATATAAGAAAATATTTAAGCTCATTTGCAAAGAATTAATTTGAAAGACAAACAAAAACTAGTGTAGTGTTCATACCCTGTCATTTACGACCATCATCGGAATCTGAAGACAAATCATGCTTAGCCTTAGGTTTATTTTGCCGGAGAGGCTTTTTGTAATATGAAATATGCTCACAATAAACCGGAAATGGAGTATCCTTTCCTGTAAAATTTCAATCCTATTGCTAAATATTAAGTATAAGGTGATTTTCCTTCTTCCTATATATAGGTACATCTCTAATGGATAAGATTTTATAACTAACATTTACCAGAGTCTAGTCCCAAAATTAATCTTCGACGCCTTAAGCTCACCATCGTTGGCTTCAATCTCTTACCAAGTCAGTACACCACAATGGTCAACTCTAAAGTCTTCTTAAAGAACTAATATTTTCCTTGAATATAAGAGGCTGAAGCAGCTTCAACACAAATACAACAGTTTCAGACAGATAAATGATGATACAATAAAAATAAAAATAAAAAATTGATATTGGAAACTGAATAACGAATAATGATATAATATAATTATCAAATGAAACTAGAACATAGATCCATCCTTAAAGATATGTTGTGTTTCCTTAGTTCAAGGACCCAGAATACGTTGCTAAACTCATTAGCAGACTAACAGTGAAGACATCAACAAAACATTGAGAAATTCAATTTATTGTGTATTATGTGAAGCACGAACAAAGTTATCAAGAGGTAAGCAAACTGATACTAATGCCTATAAATTAGTCTCTATAACTGGGAATTAAACCTTGATTACGAATGGTCTAGATGGTAAATTCAATGTCACCTTAGTAGAAAGTATGATTAGCCATTTCAAAGAAAAAGAATTTGATAATGAAAAGTTGATATTGAAATTGTCACGAAACGGAATTTAGAATTTGAAGATAACAAGGCATAGAAGCACTTCCTCCTTATGAACTTTAGATCTCTCTGGTTTTAGGTAGAAGTGAATCATATCAACCTAACTCATTTCTTAGAGAGAGTAACATTAAAGACAATCCTAATTAACCATTGTTGTTCCCAAGCCTACAAAACTAGAAATAAAATATAAGTAATAACAATATGTTAGAGAAAATTAGAGATGTGGCACTAAGAGGAGGCACGACCATCTTGCTTTCTTTAAGACAATTCATGCCTCTTGCCTTGTCTCCATGATACAACAACCTAGTGACCACACCGTTTATCCTCTAATATTTTTCACAAATAGGAGGAAATGACTCTTTCCATACTACAAGAAAAATCGGTTTTTCTCATGGAACAAATCCATGAGAAATGAGGGGAAACTCCATGAGGAACATCTTTCTCACGGATGTCGTGGCGTGACAAACTAAATTTCTCATGCAAAATATCGTCCGTGAAAAAGTTCTTATGGAATATATCCGTGAGAAGAAAGAAATGTTCCATGAGAAAGTTCTGCAAAGTCTTACGACTAGCCCATGGTATTTCTCACAGATTATGTCCATGAGAAATATTTCTCACAGACTACGTAAGGGAGAAAAATTATAAGAACTTACAAAAATTAATTTTTTATTTTAATTTTCTCACAGACTAGTCCATGAGAAATACCCCAAAACCTGTATAGTATAATAACCAGAACCAGCATAAGCAGAACAACAGTAGAAGAGTAGAATGCAATCAAATTTTCTACAAATTAAAGAATGTATACAAAAGAATGTAGATAGAAGGGTAACGTAAAAAAAAAAAAAACTTTACATATCTCTAGGCTCTACTGAAGTTCTAAATCCATGAGAAATGATAACTAAATAGAAAATGCAACGTTAGCAACAATGATAGGAACAAAAGTTCTGTAACAAAAAAATACAGCACATTAGTAGACAAAAAACATAAAATATCTAAAAAGACAACATAAAAGGAAATGTGAGGAGGCACTATGTAATATCAATCGCTTTCCACTTGGGGATATTCCTCGGTTTCTTCATCATTGCTATGATATTCATTTTTTTCCTTTTCCTCAACACCTTTTCCTATCTTATCATCTACATCAGTGACAATGGCTGGATTCGCACCAGTGACAATGACTGGATTTACACCAGTAACAACTTCCTTTATAGCAGTTAAAGTGATATATCCCAAATCTATTTGTGTGCGATCATCATTAACAATTAACGTTGGTGAGCGATGTGGTTCATCTTGGTAGAGATCATCTAGGGCATCTGGGGCATCAATTGTGTGTCTGGCCTTCGTTTTAATGACATGTAACCATCCCCGCTTATTAGGAGCTGTGCATACATAAGGAGAGAAATAAACTTGCTCTGCTTGTTGAGCTAAGATGAATGAGTCATCCCTCTTGTATGTTCTGCTTGAGTGTACCTCTACAAATCCATATTTTGGATAACTTTTTTGTCCCCTAAGGTGAAGGATTAAACCATTTGCAATTGAATAGTACTAATTGATAACCTGGTGAATCGGTATATGCAATTTCAATGATTTCTTGTAGTACCCTATAATAGGAGGATTCGGCTTCGCCATAACCAGATCCCTTAAAACAAACTCTATTGTTATTTGTTTTTCGACCATAGGACCAAACAGCTATATGAAATTTATAACTGTTGATATTTACTCGGTCCCATGTCTGAACCTTTCTTATGGGACCCCAAGCCAAATATATTAAAAGCTCATCAACATTACCATTTTTAGGATTTTGTATCTACATATAATTAACATGAGATTAGTAATATACTAAAGCTTGTTGAATACAATTAAAAATAGTTAGAGTTACCTACAAAATATTTAAACCATAGAGGAAATCCAATGGAGATGTGCTTATCTGATCATTTGGGAGATTTTTGTATATTGAGGTTAATCCTTGTATGTACAAGCTGCAACAGAAACAGAAAAATAGTTGACATATAAAATCCATATTTAAGCATTAGAAAAAACCAATATATTAACTTGGAACTTACCTTTAGTAAGGTTTAACCTCGGGAAAATTGAGCAACACATACACTGTGCAACTACTAATTCCTCATCATTGAGATATCATCGTTGTGAGGTTCCATGGAGGAAAGTAGGATAATTGAAGATAAAAATAGGTTGCCCAGCATCCCCACCATCGTCATTGTGAGACACTATTCTAATCCTTGAATGGATGTGAGACTCGAAGTAGTATGAACAAAAAGTTAAAGTTTCATCAAGAGTGTATGTTTCGCAAATTGAACCTTTCATACGGGCTTTGTTTTTAACCTTTCACTTTAAGGTATGAAGAAATCTTTCGAAAAGGGTACATACACCTATATTGGGCAAGTCTACCCCCTAATCTCTTATTCAACTATATGAACCGATAAATTCTCCATCACATTCGAGAAAGCAAGAGAGAAAATCTTCTCAAGTTTGCATAAGATGATAGGAATATTTCCATTATATGCAAATCATCCTTGCACAAAGTAGGAGAACAAAGATCTCAAAAAAATTAGCTTAACTCAACAAGAGGTTCCTAAACATGAGCAGACAACCTATTAAAAGTAATTGGTAGAAGTCTCTCCATAAACACATGGCAATCATGAATTTTCTTGTGGGTCAAAGTCCAAAGATTAGTATCGACACAATTCCCTAAGTTAGATGCATATTCATCAGGGAGCTTCAGACTCTGCACCCACTCACACACGACTATCTTTTGGTCAATACTAAGTGTATACAATGCCTTGGGTTTTGCAAACTTTCTATTGCCCAAGTCTTGCATCTCCAAATTGGGACGTTTACATAATTTTGCCATATCTAGTCTCGCCTTCATATTGTCTTTATTCTTATCTTTTACATTCATGACCATATTGAAGATATTTCCAAAGACATTGCTCTTTATATGAATGACATCAATGTTGTGAGGAATTAACAAATCATGCCAATGTAGTAAGTCCCATAAAATACTACGCTCAGTCTAGTTGTGGGTTACACCATAACCAATAGAGACAATACCTCAACTTTCTGTTACTCTATGTAGTCTAAACACTTGTATGAAAATCTTGTCTCCAAAGTAGCACCTAGGTGATATGCCATTCTCAATAACATTGTTCAAGAAGTTATTTTTGTTACGACAGAATGATCTTGAGGCAAGAATTGTCGATGACAATCAAAATAACATATTTTACGACCTAACTTGCCTGTTGTTTGCCAACCAAATAGCATGCTATATGTAGAGAAGTCATTGATGGTCCACAAAAGAATTGCCCCCATTTGGAAGTTTTGCTTCAATGAAATGTCATAAGTAGGCACTCATTCATCCTAAAGCTTCTTCAAATTGACAAGTAAAGGTCACAATAAGACGTCAATTATGCTTTTCGAATTATGAGGACCATAAATAATAACAGTTAACAGTTAAGAATATGTATTCTCTTCTAATACACATGCCAGGCAGAAGATTATAAATGGTTAGGATAACAAGTCAACATGAATATGTCTTGGCGCCTATTCCAAAAGGAATAAAATCATCGGCACATAGATTTAACTTCATATTCCTCGGTTCTAATATGAAATTCAGGTGAACCATGTCAAAATGCATCTATGTATCTCTGTTAGATAGATGTGACAACACCCCTGGTTCATGGTGTTCATTATGCAATCTTATCTCCTTCGCAAATGCATTAGATGGAAAAAGTCTTTGCAACCTAAGGATTATTGACAAATACCACATCTGTTTAGTTGGAACTTCCCTAATCTTCTCTCGTCCAACTATGGATTCCGTGAATTGTGCTTCACCATATATTCGACACTGCCTAGCAGCTTAAACTTCTCCATAATACAACATACAACTATGTGGACAATTGTCAATCTTCTTGTACTCACAACCAAGTTTAGAAACCAATCTCTTGGTTTGATACAAATTAGTTAGCATCCTTTGACCTAGAGGCAATATCTTCGACATCAATATGATAAGCTTGTCCACTGAACTTTCTAGGATGTTATAGTCAGACTTTATGCTTAACAATCTGACAACCGTTGAAAGCATAGAATGTGTCTCACATCCATCCCATAATGGAGACTGTGCGGCCCTCAACATGTTATAAAACTTTATAGATTCTAGATTTTGATCCTCCTCTAATATATACTCTGATTTAAAAGAGGGCACAACAACATCCATAACCATCTTCTCATATCGAGGGATATAGTAGTTTTCAACATCTATTGGGACAATGGCTAGACAGACGTCTCCATGATTATCCCAATAATATTAATCCTTCATGAAGCCTTTCATGTATAGGTGCATCCTTATTTCATCCGATGTATGAAACTTACGACATTTACATTTCACACATAGGCATCAAAACTTTCCTGCTTGAATGTACACATCAAGTTGACTTGCAAACTCAATAAATACCTCAACATTAGCATAAAACTCATCTCTAACAATCTTAATATTTGGAATAAGTCTCTCACACATCTAATGAAGATGTTTAGGGATCTCCATATTCCTTCAATATTCAAAACAAATTGAAGTTGTTAAAGTTTTCCTACAATGTTGTTCAACAAGCATAAATATGTACCAAAAGAAACAAAAGAGAGGTGCTCCGAAATTTAATTGACCTACTTGCTCCCAAAGCTCTACTGTCCTATTAGTGGAACAATTATTTCAAGAATAGTCCCAAAATTGAGGACAATCTGAGAGTAACTCTCAGACGGGTTTCAAAGTTAACCTAACTAATTTATCATATATAATTATAACGTATATTCATTCCATAAGTTTTTAGTATATCATATGCTCACAATCCAAATATAATTATAAATAAGTTATCTATCATCTATCACATTATTGAATAATAGCAAAATCATATCAAAAAATTCAAATAAAATTATACAAACAAAGTACATATAACATACAACAAGAGCCCCAAATAGAGTTCTCAAAATCTAAACAATTTTATACTTAATTTAATTTAATAAATTACTCTCTAAATGCACAACATTAAAATTCATCCATACTAATTCAAAAAAATAACAAAACATCATCTAAAGCCTCTTCATATACATCAAAAGCCCTCAACCAATTTCAACAAAAAAATCCACAACTACTCTAATTTTAACATTGAAATTCAAATTCAACATCAAGGACAAACTCATTAACCAAACCATTAATCAAGTTTATAATCCATCAAATACCATCTACAACCAATTTACACTTAAGCTAGTCCAAAAATATAGAAAAAACTAACCCATTTTGTGCATCATTGAGAAAGAAAATAGAAGAGAAATTTAGAGAGAAAATCAGAGAAAAATGGCCTACCTCAACTCCAAAGCTTTAAATGGAGGAAGTAAAATGTTCACACACGCCAAAAAAATGCCCTCAAGTCACTAGAAACCACCACCCACATCCTTTCATGGAAATAAATCATTGAAACTAAGTTTTATCTCCAACTTGCAAATGATGAAGATGAGTCTCTGGGGTGGAATAAATTTCTAGATTTCTCACGAATTTCCCTCTGTCTCCGTGAGAAATTTCTGCCTAAATTTCCCTCCGTCCAAAAGTCTAGTGAAATAGTGCGTTTAGTTTTCTCATGAACAAATTCGTGAGAAATAACGTCCAAAAATTGTGTGTTTCCATTTCTCACAGAGATCCAGTCAGTGAGAAACTTAAGTGTAAAAGTTATGCTCCTATTTCTCACCGATTACTTGTCTGTGAGAAATATTATGCCATGTACTCTCGGTTTTTCTCACGTTTGTTTGTCCATGAGAATGTTTTTGTGCCACCTTCCCGTCATACCCTATCGGAGTTTCTCATGGATTTTTCATAGTATTTTCTCACGGATTGTTTTTCCATGAGAAAGGTTGTGGAAAATTTTTAGAATTTTTATATCCATGACAAATTCTCATTTTTTTCCATGACAATTTCTCACAGATTTTTCTTTTGTGAGAAAACAGATGTTTTCTTGCAGTGCCAACACCCTTATTTACCCAAGTATTTACTCACATGTAGCACATCACTTAAGCATAAACACACACAAGATAAAAAGAATTGCACTACTCTATATTGTGTCTAAATGCACAAATATATAGAAGAGGTAGAGACTCATTGGCTTCCAACCGTTGGGCACAAATCAAGGAATATAATTCCTTGATCAAAGCATAAAATAATGGCCACTTAAAAGCCATAAAGGGTGAAACCAAATCAGCTAAATTATGTATGACGCTATGGCCTGAAAGGCCCAACTAATTAACCTTAAAACCATAATAAAAAAATTGCCATAAATAGGCTCCAATCTCCAGCCAAAATATAAAGGATATTATTGAATGCCATCAATTAGTAATCAAATCCATTTAAAACCCAAATAAATACATTTATATTTTATAAAAATACCAACAATCCCCCACTTATTTTTATAAAAATAAATACATAAACATAATCATATAGACACTTGAGTAGAGACAGACTATTATCCATAATAGAGGTAGCATTGCCTTGAACCTTTGCATACTTAGCAAAAATATATATACTTGTTCCAGAGCCAATAGTGGTTTATTGCCTTGAACTATGACTGCTTAAGGGAGACAAGATATATATCTTACACATAATAATCCAAATGCAATATAGAGCCATAAGTCCACACATTAAATCGCCTTTTGTGCGTTATCCTGGTTTCATGAGTATTATTCGAGAACTAAGCCCTTATTCTTATAGAAGCGGCCCCTCTTTGCCATACTTATATAGGTGAATCTGTCAAATGTGCTCTTGAACTTGTGAGACCCATTCTTAAGAGCTACATAATTCAGTGAGAGTTTTAGAAAACTCATCCTCCATTATTTTTCAAGATAGATACAACTTCACCTTAGGGATGGTTTTTGAGAAGAATACTCTCATATATATANATATATAGATATATATATGGTGTATCCCACACTCATGACTTACTCTATGATTCATTTTTCCCTTTGAACCTAGTCCTTAGGATCTCTAATCACTAGGTAGGGTATCCTCATATGTAGTATGTTTTTCTTTGGGCTTTAGCCCCATTCCCCTTGATGTATTCCAAACCTTTTCTCTAGCTAGATATTTTGTTAATGAATCTGCAAGATTATCCTCTGATCTTACATAACTCACTTGTATGGTACCATTATTTATGTAAGACCTCACAATATTGTGTTTCCTTCTTATAGGTTTTGATTTACTGTTATAGTAATGTTTTTGTACTCTACCAGTAGTATTTGTTTTTCCTAAATAAGAATTTAATACAATGAATCTCTCAACTAGCTAGCTCCATCACTAGCTACTGCTAGAGCTATAAGCTCAGTTTCCATGGTTGAGTTCGCAATTATTTGTTGTTTCTTGGATTTCCAACAAATTGCACAACCACCTAAAGTAAATATATAACCAAAAGTACAAAGAGAGTCACCTAATGTATTGTAATAAGCATCAACATAAGCTTCAACCACAACTGGATATCTTTTATAAAATAAACCATAATTTTTTTGTACCACAAAGATATCTCAAAATATGATCAACTTCATGCCAATGTTCTGTACTTGGTTTACTAGTAAATCTATTAAGTAATTCAACTGCAAATGCAATGTTAGGTCTTGTACAATCAGTTAAATAACGAAGACACCCAACAATGCTAGCATATTCCTTTTAATTCACAATAAATTTATCCTCTATAGTAGGATGTAAATTAACATTAGCAAATAAAGGAGTTAGGACATGCTTAGTATTAGTATAATTCTCATGCCAAGAATAACATTTGCTTCACCAAGATTTTTTATGCTAACATTATTATAAAGCAAATTATAGATAAACTTGTACCAAAAATTAATAGATCATCCACATACAAGCTTATAATAACATGAGAATTATCAACATATTTGAAATATAAACATTTATCACATTCACTAGATTCAAAACAATTTTCAAGCATGCATAAATCAAATTTCTCATGCCATTGTTTAGGTGCCTGTTTAAGTCCATACAAAGACTTAGACAATTTGCATACCTTATTCTCTTGACTTTCTGCAACAAATCCTTTAAGTTGTTGCATTTATATCTCTTCATCTAAATCTCCATTCAAAAAAGATGTATTTACTTCCATTTGATGAATATACATATTATGAATAGCAGCAATAACAATCAACAATCTCAAGGATGTAATTCTAGCAACAAGAGAAAAAGTATCAAATAAATCCAAATCCATTTTTTGAGTAAATCCCTTAGCCAGAAAACTGGCTTTGTATTTATCTATAGTACCATCAGGTTTCAACTTTTTCCTTAAAACCCATTTATAGCCAATAGCTACACAACCAAGAGACAAATCAACTAATTTTCATGTTCTATTAGACATAAAAGATTCCATTTCATAATTTATGGCTTCTTTCCAGAAAATAGAATCATGTGATGCTAAAGCTTCTTGCAAAGAGCTTGGAGTATCTTCCACATTATAAATTTTATAGTCATGACCAAAATCTATTTCCACTCTAGCTCTTTTACTTCTTTTGGGCTCCATTTCAAAATTTCTTTCAACTTGTAAAGAAGTTGAAGGAGTAGAAGAGTGAGGTTCATTTTCATTCAGAATTTCTTAACCCCCAATATTTTTAAGATTAAAAGGAATTTTTTTTTCATGAAAAATAGCATCACTTGATTCTATAATCTTATTATGATCAAGATAAAAAAATATATATGTTGTACTATTTAAAGTATAACCAACAAAAACACAAGTAGAAGCTTGAGCACCCAATTTAGATCTTTTCAGATCTACAATCCTCACATAAGCTAAACAACCCCAAACTTTAAAGTAACTCAAATTAGGCTTATGCCCTTTCTAAATTTATTTTCAACTTCATTAAGGAAAAAATTTAATTTCTCAAAAGCTTCACTTTTTTGTGCCATCAAATACACTTACGTATATCTTGAAAAGTCTTCTATAAAAGTGATAAAATACATTTTTCTTCCACGAGTTAAAACACCATCAAATTCACAAATATTAGTATGATTTAAATCCAAAAATTTAGAATCTCTTGTAACACACTTGTGAGATCCTCTTGTGATTTTTGACATACTACAAAAATCACATTTTTCAAAATCTTTGTTAAGTTTAGGAATTAATCCTAAGTTACTCATCTTTTGCACATATTTGCTATTTATATGACATAAACACTTATACCAAAAATTAAAAGAGCAAATCACATAAACAGAACTAGAATGCATATTGTTCATGTCAACATTCAACTTGAACATACTGTCACTAGCATACCCTTTGCCTACAAATAACACATTCTTGGTAATAACATATTAATCAGATTCAATAGTTTGTTTGCAGCCATCCTTGTTGATGAGATATGAAGACATAAGATTCTTCCTCATTTGGGGAGTATAGAGCACATTCTTGAGAGTGAGTACACGCCCATAAGTAAAGCTCAATTCCACATCACCTTCACCCAAAATTTAAGTAGTATGGGCATCACTAAGCATGATTTCCTTGGGATTCTCATATGGTTTGAAAACCTTGAACTAATCTTTGTCAAAGCAAACGTGCCTAGTAGCACTAAAATCAGCCCACCAACCCTTAGACCCTTCAAGCATGTTAATTTCAGAAATCATAGCCATAAGTGGCCCTTCGGTAACATTGGCTTGAGGATTAGGCTCACATTTCTAGTATCTACAATTTTTTGCCAAATGTCCATGCTTGCCACAAATAAAACATGAAATAGGTTTTAAGGGTGGTTAATTTCTCTTTTGGGTGAAATTGCCCTTGTTTTGATATGGGCCTTTTTGTATGATTTTTTCATCCCCTTCTTATATGGCTTCAAAATAACACTTTGATTCTGACCTTTAGGCAAAAAGTCACTAGATCCAAGAGCATGTACATTGTTGGTAGTTGTGGAACTACCATTACTGTTTTGAGTCATGAGCATGTCTTGGCTTCTAGCTTCTTCCTACACTCTAATGCGAGTGATTAAACTCTCCAAGCTTGTTTTGAGTCAGCTTGTCAATGATGGTAGCAACAAGGAGATTATCTTTTATTTTTATGCCTTAATATTTCACTTCATGTGCAAGCATTTGGAACTCTTGACTTTGCTCCATTATAGAACAATTATCCACCATTTGATAACGAAAGAAACGACTTGTAGCATAGTTCTTTGCACCATCATCCTCTATATCATATTTTTCTGCAAGACACTCCAAAGTTTTTCTGTTGTAGAGTAAGTCATTTCATAATAATCATAAAATTCATCAGATAAACAATTAATTAAATGATAGCGACAATGGAATTCATCCTTTTCCCACTTTGCTATTTTTTCATCATGTAGTTCTTCTTCTGTTTCACTCATCCCGTCAATGAATATCTTCTTAGGATTTGAATCGGAGAGAACATAAGACACTTTCAAAAGGTTCAAGTAGAAAATAATATTTCCCTTCCAACGATTGAAGTGAACACCTGTGAACTTGAAAGGTTTGTTGAGATCACCAACACTTCCATTAGGTTTGATTGTAGGATCCATGGAAAATAAGTCTAGATTTGAATTGTCTTAAAATTGTTGTTCCCAAGCATACAAAAATAGAAATAAAATACAAATAATAACAATATGTTAGAGAAAATTAGAGATGTGGCACTAGGATGAGGTACAGGTATATTGCTTTCTTTATGACAACTCACGCCTCTCGCAGGTAATTATTAGTATCTCCATCAGGTGCAGCGAATTCTAAACGTGTTATCTCCAAGATACAATAGCCTAGTGACCATACTGTTTGTCCTCCAATATTTTGAACAAATAAGAGGAAATGACTCTCTCAAACACCTTTCTCTACCAAAGTGTTTACTCACATATAGCACATCACTTAAGCATAAACACACACAAGATAAAAGAATTGCACTACTCTATATTAGAGGTGGGTAACGGGCCAGCCCAGCCCATTAAGGCCGGGCTATGGGCCAAAACGGGGAAAAATATTTTTTTTAATATTTTTTTTTTGCCATGCTTATTTTTGAGAGAATATGAGAACATATTGATTATGAAACATCAAATATTAACATACTTAATCAAAATACAAACTCAAATAAATTTATAATAATAAACTACTAAAGTATCATTAACCATACACTAATTAAAAAGTATTTAGCACAACAATAAAGTGACTTGACAGAACACACAAGAATAGAGCATGAGCAAGAGCAACAACAACATTAACAGAACTCACAGCGAGAGCAAGAGCAACATTAACAAGAAGTAGACTATATCCGCAAATTAAAAACAAAGCTCACTCACTCTATCACTGGTAACTTCTTTATTGGAAAATCAGGTCTATAATATAACCAACACTATTCTAGAATTATTGGAAAAAGTATTATGTTGCTATACTAATAAACACTATCAGCAATTCATTACTATATTTACACATATCAAAACATTTTCAATGTGCTAATGACAACATAAGAGTCATAAGCACTATAAACCGGAATAGACACAGCACACAATTTTCAAATGTATTATAATTGATTAAGAAAAGTAGGAAGAAGCTTATTCCACGGGAAATCAAGATAAAGGTTTTGATTCACTGATAAACTAGAAAATCTAGAAACTATTATCCATGGACCATGACTGTTACTTCATTAACTTTTCAATGTTTCCAACATTTACAAACAATATTCATGTGATTTGGCTGCTTTAATACTGACAAAAATTGACCCTTTGATATGTGTAAGCTATAGAAAGAGAGAACATAGACCCTTTGATACGTGTAAGCTATAGAAAGAGAGAACATAGACTATTCTCAACCTTTCCACTATAAATGGGATTAAAAAAATTATAGAATTAATGGTGTAATGCATGATGCAACTAAATAATGCACCATTCAATAGATATTTGTTCTTTCTTTATATCTAATGGCCAATGGGTGAACACATCATAGTCATACTAGCACAGACATATACACACAAGCTCTTTGGTAGTATCTGATGGAGTGGACTAGTTTGTAATGGAAGCTTAGTGTTGTCAGAACTCCATTAGGAAAGAAAGAAACTAAAGGAATATCTATTGGCATCTCAAATATAGAAAGAATGGGCATGCAAGTTATAGCTGCCGATCACTCATTTACCAAGCTCTCTACAACCCCTCCCTCCTCCCCCACCAAAACTAATTATGTCATGCAAGTTATAGTTCTGTCTTTCACTGGTAAAATCCTCTCATCCTCATACTCTACTAACTAAATGAAACCCAATTTTCGGTAAGAACTACCTAATCATTGAAGAGTAAAATAGGTTTTCTTTGAACCCAATAAGGAATTAAAGAGAAAAAAAGAGCAAGAGAGAATAGATTGAAGAAAAAAATACGCAAAATAGATTCTATCATCTGCCAAACTAGCATGGAAAATGAAATTAATATTCTAGAGAGAGAAAGAGAGAACCGTATGCTGAGTAGAGCAAAGTTGCAAAGATTTCAAAGAGAAAAAGAAATTAAGACACCAAGTTGCTTAAATGTGATCTCGCTATGATGAATTGGTGGTCAAATTCAATGTACAATGTTGTCTGACAGAGAGAGAGAGAAGAAGGACTTACCGCAAAGGAAGAAGGTAAGGCGCTGATGTTGGAGTTTCGCCAATGCTAGCAGGCTGCGACAGTGAGGAGAGGCAGAGAAGGGTAGAAGGAGAGGCGGAGAGGGGGAGAAGGAGAAGTGCAATTTTGAGTTAGGGATTGCAAAATGAATTAATCAGCAAATGGCAATTGAAAGCTAAAAGGAAAAAACAAAAAAAAAAAAATACCAAATCCGGCCAAGCAGGTCAATCGGGCCAACCCAGCCTAAACCCAATTAGGCCACGGGCCAGATTGGGTCGAGCCAAATTGACCTAATTTTAAATGTGCTTATGATTTTGGAACCCAACCCACTATTTTATCGGGTCCTATCAGGTTGGCCCACCGGGCTCAACCCATTTTACGAGCTCTACTCTATATTGTGTCTAAATGCACAAATATATAGAAGAGATAGAGACCAATTGGCTTCCAGCCATTGGGCACAAATCAAGGAATATAATTCCTTGATCAAATCATAAAATAATGGCAACTTAAAAGCAATAAAGGGTGAAGCCAAATCAGCCAAAATATGGCTGACGTTATGGCCTTAAAGGCCCAACTAATCATCCTTAAAACCACAATAAAAAATTGTCATAAATAGGCTCCAATCTCCAGCCATAATATGAGGGATATTATTGAATGCCATCAATCAATAATCAAAGCCATTTAAAACCCAAATAGATACATTTATATTTTATAAAAATACCAACAACCATATACAACCTGAACAAGAAATGCAAATTCACATAAGCCGCAAGGAAAAATTCAAGATACACCCACTAGGTTAAGTCCAGAAACAACAGTTTTTGAGCTTTCAAAGCGGCAACGCAAGATGCCCATGACCAGAAAAGTCCAGTGGACAAAGGTCATTGTGTTTACTAGCTACCACCTCTCTTAGAGGGAGAGACAGTAAAGACAAGCTCAATTGACCATATGCAACATGAATGAGATATCAGATATACAGTTTCACATAAGCAGCACGGAAAAATTCAAGATTCATTTCATACCTGCCAGGGTAACAACTGAAAGGTCAGGTTTTGAGCTTTCAAATCCATCAAAAACAAAAAGGCCATGACAAGAAAAACCCAGTGGAGAAAATTGATACTGTTTACCAGAGCAGAAAGAGGCAGATTAGGTTATGATTGAGAAAGCGTAGAACCCAGAGGAGAGAATCGAAATGAGTTTGCCAGAAATGAGTGCCAGAAAATTCATGCTATGTGTTGTTTTGTGGCACATGCATCTCTTCCACCTCTTGTTCTGGTTTTCTCCACACTTTGTATAGAAGACAAAGGTGGTGGTGGAGATCGTATAATAATGTGGTGGTTGTTGATATAGCTCACTATTCCTCATTACTGTGGGTTAAGTTGAATCTGATGGTTTTAAAAAAAAAAGTTTTATTTAAGTATAATTAAAAATGTAAGATGTAGATTAAACTAAGTTATAGAGCAGTAATAAATAGAGAGAAAAGGTCAGAGGTAGGTGTTACATTACTCGAAAAAGCAAATTTAGACACGTAATAACTTTTAAAGCCGAGTAAATGAAGTTATAGCTTTATTAGAGTATGTAACCCTTACCATATTATTACTAAGGTTGATATCTTACTTTCCTTTTTTTTTTTTTTNTTTTTTTTTTTTTTTTGTAAGACTAAGGTACTAGTTTCAATCAAACACTCTAGTCAATACCACTATCATAGCACACTCAAATATACACAAATATGATTCAAATTAGGATTTATTTCTGGAGTTTAAATGTGATTATTAATAAAATTATTGATTTTCCATGAAAATAAGATTTTAATTTAGAGAGTTGAACTGTTAATGCTAAATAAGAATCAAAATAAATTGTTTACGGATAAAAAAAAGCTGGCATGGATTACTAATTATGTGTTTTGTAAAATAAAATTTCTTTTATAATTATATATAAGTTCTTATATATGTTAAGAAACTATTGTAGTTAATTAAACTCTCCTAACACATCTGGATATACATGAAAGAAATGTTTTAAAAAAGAGTCTTTTCCTTACAAGGGAAATGAGAAACTATGCATTGACCTCAAAAAGAAGAAATTAATTTGTAGTATTGAAATCTCCATCTCATTTAGTTGTTAAGTATTGTTTTCGATTGACAAAAAATTACTATTGAAGAGGAAGCTGACTAGTGAAATAATATTGCTTTTTTGTGTCATAGTTGAACTCCATTGCATCAAAAGAGCAAGATCAGATGGATGGAAGCTTTGGAAGTCAATACCAAGATTTTTTGTTTTTGTTTTGACAAACACATTTAAGAACAACTTTTAACTAGTGTATCTTTTTTTAATTCCTTCTACTGCCCACGAAAAGTTACTCACCAAAGCTTCTATGTGAAAGCATAAGTAAGGACTTGGGAAGCAAAAGAAAAATCATTATAAGTTGGAACTGATTATGCAAAAGAAAACCCATTAGATAAATCTGGAGTGGTTCGTGCAATTCTAATCCATGAATCTTCGAATCAGCTTGCCCCTTTTGTAAAAGAGCAGAAAAAATCTGTCATACAGGATGAATAGATATCGCGACAAAGGATCACCTTGTTTAATATCACACTTTGGATAAAACTCTTTGTTTTGGGTCACCGTTCATCAATATAGAGAGAGTAACCAGGGACCATCTGTGTAAGAAGTGGACTGAGAAAAGACCATTCATGAAGAGGAAAATATGAAAAGCTACTGCTGTAATTTTAATCTGTAATCAAAGGTTAAGAACAAAAGCACTTTGAATACTCAGAAACAAGAGACAGCAGGGTGACTTTAATCTACAGCAATCTTTTTCTCAATCAGTTTGAGGATTACATCACACAAGCTAATTGGCCAAAAATCATAAGTGTATGCTTGACTTTTTTTAAAAAAAATTGGAAATTAAATATATGAAAGTATGATTTGGTTAACATGGATGACAATTTTATCCTCTTTATAAAAGGAAACAAATAAATACTTTGAAGCATCATCCACTATTTACTCAATCGAATTCTTTTGTCTTCTTTAATTTGTTTTGGGAAATTACCAAGCTTGCAGCTCTTTTTGCTCAAACCGAAAGATACATTACAATTAATGAGAAATGTTCTCAATTTGACATTTACTGAAAGGAATTTTAGAAAATTTATCTTCATTATTTTGTCGACTGTGGTGACAAGTGTTATCACTAGCTTGAACAAATCTTAAAAATCACCAATTTTAACCTAGTTATTTATCCCAACTAAGACTTGGTTTTGGAAGATTCCTTAGTGTGAATAGGAGCTACTTCTTCCTCAAATTATAATAGCATTAAATATACTTTTTATTTACCTTGCTTCCCATGCTAGCACATTTGTGTTGTTCCTTTGACCGTGTGTGAAAATTCTGATTTCTTCCTCCGTTATGTTCGCCATCATCTTTCTATTCTCCAGCATTTGTAATCTCTATTGCTTTCTCCTGTCTGTCACGTAGTTGCCTTCTGGCTTTCATTATCACTTTCTTAATCCTACTTGGGTTTCCTTTTTGGCTTTATAGGTATACAACCTTTCTGTTTGATTCTACTAACATTTAAAATAGGAACAAGGAAGAATGTGTTTTTCAAAACTGATGAGGTATTGATGAAGTAAATGAACAGAAAAGTAATGTCTGAGAGAAATGAAGATCCTACAGGTTGTTACAAAACATAAAGAAGAAAATGACAGATACTAAGATGTAAAAGGGGTGGCAATAGAAACATGCAATGCAAAACTTTTGTTATGGAAAAAAAAAAAAATCCCAAGCTGATTATAGGTGGAATATCCCTTGCTAAATGAAAAATATTATGTTCCAAAGATCTGTTACTTTTTGAAAAAACTTTCATTTTTCAGATCGGATTTAGTGACAGACAGTTTAGGTTTCATCATAGTTTTGGAAAAATTTAATTCAAAATAGTGTAGGACATATTTTTAGCCAGTAACTATTGAAAGATTATATATTTTGAGTGTTCTGTTGCTAAATCTTGAAAAAGAAAACCATCTTTGTTCAACTCTGACAAGACTATAATGAAATTCAATTCCAACAAATGAAAAGCAAACCAGAAAGCATTACACATTCAAATGACAGATAAACCAAATTAACAAGACTATAATATGAATTTAGAAAATATTGTCTCTAATTGTCACCAAATATGGCACTGCCATCTCCATCTTGACCATCATCATCAACATAGTCATACTCTTCTCCTTCTTTGTTCAGTTGTTTAAAGAGGGCTCTACATCATATGATCGCCTCATGTATCCAACTGACTATCGCGTCTTGTCGAAATCCATATGCTTACCACTTCTTATTCTTCCCCCAACTGCCTCAAGGTAGAAGATAGTGTGATAAATTTAAGACTGGGAGCTTTGGCCTCCACTGGACTTCCCCTACTTAGATGCAGATGATCATGTTCTAGCCTGATAGCTATCCTGCAAAGGTAAAATAACATGTAAATTGTCATGTGTTAATAAAATAGGTAGCTACAATAACGCAACATATATTTAATCATTTACTATATAATTTTGGAGTATAATTTTTTTTGGACCCTAAAAGTTTTGGTGTTACTTTATTCCTTCAAAGATAACCTTGTTAATCAAAATAATGTTCTATCTAGTTTCTTTAGTGAAAGTTGACAGAATCTTTTCCATGACACATTAAATACCGATGTGAAAAGCTTGCTAGGCTAGAAGAGGATTATTTTGATGGAAAAAGTTATCTTCTAATGACTGAAGTGACACTAAAAGTTGTCTCCAAGAACTGCACATGTATTTTTCAGAGCTAAAATATGAGTTTTACTCATAATCTTATAATATCACTTATACTCAAAATGGCTTTCCAACTTCCCAATGTACCCACCCTAGCTTATTCTTCTTTTCTTGGTTACACAACAACACCTCCACTTGTAGTGGCTTTCCGTGTAACTCTTCCTTCCGCAGTTGTGTCAAGGACCAGACAAAGTATATCATAACACTGATAATTTATTTAGATAAATGCACATTACCATCTTCCTATTATGCTCAGAAACCGCGATGGAGCCTCCTGTGTTTAGTGACCCTCCATCATCAACTGCTTTGTTCTGCTTGCACTTCTCTTCGGATTTGGGATCTCCCCATTTTCTCTTTATCTCTTCTAAAACAGGACCGGGGAGCCATAAAGCAGGATCTTTGCCATTGCGGAACTTGTTTGTTGCACGATCTAGTAGGGTAGCTGCTTTCTTGCTCCAAGTTTTGCGAGTTTCTTTATCATACTGTGGCAGCCACTTACATTTCTTCTGCATTTCATTGAAAATGAAAAACCCATAAAAATTTCATAGACGAGCTCATGATATGGGATGTCGGTAATCGTGGCAATCCTTGAAGATGTGCATGACTGCACATGCACCCATGGCGCAATAGGGGCCAAACATATGTGACTCCATATCCTGAAATATGTACATAACTATATACAAATTACATAGTTAATAGAATTTGAATTCGACGGAAAAGAATAATAATGAAAATATAAAATTTAAATTTTTGTCAAGGGTGCAATTTGTATATAGTCGTGTACATTGAAAAGGTAGAGCCACAAATGTGCAATGGTGAATATTTTGCATAATAGGCACAGTAGTCTTAGCCCATGATATAACCATATAAACAACACAACTTGTATATTGTGATTACCAGCTGAAACTCTTTGTACCACTTCCCCTTGAGTTCCTTTATTATATATCTGTATGAGGTATGTAAAATTTCATACTTTCTCTTTGTGATCTGTGATATAATGTGCTGAACATAAAAGGAAAGAACCTATGGTACAATAGTTACTTAATTTGAGACATTACTGATTTATAATTAAATATGAAGTAGAAACATTTAAAACAAACCGAATTAATACTTACGAAGAACGAGTTGGCTGAACCCACATCCGTCTATATGAAGGATCGATAATCCTCAGCAATGGTGGAGCCTTGGAGGTAGCAGCTTGATCCTCTTGTGGATGTGGTGCCTGAGGGACAGTGGGTGATGAATGTGGCGGCTGCATGGCGGGGCGAAAACTGGTGGAGGGTCAGTAGAAATAAATTATCTATGTGACTAGTTACACGAAAATTTATTAACTATATTAGAAATAGATTCTATTCACCTTATAGAACAAAAGTCTCCAAATAATTTAAGGCATCAATAACTAGAACGAGCCCAATTTAAGGCACTACTCTAAATTAGTTACTGCTAGTTTTTTTTTATAAAAGCTATAAACACTACAAGAAAAAATGATTTTTCTCATGAAAAAATTACCATGACAAAAGGCCCAAACAATCGTGAGAACCCTGGTTCTCACGGTCCTTTCTCATGGAAACATTATAGTGAGAGAATGTCTAGTGGGAAACTAACTTTCTTAGAAAATATTTGTACCATTAATAACGTTCTCATGATATTTCTCACAGTTTCTGGAGTCCTGAGACAATTTTCTTACAGCTCTGTTTCATGAGAAATTAGGCGTTTATTCCGTGAGAAAATGCTAAAACACATGATCTATTCTCACACTATTCTTATGGTCTTTTCTCATGGTATCTTACCGTGAGAAACAGTATGAGAAAACTGCAAATTATGCTTTTTGGATTTGGTTTCTCACAGTATGGTACCATGAGAAAACTGGAATTTCCAAGCCTCCCTCGCCTGTTTTCTTCCTCCCCCTTAACCTGCAAATCATTCAAACACAGCAACCCACCACCCAAATATATAGACAATTCAGAAACAGTTTCAAGCTTATTAGAATGCGGAACACAATAAGGGATGAAATTTATATTTAAATAGAATATTATTTATGTGCATAAAGAGTAAAAAAAAAAAAAATGTTAAATAACTATCCAATACTAGAGGCTCTAAGCCTCATCTTCCATGTGGTCCTGATCCTAGTATACAGTGTCATCATCTCCCTCAGGAGCAGCCACAGTAAGAGTAGTAGCAGTAGCTGGAGGGCGATAGTAGGATCAGAAGGAGCAAGAAAGGCAGCAGCACCAGCATGACTCAAAGCAGTAGCAAGCCCAGCAGTAGCTGAAGGAGGAGAAGCAGAACAACGAAGGGTGAGCTCGGCTAGGATTTCTTGAATCACCAATTTGGTCGTTTTCAACTCCTGCGCTTGATCCGCAACAGTCCTCTGTAGCGCCACCATCTCGTCCACAAGCTCCTTCGCTGAGGATGCTGGTGTCTGGATCACTGGAGGGGAGTATATGCAGCCAGCCTTAGAACCCATGCCATATAACCACCTGCGTTTGTTCTTGCCTCTGACAACATCCAGCCACAAAGAAGTGTCATCCACAGAAGAACCAAAGGCTTGACTTTGTTGCCTCAGCTCCTCAAATCGAGTCTACACAAGTTTTATCAGAATTCAAGAAAACAATAGTTAATAACTTGTTAAATAGGTATATCATTATATTCTAATGAACTATTACTAAACTTACAAAAGTAGATTTTGCCAGTGGATGTACCCAACCAGATTTCTCATTGTGTTGTAGATGACAAAAAACCTCTGGCGCTTCAACGTCCCTCTCCAACTTCTTTGTCTACAATCAGTTAAATAACATAAACCATTAGAAAAAATTCCCACATAAGAGTAGATCATATTTTTGCTAAAATTTAAAATAACATACTAGCCGCCTCTTATACTCAGAGACAGTAGTAGACCCGTGATAAGTCGGTTTTATACCGCTTATCTTGTATTTATTTACCTTGTTAATCGTTTGTTCTAGGGTATTTTAAGTTTGATTCTTATGAATTAATGTTTCTTTTTTAGGTTTTTACTTTAGAAGTCTTTAGAAGTCACTTTGGTGCTTTTTGGTGTCAAAAAGAGCAAGTTCTGATAAATTTGGGATGGAGACAGTAGCTTGGGCGCCACAGCCCCCAATCCGGGCGCCGCAACGCCCTATTGTCAGGAATCAGCAAACTGAAGACAGAAGCTAGGGCGCTGCAACCCCCAATCTGGGCACCGCAGCGCCCACCAGGAGGCTGCAGCTCCCTATCAGGAGGCCGCAGCACCCTCCAGGCAAAGAACTAGGGTGCCGTAGCGCCCAAACCCAAGGCTGCAGCCCCCGACGGTCAAACTCGGGATTTGACTTCTGAACTTACTAATTTCACTAGGACTCTTAATTTATTTTAATTCCTTTTTCTCCTAAACTTCCTAGGACCTATAAATAGGACTCTTAAAGTCTAAATTAGGCTTCCACACTTTTTAGAGAAGAGGTAAGAAGAGAAGAGGATTCAAGCTTGAAGATTAGAGTTTTTCGGCATCGAATCGTTATCACCAAGAGTTTACTTCTTCCTCTTTCCTGTTTCTGATGTGTAATCTAGTTGTGAGTTTATTTTTTACCTTGATTATGAACTAATTCCACCATCTAGGGTGGAGATGTAGCCTAGCTTAGGATGGATTGTAACTTCTAATGAATTAATCAAAAGACCTTCTTCTTAAATTGAATTCTTTATCTCAATACTTAATGCTTCTTTTTGACTGGTCATCAATTTAGATGAGCAGGTGATTACAATGATACTAGAAAGTTAGTTGTGATAGAGGACCATAGGGATTAAGAACATAGATTCCATAAGGGATAGGAATATACCCTTATGATCTATGTAGCTAATAAAAAGAACCATAGAACGAATTGACTTCAGAAACTATTTGCAATCCACATAGGAATATAGTGGATTCGTAGTTTAGGAATATATTTGTTTGACCTTGGGAAAGGCTAATGAACGATTTAGGGTTCTTGGCTATCAATTTGGAAGACTGTTGTTGATTAATGATTAAGGGATAAAAATCCAGACTAGCTATGGTGAAATTGACATCCTAGATATTTTCTCACCATATTCTTACTCACTTTTACAGTAATTATTCTCTGTTTACTGTTTTGCATTTAAATATCATCATAATTCACCTATCAATTGTCTAGATAAAATTAGAATACGGATAATTTTGGTACTTAGTAGCCATAGTCTCCGTGGGACGATACTATATCTCACTTCCTTATTACCTGATTACGGCACGTGCACTTGCATTCACATTTTACGTAACAAGTTTTTGCCTATTAGGAGGTCGCAGCACCCTCCAGGCAAAGAACTAGGGGGCCGCAGCGCCCAAACCCAAGGCTGCAGCCCCCGACGGTCAAACTCGGGATTTGACTTCTGAACTTACTAATTTCACTAGGACTCCTAATTTATTTTCCTTGAACTATAATTAATTTTTATCCTTGAGACCTATTTGGTTAGTGAATTATGTTCCCCGGCAACGGCGCCAAAAACTTGTTACGTAAAATGTGAACGCAAGTGCACGTGCCGTAATCAATTAATAAAGAAGTGAGATTAATTATCGTCCCACGGAGACTATGACTATTAAGTACCAAAATTATGCATATTCTAATTTTATCTAGACAATGGATAGGTGAATTTTGATGATATTTAATTGCAAAACAGTAAACAGAGAGTAATTGCTTATAAACTGAGTAAAAATATGGTGAGAAATTATCTAGGATGTCGATTTCACCATAGCTAGTCCGGATCTTTATTCCTAATTCATTAATCAGCAACAATCTTCCTAATTGATAGCCAAGAACCCTAAGTCATTTATTAGCCTTTCCCAAGGTCAAACAAATATATTCCTAAACTATGAATCCACTATATTCCTATGTGAATTGCGAATAATTTCTGAATTCAATTCGTTCTATGGTTCTTTTTATTAGCTACATAGATCATAAGGGTATATTCCTATCCCTTATGGAATCTATGTTCTTAATCCCTATGGTCTTCAATCACAACTAACTTTCCAGTATCATTGTAATCACCTACTCATCTATATTGATAGCCAGTCAAAGAGAAGCATTAAGTATTGAGATGAAGAATTCAATTGAAGAAGAAGGTCTTTTGATTAATTCATTAGAAGTTACAATCCATCCTAAGCTAGGCTACATCTCCACCCTAGATGGTGGAATTAGTTCATAATCAAGGTAGAAAATAAACTCACAACCAGATTACACATCAGAAACAGGAAAGAAGAAGAAGTAAACTCTTGGTGATAACGATTTGATGCCGAAAAACTCTAATATTCAAGCTTGAATCCTCTTCTATTCTTGCCTCTTCTCTAAAAAGTGTGGAACCCTAATTTAGACTTTAAGAGTCCTATTTATTGGTCCTAGGAAGTTTAGGAGAAAAAGGAATTAAAATAAATTAGGAGTCCTAGTGAAATTAGTAAGTTCAGAAGTCAAATCTCGAGTTTGACCGTCGGGGGCTACAGCCTTGGGTTTGGGCGCTGCTGCGCCCTAGTTCTTTGCCTGGAGGGTGCTGCGGCCTCTTGATAGGGGGCTGCAGCCTCTTGGTGGGCACTGCGGCACCCAAATTGGGGGCTGCAGCGCCCTAGCTTCTGTCTTCAGTTTGCTGATTCCTGACAATAGGGCGCTGTGGTGGCCAGATTGGGGGCTGCGGCGCCCAAGCTGCTGCCTCCATCCCAAATTTGTCAGAACTTGCTCTTTTTTGACACCAAAAAGCACCAAAGTGACTTCTAAAGACTTCTAAAGTAAAAATCTATAAAAGAAACATTAATTCATATGAATCAACTTAAAATACCCTAGAACAAACAATTAACAAGGTAAATAAATACAAGATAAGCGGTATAAAACCGACTTATCAAATACCCCCAAACTTGAGATTTGCTAGTCCTCGAGCAAAACAAAGAATTAAGCTAACAAAACTAACACATATGACTGACAACATAATTCTACTAACCAAATAGGTCTCAAGGATAAAAATTAATCATAGTTCAAGGAAAATTTATCATGTCATGAAAGTGTATAAATTAATTCAAATGCAAGTTGCAACTCACTAATAATCTCCTTAAGTGTGTGTGTGTAACCTTTCACAAATGACCTCTTGCACTATGAATAAGTTTATACATGCTCACCCAAGTAATTAGACCTCTAAATAAAGCACATGAGGAACTCCATAGGCTAGCTTTTCATGTCACTCTCCACTAATGTAGGCTAGTCACAACATCAAAGATCAAAAGGGCTTTTCAAGATTGTAATGAATGGCTAAGGTTAAGGTGAGGTAAAGGATAATCAATAAGGCTCATTCACGCATGACACAAAACCAATCTAGGCTTTTGGAGCCTTTCTTCACTAGTTTTCACCCAACTTTTTCACTTTAATTATTTTCTTCTTTTTTACTTGATTGTGCTTCTCTTCACTCTTTTTTATTTTTTTGAATGTTTGACTTCACCCCCAAACATATTCTCTTTTAATGATCAAAGGGGTGTATCAAATTTTTATTTTCTTTTTCGAGTCAAGAAGCAGTAATCTACATTTTTTTTTTCAAAGCTCAACATTCTTCCCATCCAACCTCATTTAACCATATGCTCTCAATACTTTTCCTAAACTGATAATGTGTCATGAATGTAAGGTTAGGAAAGTTATTCAAGGGTTAGTTTAAGGTAGAGGTGACAAAGAAAAGGTTACATGTAGGCTCAATTGGGGTGACTAAGGATAGAAATAATGCAAGGGTTGGCTTGAAATGCTCAAACTATCCAAACAATGCCTAAATCATCTCCCTAAAGTTGCATAGCCTAGGATTTCGCCTCAAGCGGCATTCAAACTAGTTCTAGAGTCCTTTGAGATCATATAAGTACAAAGCATGCCTAAACCGTTTTCAAATCAAGCAAAGAGTACAAATGCTTAGGGTTATGTGCTCAATATCTCAAGGAAATACAAGATAAGTAAAAACTAGCACAAGAATCAAGCACACACACAAACATAACATGCAACATTCTCCAAGAGCTATGAACAATTACAATCTTTTTTTAGCATTGGCCTTAGGTTTTCAAACTTCATTATCACTCAAAACAACACAAACTATAATTAAAAATTTACTAAAAATCTACTAATTTAAACAACCAAATAACAAAAAGAAAGTAAAGACAAAACAAAAAGAACTTCAACATATTCCACCCCCAAACTTAAGACTAACATTGTCCTCAATGTTAAATAAATTAAAAGGCAAAGTATAGAAAGCTTCCCTGGTTAAGAGATAGATCAATGTTTGGTTGGAATGGGAATGGGAATGAATGCTGAAATTTCACACCTGAAATTGAACAAAACTAAAGAAGAGTTAAACTTAACACATAACTAAAGACATAAGATAAAGATCAAAGAAATCAATCAAAACAAAATAAAAGGAAGGATTAAGAAAATGGGTTGCCTCCCAAAAAGCGCTTGTTTTATAGTCCTCAGCCTGACTATCTCTGGAATAAATTAACCATGATCAAAAAAGGTAGTGGAGGTCTTTTGGAACTTCACTCCACTATCTCTATGAACCTTGGATTGTTTGTCATTCTCCTTTAATCTCCATACCTTGTTTCCATCTCCAAAGCAAGAAGACTTCTTGAGGTACTCCAAAAAGATATTTTTGAAGGAAGGTTTCTTTTTCTTTTTGTTCTTATGAGACGGAACTTGATGTAAGGAACCCGCCACTTGCTTCGTGGGGATTTTCTTATTTTGGAACTCTAAGTCAGGTGGCTTTTCCTTCTTAAATTTCCCCTCAATGCAAGCTTCAATTGGTTTCTGTAAGGAGTTTGCTTGAGACACTTCTTTAGTACTTCCCTCTATTGTATCGATTTTGAAGCACCTATTCTCTTCATCCGAGTGTTTAGTTTCTTTGAAAACTTTGAAGGAGACTTGATCACTTTGAACTCTCAAGGTGAGTTGCCCTTTCTGCACATCAATGAGAGCTTTCCCAGTTGCCAAGAATGGACGACCAAGAATAATAGGGATTTCTTGGTCCTCCTCCATGTCTAGCACAACGAAGTCTGCTGGGAAGATGAACTTGTCCACTTTCACCAATACATCCTCAAGGATTCCCTTTGGATATTTGACTGATCTATCCGCCAGTGTCAGAGATGGAGGTTAGTTTAACTTCTCCTATACCCAATTTCCTGAAAACAGAAAGAGGCATAAGGTTAATACTAGCACCAAGATCACAAAGTGCCTTACCAAAAGATAAGTTGCCAATAATGCAAGGAATATTAAAACTCCCAGGATCTTTTAATTTTGGTGGCAGTTTCTTTTGTAATATTGCACTGCACTCCTCAATAAGTGCCACAGTTTCGCAATCCCCTAGCCTTCTCTTATTGGTGAGAATCTCCTTCATGAACTTGACATGACTAGGCATTTGTTCCAAGGCCTCCGCAAATGGAATATTTATATGGATTTTCTTGAACACCTCAAGGAACTTGGAGAATTGTTTGTCCATGTTTTGCTTCTGAAATCTGTGAGGGAAAGGTACTCGAGGTTTGTATGGTGGAGGGTTATCAGGAAACAGCATGGACTTAGGTTGTTTCACCTCCTCTTTTGAAACATCCTTAGTAGGTACCACTAATTCTTTCTTTTCAGGCTTTTCCACCACTTTGTCATTTCGAAGAGTTATGACATTGACTTGTATTGAGTGAGTTTCATACCCACTCTTTAGATATCTTTTACTTAATTATTTGGTTGTTTATTGAGTTTAATTGTCATCTAATGGGTTGGTTATGTTAAATTATGTAAAAGTTCGACAGCAACCAAGGGCTGCAGCCCTTAAAATACAAAGCTACAGTGCTCAAAACTCTATGCTGGACAGAGGACTAGTGCCGCAGCGCCCGAAATCCAGCGCCGCAGCGCCTATTTGCTGTAAAATTTGTGTTCTTGGTAGAGGAGAAGCGTCGCAGCGCCAGGAATTCAGAGCCGCAGCGCCAGAGTCAGCAGAAATTGGATTTTCAGACAAAGACCCAGTGCCGCAGCGCCCATGCCAAATTTCTAAATACGTGTCATTTTTCTTATGTTTCCTTAGGGCTTTTGCTTAGGGGTATAAATAGAGACTTTTAGGAATAATTTGGGGGATTCTTTTCTGGAATTTTTGGAGGCAAGAAGGAGAGCAAAAACAAGGATTGGAGAAGGGCACAACAAGATTGGAGCTTCTCTTCAAAGTTTTTATTCTTCTTCCCTTTCAACCATGTCTAGATTTAAGTTTACCTTGTTCTTCCTTTTTGCTATGAACTAAATTCCCTTCTAAGGCTATGATGTAGCCTAGCTAGGATGATTTGTTATTTTCTATTTCTTTAATTCAAGAACTCCTTTATTGAATTGTCTTCTTCTTCTCAAATCTTCATGCTTCTAATTGTTTGATCACCAATTAGTTGATTAGATAATTACAATGAGACTGAGAGGTAATTAATTTGTAATTAAAGATCATAGAGATTAAGAACATAGGTTGCATGTAGGATAGGAATATACCTCCATGGCCTGTGTAGCTATTTAAAAGGAACCATAGAATTAAGTGAATTTCTAAGTTGTTCGCAATTTACATAGGAATATCGTGGGTTCGTAACTTAGAAATACTTTTGTTTGACCTTGGGAAAGGCTAATAAATAATTTAGGGTTCTTGGCTAGCAATTAGGAAGAGTGTTCTTGGTTAATGAATTAGGAATAGCAAATCGGAATAGCTATGGTGAAATCAAAAGCCCTAGATATTTTTCTCTTGATAATTCTATCATTTTGCTGGTTTAGATTGTTAGTTTTTTGGTTTAAGTTTGTTTTCATCCTATTTTAGTTGTTTCTTGAAAATATCTCCATATTGATTGATTAGATAAAATTAAGGTTAACCCAATTTCGGTAGTTGATACATTAGTCCTCGTGGGAACGATAACTCTATCTCATCTTATTACTTGGAAACGATAACGTACACTTGCGTTAAGATTTCTCACAACAAGTTTTTGGCGCCGTTGCCGGGGACTAATTTGTTATCAATATCGATACTCAGTGATCTTGATTTTACTCTAATCGTTTATTTTCACAGATCTATTTAATTGTTTTATTGTTTAAGACTTTCAATAGTTTTCTTTTGGTGTATGAGAAATTGTGGAAGCAGCTCTCTAATCCCACTTGATTCTGAGATAGAGAAAACCTGTCGAAAGAATAGAAAGGCAAGAAGAGAGTCCACCAGAGTTTTGATAGACACAATGACAGAAGAAAACCCTCCCAAGGCACTCTGTGATTATGCTCTACCTTCTATCATGGATACCAATTCGGGTATATGGCGACCAGCTATTGAAGCAAATTCTTTTGAGATTAAACCAGCTATAATCCACATGGTTCAGTCAACCTCGTTCAGTGGATTAGCGAGTGAAGACCCTCATGCTCATATTTCCGGGTTCGTGGAGATATGCGATACTTTCAAGCACAACGGAGTTGGTAATGATGCTATTTGCCTCCGCCTATTTCCTTTCTCATTACGGGATAAAGCCAAGGCTTGGCTTCAGTCATTGCCAACAGGGACCATCACCACATGGGATATTTTGGCCCAAAAATTCTTGGCAAATTTTTCCCACCAGCTAAGACCGCCAAGCTCCAAAATGACATTGCAACATTTTATCAATTGGAGAATGAGTCACTTCAGGAGGCTTGGGAACGGTACAAGGAGCTACTTGGAAGATGCCCCCACCATGGACTTCTTGACTGGCTGCAATTACAGACATTTTATAATGGGTTGTTGAATTCTACCAAGACACTAGTTGATGTCGCTGCTGGTGGATCTTTGATGAGGAAGACATATGAGGATGCCAATGACTTGTTAGAGGAGATGGCTACCAATGCCTATCAGTGGCCTACTGAGAGGTCCACTTCACGTAAGGTACTTGGGGTGCATGAGGTTGATGCCTTCACAACTTTATCTGCTAAAATTGACTCTCTGGCTAAGCAGTTAACCATCCGAAATGTCAATGCCATTCAGTCACCTCCTGAGAATTGTGATCATTGTGGTGGTCTTCATGCTAGCTCAAATTGCCAAGTTGGTAATCCATTCTCTCCATCTCAGTCAGAGGAAGCACACTTTGTGGGAAACCCAAGCAGGCAGAATAACCCTTACTCCAATACATACAATTCGAGGTGGAGAAATCACCCCAATTTTTCTTGGAGAAACAATCAAAATTCTGCTCAGGCTCCAGTGCAAGATCGACCACCACCACCTAAGGTTTCTTTAGAAGATGCTCTTGCCCAGTTAACAATAAACACCAGTCAGTTTATGGCAAGAACAAATGCCTCTATTCGAAATCTAGAAGTACAAGTGGGTCAATTATCGAGCATACTTAGCACTAGACAACATGGGTCTTTGCTGAGTGATATAAAGGTGAATCCTAAAGATCATGTCATGGCTATTACTCTTCGTGATGGTAAGACTTTAGGTGAACCATCTAAAGTTGCAAAGAATGTGCCAATTAAGTCAGTTGAGCTTGAGACAAAACAAGACACCCCAATGGAACCACTTGTGAAATCTGTGGAGAAGACATCTAAGTTATTCCCAGACAATCCTCCACCATATGTTCCACCTCTTCCATTCCCTCAGAGATTCCAGAAGAAGAAGTTGGATAATCAATTCTCTAAATTTCTGGAGGTGTTCAAGAAGCTGCACATCAACATCCCATTTGCAAATGCTTTGGAGCAAATGCCTAGCTACGTGAAATTTATGAAGGAGATTCTCTCAAATAAAAGAAAGCTAACGGATTATGAGACTGTGACACTTACTGAGGAGTGCAGTGCAATCTTACAAAAGAAATTGCCACCAAAGTTAACAGATCCAGGGAGTTTCAATATTCCTTGTTCTATTGGCAATGTATCTTTTGGTAAGGCACTTTGTGATCTTGGTGCTAGTATTAACCTTATGCCTTTTTCTGTTTTCAGGAAATTGGGTATCGAAGAAGTCAAGCTGACCTCCATCTCCTTGACATTGGCGGATAGATCAATCAAGTATTCAAGGGGAATCTTAGAGGATGTATTAGTCAAAGTGGACAAGTTCATCTTCCCAGCGGACTTAGTTGTGCTTGACATGGAAGAGGATCAAGAAATCCCAATTATTCTTGGTCGTCCATTTTTAGCAACTGGGAAAGCTCTTATTGATGTGCAAAAGGGCCAACTTACTCTGAGAGTGCAAGGTGATCAAGTGTCCTTCAAGGTCTTCAAAGAAATAAAACATCTAGATGAAGTGAGTGTTTGTTGTAAAATTGACACTACAAGTGGAAGCAATAAATCACAAGACCCAATTGAAGCTCGCACCATGGGACTGACAAACAAGGAGAAGCCTCCTGACTTATAGGTCAAAGATGATAAAATCCCCAAGAAGCCAATGACTGGACCAGTGCCTATAGCTGAATCTCACAAGAAAAAGAAGCCGTCATGCCAAAAGATCCTTTTGGAGCATCTTAGAAAATCTGCTTGTTTTGGAGATGGAAATAAAGTTTGGAGCTTAAAAGAGACTAACCAACAATACAAAGCTCAAAGAAATAGTCGATTAAAATTCCAAAAGTCCTCCACTGCTATTTTTGATCCCGGTTAAGTCATTTTAGAGACAGTCCGGCTGAAGACTATAAATTTAGCGCTTTTTGGGAGGTGACCCAATCTTTTTAACCCTTTCTCTTAATTTTTGTTTAGTTGTTTAATTTTATTTTCTTGCTTGTGTGTTTAATTTTTTTTTTTTTTATGTTTCAGGTATAAAATCCATAACTTTTATTTCCCCTAGCAGCTCCACCTAATGAAGATGCAAATTGATCCATCTCCATTTCAGGGAAGTCCTCACATCTTTTTCTTCTTTGCTTTAAACATTGAGGACAATGTTTCCTTTAAGTTTGGGGTGGGGAATTATTTTTTGAGCTGCTGTATTGACTTGCACTTAACTTATTGGGTATCTTTAAATGCTTTTCTAGGTAGTTTTTATGTTTAATTTTTATTTTTTCTTTAGTGTGTAAAGTAGAATAGAGTGAAGAATTTTTTGTTTAACCTTAGGCTAATGATAAAATTGATTTTCACTATTCATAGCTCTAGAAAAATGATAGATTTTGTGTTTGTGTTTCTGATTAACTCCTGTGTTAATTTTTGTCTAACTGGAATTTCTTGAATTACTAAGCACATAGCCCTGTTTGCTTGAAATCTGCATGCTTAGAGATGATTATGTGAACTAAGCCATTTCAAAATCTCACAAATGCTAGAACTTGCTTGATTGTCAGTCGAGGCGAAATCCTAGGCTGCGCAATATTAGGGAGATGATTTAGGCTATTTTTGTTTCATTTGAGCCTTTCTAGCTATCCCTTTATATGATATTTTATCCCTAGCATACCCCATTGAGCTTAATTTAGCATGTTTCTTTGTCACCTACACTGATCCCAGCCCTTTGTATGATCTTTTGACTTGAACCTTTCACCTAAAGCACATTTTCAGTCTTAAGAGCATCTAGAGCTAGGAAAATTAAGGAGAATTGTTGAAGAAAAGAAAATGAAGATTTCAATGAAATGGCCACCAAAGAATGAAAATTCAAGAGCTTCATCCCTGCTGTAAAGAAAAAAAGAATATTTTGCAATGAAAAGAAAAGACAATTGTGCACATATTGAAAAGAAACAAAAAGAAAAAAAGAATGTCTTAGAAAGCATTGAGTATGGGATGTAGTGGCGCAAAAGTAAGAATTCTTTTGGTGTATGGCAAAGTAAAGAAGAAAATAAGTTTGGGGGAGTTAGAAGTGAAAAGAAAGAAGGGTGCTCTTAAAATTTACTCTAAACTGAATTTGTGTGATTGATGAGTTAAGCCACATATTTATCCATCATCCTACCCTTAACCCAGCCACACATTACAAGCTTATCAAAAGTCCTTTTGATCTTTAATATTGTGAAATGCCTACATTAGTGTAGATTGACATGAAAAGCAAGCGTATGGGGTTCTGAGAGAATAAAAGTGGAGAATATGTGTTTATGAGCTTATTTGTATAATCTGATTTAAGTGAAGAGAGTAGGGTAAGCAAGGGCTATACTTACACACACAAAGGAAATTTTAGTGAGATTGAGATAAAATTAACTTTGGGTTGAAATTATACACATTCATGCTATCTTGAAAATTTTCTAGGATTTGTGTTTAATAGAGATCTTTGAGGCCTGTATGGTTAGCAAATAAATTTTTCACTTTGTTAGTTAGTTGTTGAGTTTAATTTAATTTTTCTCTTTCTTTGCTTGAGGACAAGCAAATGTAAAGTTTGGGGGTATTTGTTGAGTGAGTTTCATACCCACTCTTTAGATATCATTTACTTAATTATTTGGTTGTTTATTGAGTTTAATTGTCATCTAATGGGTTGGTTATGTTAAATTATAGGTTTCATGGTTTAAAATGAAGAAATGATGATTTAGGACAGAAAGTAAGGGCTGCAGCCCTTAAAATCAAGAGCTGCAACTCCTAGAATATCAGAATGCAAAAGTTGGATAGCAGCCAAGGGCTGCAACCCTTAAAATACAAAGCTACAGTGCTCAAAACTCTATGCTGGACAGAGGACCAGCGCCCGAAATCCAGCGCCGCAGCGCCTATTTGCTATAAAATTTGTGTTCTTGGCAGAGGAGAAGCGCCGCAGTGCCAAGAATTCAGAGCCGCAGCGCCAGAGTTAGCAAAAATTGGATTTTTAGGCAGAGACCCAGTGCCGCAGCGCCCATGCCAAATTTCTAAATACGTGTCATTTTTCTTATGTTTCCTTAGGGCTTTTGCTTAGGGGTATAAATAGAGACTTTTAGGAATAATTTGGGGGATTCTTTTCTAGAATTTTTGGAGGCAAGAAGGAGAGCAAAAACAAGGATTGGAGAAGGGCACAACAAGATTGGAGCTTCTCTTCAGAGTTTTTATTCTTCTTCCCTTTCAACCATGTCTAGATTTAAGTTTACCTTGTTCTTCCTTTTTGCTATGAACTAAATTCCCTTCTATGATGTAGCCTAGCTAGGATGATTTGTTATTTTCTATTTCTTTAATTCAAGAACTCCTTTATTGAATTGTCTTATTCTTCTCAAATCTTCATGCTTCTAATTGCTTGATCACCAATTAGTTGATTAGATAATTACAATGAGACTGAGAGGTAATTTGTAATTAAAGATCATAGAGATTAAGAACATGGGTTGCATGCAGAATAGGAATATACCTCCATGGCTTGTGTAGCTATTTAAAAAGAACCATAGAATTAAGTGAATTTCTAGGTTGTTCTCAATTCACATAGGAATATCGTGGGTTCATAACTTAGAAATACTTTTGTTTGACCTTGGGAAAGGCTAATAAATACTTTAGGGTTCTTGGCTAGCAATTAGGAAGAGTGTTCTTGGTTAATGAATTAGGAATAGCAAATTGGAATAGCTATGGTGAAATCAAAAGCCCTAGATATTTTTCTCTCGATAATTCTATCATTTTGCTAGTTTAGATTGTTAGTTTTCTGGTTTAAGTTTGTTTTCATCCTATTTTTGTTGTTTCTTGAAAATATCTCCATATTGATTGATTAGATAAAGTTAAGGTTAACCCAATTTTGGTAGTTGATACATTAGTCCTCGTGGGAACGATAACTCTATCTCATCTTATTACTTGGAAACGATAACGTACACTTGCGTTAAGATTTCTCACAACAACTTGCTCCCTAGGATTTGTTTCAGTATTGCTGAGCAATGTGCCTTGATCTCTAGAAGATAGAAGATTAAAAATTTGCCCAACTTGCACCTCTAAGTTCCGAATGGAAGCGGCTTGATTCTGCAATGTAGTGTCAGTCCTTGTCATGAATTGAGTAGTGTTCACTGTCAACTGAGTAAGGGCATCTTCTAATGAAACTTTGGGTGGAGGTGGCTGAGCTTTGAATCCGGGTGGGTTAGCCATATTCTGAGAGTTCTTCCAGGAGAAATTAGGGTGATTCCTCCATCCCGGATTGTAAGTGTTGGAATATGGTACACCTTGCCTATTAGAATTTCCCTCAAACTGAGCTTCCTCAAGAGATGGTGGGCCATTAATGTTCATCACAGGACAATCTGCACTAGAGTGATCGCCATGACATACTTCACATTTGACTTGAAGAGTGTGGATGACATTGGTTGTCAGAGTACCTAATTGCTTTGCAAGAGAGTCCATCTTGGCATTGAGGGCTGTGATAGGATCAACTGCATGCATCCCATAAGCTTTCTTAGTTGGACCCCTTTCAGAAGGCCATTGGTGAGCATTTGCTGCCATTTGGTCAAGTAGCTTGAAGGCTTCTTCATCATTTTTCTCCATTAATGACCTACTTGCGGCTGCATCAAGTAGAGTTCTAGTGGACCCATTCAAACCATTATAGAAAGTTTGAATTTGGAGCCACTTCGGTAAACCATGGTGTGGGCACTTCCTCACTAAGCCCTTGAACTGCTCCCAAGCTTCATGCAAAACTTCTGTCTCATGTTGAGCAAAAATGTTGATGTCATTTCTCATTCTGGCAGTTCTTGCTGAGGGAAAAAACCATGTCAAGAATTGTGCCGTCATTTGGTCCCAAGTGCTAATGGATCCTGCTGGCAGGGAGTATAGCCAACTCCGTGCCTCATCCTTCAATGAAAAGGGGAATAGACACAGTCTGAGGGCGTCATCAGTAACGCCATTGAACTTAAATGTGTCGCAGATTTCCAGAAATCCTGCCAAGTGCACATTTGCATCTTCGGTTGCAAAGCCACCAAACTGATTGGCTTGCATCATTTGGATGACACTGGGCTTGATTTCAAAGGAATTTTCTGCAATGGTTGGCCTAGAGATCCCTGAGATTTGGATAGGTCCGGTTGGAACTCCATAGTGCTTTAAAGGTCTTTTGGCAACCACTGGTGGTGGTGGTGGTGGGTTTTCTTCGGCATTCTCCATATTGATCTGAGATGGTTGTGAGGCATTTCTTCTTTCCCTTCGGTTTCTTCTACAAGTCTTATCGATTTCAGAATCTAAAGAGATCAAATGAGATTGCCCCGCACTTCTCATACACTAGAGAGAATTTCCTGAAAAACACAAACACCATTAGATCACAAAGAAAAATAAAATCTAGACTAAGACTAGAATACCTTAGTATTGATATTATTAGACACACAGTCCCCGGAAACGGCGCCAAAAACTTGTTACGTAAAATGTGAACGCAAATGCACGTGCCGTAATCAAGTAATAAAGAAGTGAGATATAGTATCGTCCCACAGAGACTGTGGCTACTAAGTACCAAAATTATGCGTATTCTAATTTTATCTAGACAATTGATAGGTGAATTATGATGATATTTAAATGCAAAACAGTAAACAAAGAATAATTACTGTAAAAGTGAGTAAGAATATGGTGAGAAAATATCTAGGATGTCGATTTCACCATAGCTAGTCTAGATTTTTATCCCTTAATCATTAATCAACAACACTCTTCCAAATTGATAGCCAAGAACCTTAAATCATTCATTAGCCTTTCCCAAGGTCAAACAAATATATTCCTAAACTACGAATCCACTATATTCCTATGTGGATTGCAAATAGTTTCTGAATTCAATTCGTTCTATGGTTCTTTTTATTAGCTACATAGATCATAAGGGTATATTCCTATCCCTTATGGAATCTATGTTCTTAATCCCTATGGTCCTCTATCACAACTAACTTTCCAGTATCATTGTAATCACCTACTCATCTAAATTGATGGCCAGTTAAAAAGAAGCATTAAGTATTAAGATGAAGAATTCAATTTAAGAAGAATGTCTTTTGATTAATTCATTAGAAGTTACAATCCATCCTAAGTTAGGCTACATCTCCACCCTAGATGGTGGAATTAGTTCATAATCAAGGTAGAAAATAAACTCACAACCAGATTACACATCAGAAATAGGAAAGAAGAAGAAGTAAACTCTTGGTGATAACCATTCGATGCCGAAAAACTCTAATCTTCAAGATTGAATCCTCTTCTCTTCTTGCCTCTTCTCTAAAAAGTGTGGAACCCTAATTTAGACTTTAAGAGTCCTATTTATAGGTCCTAGGAAGTTTAGGAGAAAAAGGAATTAAAATAAATTAGGAGTCCTAGTGAAATTAGTAAGTTTAGAAGTCAAATCCCGAGTTTGACCGTTGGGGGCTGCAGCCTTGGGTTTGGGCGCTACGACGCCCTAGTTCTTTGCCTGGAGGGTGCTGCGGCCTCCTGATAAGGGGCTGCAGCCTCCTGGTGGGCGCTGCTGCTCCCAGATTGGGGGCTGCAGCACCCTAGCTTCTGTCTTCAGTTTGCTGATTCCTGACAATAGGGCGTTGCGGCGCCCAAGCTGCTGCCTCCATCCCAAATTTGTTAGAACTTGCTCTTTTTGACACCAAAAAGCACTAAAGTGACTTCTAAAGTAAAAACCTATAAAAGAAACATTAATTCATAAGAATCAAACTTAAAATACCCTAGAACAAACAATTAACAAGGTAAATAAATACAAGATAAGCGGTATAAAACCGACTTATCAACCCGTCTCTATGGTAGCATCTTCCCTTATACATTGACCGGTTCTTCTTGTTCTGGTTAGATACTTCTTGCCATTTAGGCGATGCCCAAGTAGCCTCCAGCTGTTGGCGAATGTTCTGTCCCAACCACGCACCCGTTGTCTTTCCAATTCTAATATCCTTGAACATTGCCCGTATGCTATTACTACATGTTGCCTGCCAGATTTTGTGAATCCTCTCCTCATGCTGTGAATCCCAAATACACTTTCTCTACATTAGAAACAAAATAGTTAGTAAACAATAATAACTACATCAATCTTTGAAAAATCAACAATTTAATTAGTTTATGTATGAAAATGACCTTGAACTCATTCCACCACAGCGTCTTAACCTCCTGAGGCACATGGGAGAAGTTTGGCCAAGCACCCTCATATTTGGCCTTGTAAATGGTGGAGATAATGGTGACAGTTGACCTGGATGGAACAAAGCTGCAAAACAATGAAGGTTAGTCCATAACATGAAACTACAATCTAATATATATATAAAAAAAAGAACTAAATGATTAACACATACTCCTTAACTCCGTGTGGCCAAATCCACATTCTGCCATCACTTATACGAGCGCCAGGCAAGGGTGTGTCAGACACGTGTGAACTCGCTTGGGACAATCCTGCAATTGCTGAGATGCAGACCCAGGTATTGCTATGTTAGGAGAGGCCATCTCAGGCGGTGACACTCCCAGGGAGGATGCTGGTGGTGCATGGGAAGGCAGTGTCTGTGAAGGTCGGGCTACTACCTTCCTTTTGCCCTTCCTTGAGGAAGGCCCACTATAACCAGAACAGTGTCGTGCGTCCGAGATCTATGACATAAAAAAATAACACATTAGTCAAAACATTATCAATATATAGATGGACAGGTAATTACCAATACATATTGAACCTTGATAGAAATTAATCGCTTTCCAAGTAATAATAAATAGGAGGATCCTCCTCAATTTCAAAGTCATTACTGTTATATACATCTTCAACTTCTTCACCACCTTCTTCAAATTGTTCATCTCTTTCATTAATAAAGGCAATTGTTGTCCACTTCCTCATTACCAGTTGCGTTATCTCTTAAATCTTCATCAATTTGGTCATTAGTTACAATTGACTCCGATGAACAATGGACTTCTTCTCGGAAGGAGTCTTTGGATCATCCAACATCGAAGTATCTGAGGCATTAATTGTATGCCTAGCCTTCTTAATCACAAGTAACCACCCTTTCTTGTTAGGAGTTGTCCTTTATAACCTTGCTTCCTTGTTGAGCAAAGATGAAAGGGTCATCCCCTTGTATGTTTTGCTGGAATTCACCTTCACAAATCCATAAACACATGGCAATCACGACTTTTCATATCCATCAAAGTGCAAGTTTTCATTTCAACACATCTTACCAAGTTGGATGCATATCCATTGGCAAGCTTCAAACTTTGCACACACTCACATATGACTTTCTTTTGGTCCATATTGAGTGTATAAAGTGCCTTAGGTTTCACACTTCTACCATTGCTCAAGTCTTATAAATGCAAACTAGGTCATTTAGAATATTACTAATCTAAATCTGTTATTGCCTTCACATTGTTGTCTTATATTTCACATCTATTACCATATTGTACACATTTCCAAATACATTACTCTCTATATGTATCACATATATGTTGTGTGGGTTTAGCAAATCATGCCAATAAGTTAAGTCCTTACGCCATTTAGTTCAATTATGGGTTTGACCATACCCANCCCCCCCCCCCCCCGGCCCCGCCGCCGCCGCCGCCTTAAAAAAAACTTTCTACTATTTTGGGTTGTCTTAAAACTTGTACATAAAGTTCATTTCATAATAGCGCCTTGGTGGAATCTCTTTCTCAGTAACATTTCTTAAGAAGTTATTCCTATTTTGACAAAAGGGATGATCCATGAGCAAGAACTATTGATGACAATCAAAATAAAATATCTTTTGCCCATGTTTAAGATAAAATGCATTGGAAGAACCCACGCAAACTAGCAACCCATCCTACCAATTGTTTTCCAATCGAATAACATTTCATATGCAGGAAAGTCATTTATGGTCCAGAAAAAGGCAGCTTTCATAACAAAGTTCTGTTTCAACAAAAAGTATACGTAGGCACATCATGATCCCAAAGCAACTTAAGATAGTCGATAAGAGGTTGCAAGGAAACATATTTAGTGCTTTTAGGATTATGTGGACTAGAAATAATTACGATTAGAAACATGTAGTCCCTTTTCATACATGTGCTACGTGGAAGATTGTAAGAAGTAATGATTACAGGCCAGCAAGAATATGTTCTTGAGTTTATATTAAAGGGACAGAAACCATCAGCACAAAGACCTAACCTAACACTCCTTGGTTTTGATGCAAAATCTAGGTTAACTAGATTGGAATGTTTTCATGCATCTTTGTTTTATGGATGCAACAATACCCTTCTCTAGCAAAATTTTTCGTGATGCCATCTTATATCGTTGGCATACACATTAGATGCAAAAAGTTTTTGCAATCTTGGAATAATTGGTAAATACCACATTTATTTGTTTGGAACATCCATAACCCTTCCTTTCCCTACTCTTGCCTCTCTGAACCATGCTTCACCATAGAATCTACAATGCCTTGCATTTTCATTATCAGCGTAATACAACATACACCTTTTTAGACAACTGTCAATCTTCTTACAGCCACAACTAAGTTTAGACAAAAATCTCTTAGTTTGGTATAAATTAGCAGGCATCTAATGACCAACATGAAATATCTCACATATCAATGTGATAAGCTCATCAGTACATGCTTAAGGAATGTTATAGTTTCACTTGATGTTTTACAATCTAACAACCATTAACAGCACAAAGTGCTTCCCACATCTATCCTATAATGGAGATTGTGTGGCACTAAACATATCATAAAACTCAGCTGAATCGGGATTAGCATCCTCCTCTGGTATATACTCTTTTTAAAAAGATGGCCCAGCTGCATCCATAACCATCTACTTATATGGATTGAAAGACTGGGTTTCAACCTCTATTGGGACAAATAGTGGACGCACATTTTCATGATTATCCTAATAATAATAGTCGGGCATGAAACCTTTCATGTCCAGATGCATCATTATTTCATTCAGTTCATGCCACCTCCAGCTAGAGGTGTCAAATTGGGTTGGGCCTGTTGGGTTGGCCCACCCGTTATGCAAATAGGGTGGGTTGGGTTCATGTAATTTAGGCCCGTTTAAAAGTGGATTATTTTAGCCCTCCTCGTTTGGGTTGCTGGTTAAGGCGGGTCAAGTTGGGTTGACCTATTGGGTTTGTTTTTTCTATTCTTTTATTTTTTAAAAATAAAAAATATTCCAAAGTGGGTTGGGTTGAGGTTTCTTAAGCCCGTCTCGCCCCGCCTCGTTTGTTGACGGGTCGGGGCGGGCCAACCCCGTTTTGATAGCTCTAACTCTAGCATTTGTAGTGAAAATTATAAAATATTTAAATAATTTAAAGTATATATTGTTTTTGGTTCAAGCTTATAACATTGTTTATTTTCAATACAAGGCACATGACTTGTATTTTCAGCTTTTATTATTGTAAACAATTTATCATATTCTATGCTAATTACTAATCTTTAAGAAAAAAAAAATAACAATAAAAAATTTGTATGCTCTCAATGCAGAAAAAGGGTAGTAGCTACATACAGAATCTGATATGATAGCATCATTTGAAGGCATAGGATCCTCAGTCCCAGGTTTATCATTTTGAGAAGACTTCCTAAAAGCTGGTATATTCTCACAGTGAAGAGGAAGTAGTCCTGCAAAGATCCAATATTGGTAAATAATATCAAATAAATTACAGTTCCAATGGATAAAATTCTGTATTAACATTTACCTGTGGCTAGTCCCAAGAGTCTTCGCCTTCTTAAGCTTACCATGGTTATCTCCAATCTTCGTAACGAGTCAGTACACTGCAAAAATTAACTCCACTTGATCAGATATAACACAAACAGAACGGTTTGAAACAGATGCAAACTATAAGGCAGTACTATGAACAATGATATATATTGCAATTATCAAATTATTCCCTACAAATAAGTAATTGCTATGTAGGCATCTTTAAATGATCTACCATGGTTCTAGTATCAGATAGAACAAGTACGTATCTCAATAGTGAAGAAGAAAGAAATCATTGAAGCTTTGAGAAAGAGATTCCCATGTATATAAAATGTAGCAAAATTTGGTGCTGCTGTGTCTTATTTGAAGCAGTTATTAAGTGATAATGTCTTCATGCTTAGACCACCTTAACCAAAGCCATATATTCATAAAGCAAATCAATAAAAATGCAGATACACCTATATAATGATATGGTATTATTCACTATTACTGGAAATTAAACCTTTTTTAAGAATGGTCCAAATGGGTAATTCACTTTGACCTGAGTAGAAAATATATATGGAATAACCCTTCTATAATAAATTCTGTAGAAAATAAACTTTATTTTTTTTTGCCCCTCCACTAGAGGATGCACATTGGGAGAAATACTTATTTAGTACAGGAAGTATTACTCTCACAAACACATAAAAATAAATCTTACATATCGAGCCCACAAGTGAGACTCTCTTTTATGTGTTTTCAGTGGAGTAATACTCGTGAAATATATAAGAATTTCAAACATGAAGGCCATTTAATGGAGAATTAATCCAGTGCTCATCAATTATAAAGATGACAATGAAAAAGTTAATATTAAAATTTGCACAAAAGAATCCCCACAGATCTCATATGAAATAGAATTCAAAATCTGATGTTAACAGTATAGAGAAGGCCAATTAACCATACACAACATAAGCAAAATATACACATCAACATAAGCCACCAGGAAAAATTTCCACTCACTAGGCTAAAAGCAGAAAGAAGGGTTCTTTAGCTTTCAAACCCATCAATGTAAAATGCCCTAGACCAGAAAAAACCCACTAGCTAGACAAAAACAATGATAGCAAGGGGAAAACGACTAAGCACTTGCTTATACCTCAGCTGAAAGTGTATGATGTGTGCGATTAAGAAAACTTAGTACCCAGAAGAGAATATGCAAGTGAGTTGGTGAGAAAACCTCCAGTGGCGAAGGCAAGGGAACCAGGGCTCGATCGAGAAGAGAAGATGGTGATGAGTATGGGATATTATATGTATTGGAGAGAGAATCTTAGAGAGACATGGTTGAAAATGAGAAAGCGAAGGTAGCTGCTGGGTAATTTAGTTTGGTTATTGAATGCCGAAGCTGCCATTGTATAGACCATCAAATACCACTGGGGTTAGGTATAGATCAAAGACATTAGTACTTTACCATTTTACCTTTTCCATATTTATAAAAAAGGTTGGTGTCTTATTTCCTTTTCGTGAAAATTATCATTTTAGGGCATGAAAGAAGCCTGCTTTGTAAGTTTAGTGCCTAAACTTTAATTTTCTCGATTGAATCCTCAAATGTTCAAACTATTTAAGGGCAAGGACAAGACTTTGTAACGAATTTCTAAATTTCATTTTGGTTAAAATGGTCATCACAAGATATTACATATGTTATAATCCATATCAAGAAAAAAAAACGTTGATTAAACCAATTATAACACACTGATTTTAAATTTTTTTACAGAGTATATATCTACGCTTTTTGGATTCGGATCCTTTGCACTTTAAAGAATAAGGTGCAGACATCCTAGCCCATACAAAAGATAAGGGATTGGAATTGTTATAACTGTATTAATTTTTTTTAAACACTGCCTTAAATTAATAAATGGTACCCTTAAATACTTTCTTATTAGATATATCTCAATGACAGTTACATAGTAATAATTAAAAATTTTAATTAGGTAACAAATTGACGTGTGTGCTAATAAGTTGCAGAAAAAACAAATTGAAAGTCTAGTTAAGGAGAATGTAAAAGTAAAATTTCTTAGTACAAAAAAAATAAAAAAAACAAAAATTTAATACTTTCTTATTATATATCTGAATGACAGTTACATAGTAATAATTAAAAAAATTTAATTAGGAGATAAAAAAAATTAATTTGGTAACAATAAGACTAATTTAGATGCTGCTAATCTTTCAAATTCACGTGTGTTCTAATAAGTTACAGAAAGAAAAATGAAAGTCTATTTAGGAGAATGTAAAAGTAAAATTTCTTAGTACCAAACACATAAAAAAGTAAAATTTCTTGAAACTGTAACTTTCATTTCTTGTAACCCTTTATCCTTGAAAAGGGCTAGAATATCTCCTGTTTATGCTCTAAATTGTAAAGTGGTTTAGAAGATCCAAGTCCAAGTTTTTTTTTTTCCTAATTTGTAAAAGGCTGATATAGAATTATTTTAATTAGAATATTCAAATGTTTGTATGAGGTAGGGCTAATTCAAATCATTGATTTAGTTTAGGAGAATGTAAAACTAATATTTTCTCAAAAAACTTTTTTTTTTTTTTTAGTATTTCTTTTGGGATCCTGCGATCCATTTTAAGGATTCACATCTGCACTTTATTGTCTAAGTATTGAAGTTCTCTTTAAAATATCTAAATCCAAGTTTTTTTTTTTTTAATTATTGAAAGACTGGTGTAGACATATTTTAATGAGTAAGATTCAAATGTTGAATTAAATTGGATAAGCAGAAACCATTGAAAGACTGACACTGTCTCTAGAGTCTTGAGTGGCAGGGGCAAGATTATCCTTGTTTTTCTTTTGACCATGGCAAGATTATCATTCATGCCACAAGATTTATATGAACTGAAATAGATAATTGGCTAAAAGTAAGAAATTATAATTAACAATAATTTATTTTACATTTATTATTAATAGAAAGTACTTTTTGGGGTATAGGATGAATAATACTGTTTTGTTACTTTATGCATTGATAAATAATTAACTACAAAAGAATGAGTATCTTAACTCTACAATAATTTTATTTAGTAATTACTTAAAATTATAACTCCTTTTAGTGATAATTGAAAAGTGAAAGTGGCAAATATGAATATAATTTTTGGCCAATTGTCAAATAATAGAAGTAGTATGGATGACACAAGCAAAATTGAAAAGTCATACTATAGAGAGTAAAGTGAAAATGGATACATCTAGACAAGTTATATTTGTGTTTTCTTTTTAATTATTCTCTATGTCTTTCTTTTCTCATACATGATGGCAAGATGTTTGAACCAAAGACCTTTTGCAAATTACACAATCTCTTATCGTTAGATAACACCTAATGGCTTTCCATGTCTCTCATTTCCAATTCTACTAAATAATTTCTAAGAATTAATATAAAAACCAAATATTATATTGGGAATTACAAACTAATGTTTGGGTTCCAGAAAAGGCCTTCTCCAATTCAGCATTGTCCTTTTTTGTTTGGTTTAAATGCGCAATAGAATGAGGTGTCCACAGAATGAGCATATCACTTAGAATTTTATTGGGGATTCGCTATATGGGATTAAACCTGTGTGTTGGGTAAAGTTTAGCCAATAAATTTCTCTTCTATCAATTGTCCGTAAAAAGAACAAACACTGATAAAAATTGACTCATATGGACAAAACCCTACACTTCTATGTAATAACATCGTTACAAATACAGAACACGAGTCAAGCATAACATTCAGCCAAAACTTGAGCTCTGACAAAGAAGATTCCTAGCAGACCATAGCGGACCTTTAGATTCAAAACCCTATAACCTCAACTCCTAGTCCAATTCCTCCCTTTCAATCTCTAAATTGGCTTCGCCCCAATTGGAATTCAACTTTGGAGCCTGCACAATGGGGCCAGTGATGGTTCTTCAGAAAGAGCTGGGGTCCTACCCAAGTCCATTACCTTGCCCAAAGAGTCCAATTAAGTCCCTTGTTCGAGCCAAATTTCCTTCTCTGGATACTAGAGGAACGGGCCTGGGTCTTTGATAGGGATGGTATCCGCAAGAATCAACCGAAATGACTGTTTCATTGCCCACCGGACAAACAACAAGAGGTGCAACTCGTCCAGAAGGGTTCGATGGTCCATAAGTCCCAACTAAAGTCTCGCATTGCTTAAAAGAGAGATAACTAAAGTGCTTATAGAGTACCTTTTTCCTCACATAACAAATAACACCTTTGGAGGAAAATTTGAAATGAGTGTGAAAAGTGGTTTATAATATACTTGTTTAATAGAAATTAAATAATTATATTATGGCACTCTTTCATTCTTAAGAGTTGTGTCTGTTTATCTGTTAAATATAAGTCTAATCTCATTTTCTTCTACCCAATTGTTCTGAATAACACATCATTGTGTGGTGCTGCTGGTAGAAATTCTTCTGGCCTGGTTGGCATTTTGATGGTTTATCAAGGTCTGCATCTGAACATCGAAACCTCAATAGAACCAGAATTGGCTGAGCAAGTTCTGTCGCCATGGTGCTGATTTTGTGACATTTTTAAGATAAGAGATTATGACAGACACAAGGGTAGAAGAGTACGGTTAAGTGGGGAAGAAAGCCAAGTGAAACACCTATTTCTTGGGGAGGACTACGGAATTATATCTTATATGTCTGGCATGCGAAAGCCCTATGGGCATAAAGCTTGGACAAAGTATATGTCCACTTATATTATGTGCTAAAATTTTGATTTAATTGAGAAAGTGGGAATGGAAGGATTTGATCTCCTAACTATTTGGTTAAAGAGGCTTTGATATCACGTTAATAATCGATTCAACTTAAAAACTTAAGCTATTAAGTAAAAGCTCATAAATGATTTTATATCTTACAAAGCTTGTCTATATTAGCTTTCATGGTCACAGAATAAAGTTCATTATAAATATTGAGAATTTGTTCCAATTATTGTTGTCAAATGTTTAATGTTTATGTGAACAATAGCTGAATATATTTAAGATTTTTTTGGCAAGTACATATAAGTAGTATATAGATATGCATGCACACATTTGCTAAATCCCTTTCAGCTGAAAGTCGTGTGATTCTGTACAGGGAATGGAGACCTAGTAACTTGTTCTGCAGAGAACAGCTCTGAACTATTTTATGCTGTTCTTGGAGGTTTAGGTCAATTTGGGATTATAACCAGAGTAAGAATACCTCTCGGGCCTGCATCCACGAGGGCAAGTATCAACTTCTTTGATTCTTACAGTTATGATAGTTACACATTATTAGGGGAAAACCTTTGCATATGTATATAGATGTCGTCATCTGAGTTATTAGAAAAAAGGTTTTAGTAAGACCTTGCTTGTTTAAATGCAGACATTGATCCAAAGGTTATCTAAATTAATTGTAGTAGCAGAAGCTGAAGCAACAGCAACACCGCAGTTGCAGACAGCTTCAAAACCATGCTACTATAGTTATTAGCAGAATGGTTATTATCAGAATGGCTTGAATTAGAACTTATATAGATCAATCTTGTTGATATGTTATAATCGAAAAAGTGTTATGTTTACTAATTGGTGTAAATTGAATGCAGGCTAAGTGGTTGCGGTTGCTTTAACAATGACTTCTCAGCATTTTCTAGAGACCAAGAAAATTTGATCTCATTCAATGAGAGCAAGCAAAAGAATGCACCAGATTTCATTGAAGGTTCACTTCTACTAAACCAACCACCACTAGACCTTTCGTTTTATCCAGTATTTGATCAGCCAAAAATAACCTCCCTACAAGCCACTAGGTGTGGCTTAGTGGTGAAGGTTTTTGGTAGTTTGCAAAAAGTTAGAGATTTGAACCTCCATACTGTCATGTAACTATGAAAAAAAAAAAAAAAAACACCTCCCTGCTAACCAAATACGGCATCGTCTATGTCCTAGAGCTTGTCAAATATTACGATAATCAGTCTCAGAAGAACGTGGACAATGTACCATCATATTCTTACTTTACCTACCAACATGTAATTTATCTACACTTTCTGTTTTTTTGTTTTGTTATGTGGTATTACATTGGTCTGAATCTGAGAGCTTCTACAAACTACACAAAATCTCACCAGTAACCAACATCTACTGGGTTAATAATTAAACTATATTAATTAGAGACTAACTTGTTCATTGTTACATAGGAAGTTCAACAGTTGGTTAGAGGGTTAAATTTTGTGCCTACATTTATGTTTGAAAGAAATGCATCATACGAAAGGTTCCTGAACAGAGTTCATCCTGACGAGCTTGCTCTTAGGCCACAAGGACTCTGGGATCTCCCTCACCCTTGATTGAACCTCTTTGTTCCAAAATCTCGAATCTCAGATTTCAATGAAAGCGTGTGCAAGGGAATTGTTCTTAAGCAAAATCTTACAATTGGATTTTCCCTAGTTTATCCTATGAACCGAAACAAGTAAGTTGTATAAAATTTAAAGCATTAATTACATACGGTTATTGTAAATGAAAGGCCCAACTGAACTAGTATATAATAAGCAAACACAACACACGTGGTTCAATGATCTCATAAAAATGTTGAGATCTTAAATTTGAATTCTAATTCCCCCGTATCTGCAACTAATACAAACTCTAACTCTATCTATTTAACCAAAAAAAAAAAAAAAATTGAATTCGAACTGTTTTAATATTAATGAAATTTAATCACAGGTGGGGTGGTAGGATGTCTGCAGTTACACTAGACGAATATGTTTTCTATGTTGTGATTTTTTTGCATATAAGTGGGTTTGATCAGTTGAAGGCATTTCAGGGTCAAACCCAGCAGATATTGCAGTTCTGTGAGGATGCTGGTATTCAAACTAAACAATATCTTTCCTGTAAAGAAACACTGGTGGAAAGGATTGAACACTTTGGATGGAAAGTTGGAGGAAAGCTGAATTCGATCCAAAAAAATAGAGTCACACGGACAAGGGATTTTGAATAAGCTGGGCTTGAACTATACGTAGGTAAAAATTTATCCATTTTATGGAAAAATGCTTTTATCCTAAAGCTTACTCTTCACTATGATAGATCTTGGGTCTGTGTTTCCTTGATGGGATTTCTTCATTGAATAAATTGAAAGATTGAGCAAGTCAAAAAAATACCTAGTCGTCATCATTTGTATGAAATTACTTTGAGAATTGCTTGTAATGTTCTGGTGCTTATCTTATTGCAACCATTCAACTCCATTTCAATTTTGGGTGTGTTTTAAACAATCTCTCGGGTTCACTTTTTCATTCATTTGTAATGGAAAAAGCTTAATAAAAGAGATGATAGAAACTAATAAGAGCAATGGAAAAAAGCTACTCAAGAACAAGAATACTTCCAAAATATCAAAAGAATATAAGATTTTGTAAAGGTGTTTGTTAAGCTACATTTGACACTTTTTTGGAGTAGTGCTAGGCCTCACACAGTGATTTTGGTGTTGCGAATATATGAAAAACTTGAGTTACATAGTATGTGACAGAACACTGTTCCTTATAAAATGAAAAATGTCATGATATAGGAAAACATGTTAAATTCTAATTTTTTGGCAAAAGTTAAATTTTTTATTTAGCACTTTTTTTTTATATGGTATCGTTCTTGCATTTTATAAAGAATTGTGACTTAGCTTTTCAAGATTTTTGCGATGATACCAAATTCGACCTTAGGGTTCCACCAAAAATCCCAAATCAGGGGTGGGTAGCAAACACCTTTTGTAAAAATGCAAAACAAAAACAAACGCATTGCCCAACCTCAAATAACACATCCTCCTATAGAGATTGGCATGTTTTTTCATTCGATTCTATCCTAATTCCAATGGCTTGCTAAGTTTAGCCTTGACAACATCTTTCTCCATCCGTTCCTTCTCTACCTCACTAAGGTCAGTGGCTGTTAGCCACACAAGTTTCTGAACCTGTTTTGATGATAACAATAATGTTTTGTTATTTCTTATATGTGTTGTTTGTCTTGTTATTATTAATCGTTGCTATGTTTTTAAAGTTGTTATCCAGCACAATCTTCAAATGAAGTCTTGAAGAACTTGTTCTTCAAAACCAGTTCTTGCTTATGAGTTGAGTCTATGAGATTGTTAAAGTGGACAAAGTCTCACATAGACTCCTGGCCAAAGCTTCCCTTTTTCATATCTAACTAAGAGTTGTACTCTTAGAGAATAGAAAGTTTCTTTCTAACTGCACTTTGGAGAAGCTTAAGTTTCAAGAAAGTCCATCTACTCTCTTACACAAAGAGAGACTTTTGTGCACTAAAGGACAAAAGCCTAGTGATTGATTGACAAGGAGTCAGCCGGTTGGTGGCTCCTCTTTTCCCTCACTATTTGGCCTTTCATGTGCACAAGGAAGCCAATAAAGCAAGAAGACTTCAAGCCTTCGTATCATCCATGAAGTGAAGAGAGAAGAAATACACTTTAGAGAGAGAAGGAAGCCATTGTTGAGAGCTGAGTTTTGCATCTTCTTCTTCCTACTCTCGGGCACTTCTCATGTATTAAGATCTTCATTGTAATACATCTACTCCTTGAGAGAGTTCTTCTTTGGGGCTAAACCAAAACACTTGGGTTTGTATCTTGGATTTCTATGGGAGAAATCCATGAGAGTGATCTCTAGAGTTAGAGAGAGAGAGTTCATGGTGAGCTTGAGAAACAAAAATCATGGGAGTTAAGCTTGGAGAAGCTTGGAAAAATAAACTTGAAGTTTAGTGGAACCCCATTAACATGGGAGAAGTGGATGTAGGCATTTTAGGCCGAACCACTATAAATATTTGTGTTGATCTTTCTCTTCCTCTTCTATGATTCTCTAGATATCTTTCTGCTTTGGTATTTACATGGTTTGTTAAGTTACTTCGTTACACTCAAATCTGTCATTTGTTAAAGAACTAGTTCGTAAGAACTAGTTTGTAATAACTAGTTCTTAAGCAAATCTATGATTTGAATCTGTTTTTAGAAAAGAATTTTAACAATTCCTATTCACCCCTCTAGGAATATAATCTGCAACTCTCAATTGGTATTAGTGCTTTGTGCTCAACATTTTCTGGTTTAACTAACCGTGAGTTAAAGATCGTATTAAGTTTGTGTTGCAAGAACCATGAACAACCAAAATGAGTCTCACTCCTCTCACAAGCCTCCATTCTTTAATGGAGAAAACTATCCTTATTGGAAGCAACGAATGGAAATGTATCTTGAGGTCATTGACTATGATGTTTGGTAGATAGTCAGAAATGGTATCACTCATCCTACCAAAGTAGTGGAAGGAGCTACTGTCCCAAAAGAAGAGTATGAGTTTACCACTGAAGACAAACTCAGATTTACTCTCAATTCTAAAGCAAGGTACAACATCATGTGTGGGGTATCTTACATAGAATATGAAAATATTGCATCTTGCAATTCTGCAAAAGAAATGTGGGATAGACTTGCTGCCATTCACGAAGGGACAAGTCATGTTAAAGAAGCAAAGATTGATATTTGTTCTACCAAGTATGAAATGTTCCACATGCCTCAAGATGAGTCTCTAGATTTCTTATTTGCTCGGTTCTTGAGCATCATCAATACCTAAAAGGTCTTGGAAAAGTCTACACTCAAAAAGAACAAGGCAAGAAGATTCTAAGATGTCTTACTGAAAAATGGGATTCCAAAGTTACTGTCTTGCTTCAATTTGCAAAATCCAATGAGTTGACTGTGGATTCTCTAAGAGGCAACCTTGAATCACACCAAATGCTGATCATGGAAAAGAAGAGCATGGCTAGAGAAAGAAAGAAAAGTCTAGCTCTTACTTCTATTACTCCAAAGACTAGTACTCAAAGAGAACTAGCCTCTACTGATGAAGAGGTTGCTTTGGTGACAAGAAGAGTTCTTGATATGATGAGAAAAAGAAAGGAGAAGAAGAGATTTCCACCGAAAGTTCACAAAGACTTCAACAAGGGAGATATCAGCAAGGAGACTATCATTTGCTATGAATGCAAAAGGCCAAGTCACATTAAACCTGAATGTCCAAACCTCAACAAGAAGAGGTTCTTTAGAAAGGAGAAAAGAAAGTTATGGTGGCTACCTAGAGTGATGAAGAATCAACGTCAAAAAGTGATGAGTCAGAAGAGGAGAATGTGGCAAATCTGTGTCTGATGGCAATCGGAGAAGGGTCTGGAGAAAAATGTGAGTTAAATGATCTAGACCTTGAACTCTTGCCTACTTATGATGAACCAAGTCTTGCTTTTGCTGATTTGTCTTTTGATTTTGAGAAAAGACTTGCAAAAATTAATCCCTTAAAGAAAATCATTAAAGATCAAGTTAATGTGATAGAAGAACTTGAAAAAGAAAATATTGCATTGATTGATAGACTTGAAATGCTTTAGCATCAAAATGACATTCTTGAAAAAGAAAATTATTCCACTGTTTTTCTCAAAAAGGAAAATGACAAACTGAAAATAAAAGTGAATGAATTGTTTGGAGATCTAGTCAAGTTTGTTAAGGGAAGAAATAATCTGAATTCTATCTTAGGAAAGCAAAGAGTAAGCAATGACAAATATGGTTTAGGTTATATTTAGCCTAGCACTTCAAAAGTTTCGAAAAATTCTTTTGTCAAAACTTCTCTCTCACATTCTTTTCCTAAAAGAACTTGCTCTTATTGTGGACGTGTAGGACATCTTCCTAATGCATGCTCCTATAAGAAACTTTGTGCTGAAAGAAAGATGGTATGGGTGCCTAAAGGCACATGTGTTTCTAACATGAAAGGACCCAAAGAATTTTGGGTACCTAAGCCTCTGTGATCTTCTTGCAGGTTTGCTATCAAGCCAAAAGTGATTGTTGGTATCTAGACAATGGCTGTTCTAGATACATGACTGGAGATCCTTCAAAATTTGTCTCCATTAACAAAGTGGATTTGGGAGATGTCTCTTTTGGTGACAATAGCAAAGGTAGAATTGTCGGATTAGGTAAAATTAAAATCTCTCCTAATCTACTTATTGACAATATCTACTTAGTTAATGACTTGATGTATAATTTGCTGAGCATAAGTCAACTTTGTGATAAGCCACATAAAATCACCTTTGAAACTCCTCATTGCATTATTCACAAAAAAAAATCTGATGATGTTCTGTTTGTTGGTCAAAGATGTTCCAATGTATATACTGTTTCTAGAGACTCTTTAAAATCAAAAGAGGAAACATGTTTTTCTTCTCAAAGCAATAACTCTTGGCTATGGCATAGAAGACTTAGACATGTAAACTTTAAACTTATTTCCAAGCTTTCTAAAAGGAGCTAGTTTCTGGTTTGCCTAAATTGGCTTTCGAAAAGAACAAAATTTGTGTTGCTTGTTAGCAAGGCAAACAAATGAAATCTTCTTTCAAGTCTAAGAAAGAATTGTCATCTTCTAGGCCACTTCAACTTCTCCATATGGATCACTTTGGACCAGCATCTACATCCAGTTTAAATAGAAAGAAATATTGCTTTGTCATTGTGGATGATTTTTCCAGGCTTACTTGGGTTTTCTTTCTTGCTCACAAGGATGACACCTTTGAGATTTTTGAAAGTTTTAGCAGAAAAGTTCAAAATGAAAAAGGTTTTGCTATCACCTCAATTAGAAGTGATCATGGTGAAGAATTCGAAAACAAGTTATTTCAAAACTTTTTGTGAAAAACAGGGAATCCACAATAATTTTTCATGTCCTAGAACCCCCCAACAAAATGGTGTGGTTGAAAGGAAAAATAGAACTCTAGTTGAGATGGGCAGAACTATGCTTTGTGAAAATAATTTGCCAAAGTATTTTTGGGTTGAAGTTGTAAACACAACATGCTATATTTTGAATAGATGCTTAATTAGGTCCATTTTAAAGAAAACTCCATATGAACTTTGGAAAGGGAGAAAACCTAATGTGAGCTACTTTCATACTTTTGGCTGTAAATGTTTTGTGTTGAATAATGGAAAGGAACATTTGAGAAAATTTAATTCAAAATCTGATGAAGCTATTTTCTTGGGCTACTTCATATCAAGTAAAGCTTATAGAGTTTATAACAAAAGAACTCTTGTTGTAGAAGAATCAATGCATGTAGTCTTTGATGAATCTAACTATCCCTTGATCTCAACTAGTTCTTAAGCAAATCTTTGATTTGAATCTGTTTTTAGAAAAGAATTTTAACAATTCCTATTCACCCCCCTCTAGGAATATAATTTGCAACTCTTAGTGGCACCTGATGATGATGCATGACTTAAAAAGCATACAATAAAGGACTATATTGCCCCTGAGGCCAGCCAATATAAAAGCTTGGGGTCATATAGGATAAATTACATATTTTAAAGGGTAAAAGTGGAAAATACTTTCAACAGAGAGTTTGGGGTAGAACAAACATTTACTTTTGGTACCATTTCTAAGATTGCAAAAATTGTGTCACAAAGTATGTGTCATAATAGTATATTCCTTGTAAAATACATAAACGAAGCAATACAGAAAACACTACAAGAAAAAGGTTAATTTTCAACGGAAAATTCCAATGGAATAAAATACTGTTGGAATTTTTTTAAAATTCCAACTGTAAAAATGCTCTGAAAATTCCAATGGAATTACTTTACCGTTGGAACTATTTTTCCCAATTTTTTTCAAAGCTTTTTCTTATTTTTTTTAAATTTTTATTGATTCCCACGGTAATTTTCAATATAATACCCTTGGAATTTTTTTGCAAGGGAGACGACGTCGTTTTGATAAATAAGGGCCTTCTTTAGAAGTCCCATGCCCTAGCCCCCCTTCGACTCTTCACTTCCCTTCAGAAATCAGAATCTGAAATCCCTAGCCTGCACACTTTCGACTCTTCTTCTCCTCTGATCTGAGGCCTTCTCTTGTTCTCTGACTCTTCAGTCTTCTCCATCACCTCGCCGCCGTCACTGGTGTCTCTACTGGTGTCTAATGTGTTAGGGCTTACAAATCTAAAGGAGCTACAAATTTGCAACACTTGTATTACAGATCTTGGAATTGCTTATTTGAGAGGTATCTTCCACAGTGTTTGTTATCATTTCCGAGTGTCATAATTATGTCTGTAGCTACTGCTTCTGCTTTATGGGCTTCTCTATATGTTAAAACTTAAGAAGATAAAAGCTGGAGAGTCCTATTCATTCAAGAACTGTAGAATCGGCGTTGGAACTATGTTGGTGGCTTTTGTTGGGGGGGGGCGGCGTTCTGAAACCTTCAAAATTTCAAAAAATATTTATTTTGTTTTAAAGACACTTTATATTATATACAATTGGCCCATTCAGAATACATGCTTTTCTTAGAAGTCTCTAATTAATTAAGTGTTGGCCCTCCAAATTTTGTAGTTGTCGCTTCATCTGAGGCAGACTTTGTATATAGTTAATAACATTTGCAGTTTACATCCCCTATGACTTGGGGCGTTTCATATGTGACTCCGGGAATATTTTACTGCTTAGAACCCTTGTGGTTTGATGGTATTGTTATTATTTTATAGAATTTGTAACAGAGTATAAATTAGTAATGTTAATAAGACTTGACATATTTGCATTGGTTCTTTTGCTTTGTACTAGTTCTGAAATTTTGGAAGATTCTAATAAAAAAGGGAAAAAAAAAGGTGATGAAATTTGATAAACTGTGGTCATGGTTTTCTTTTAAAAAGTTATCATTTAATGGTCACTCTCAAGTTATTATTTATTTCTGAACATATCTCAATCATATGCTGTCATCAAAATGGATTATTAGCTTATTGAATAAGTTTAAAGTGTTATATGCTTTATGTATCATATTGTCCTGTACTCTGCAATACCTAACTATTCCTTTATGGGTTACAGCTTTGCAGAAACTTACAGCATTGGATGTAGAAGGATGCAATGTTACTGTTGAATGTTTAGAGTCTATTTGGGTAACTTTCTACTACTATCTTATAGTTTAACCTTCATTTTATTTAACTTTGGACTGAAATTCACATTTGTCCCAGATGTCCTTTTCATCATTATGGATATGTGTGTTTATCAATTTTAAATTGAAAATTAAGGACTTAAGATGTCTGGAACACATATGAATTGTGCAAAAGTAGCCAAGACTCGGTTGATTATCACTTTGATGTCTCAAACTTTGACAGTCAGTTTTTATTTATTTCTTTCATGTATAGCCTTAGCTGCCTTGCAATGCTTAAATCTTAACAGATGTGGTCTCTCTGATGATGGATTTGAGAAATTTTTTGGTAAGTTTGATTCTGATATATAATGTCCAAATTCAATGTGTGTGTCAGAATACTACATATTCCTGGTGGTAGTTCTATGGGAGTCAAGTGTGCCAAATTCTTTGTTTTACAGTTTGCATCATTTTTCTGCAGGCCTTAAACGCTTGAAGAGGTTATGCTTGGCATTTAACAATATCACAGATGCATGTTTAGTTCATCTAAAAGGTACTTCTGATCTCTCCATTTCACTCTAAGAATGATTATCTTTCCTAATGTTGCTTCCCTATTTTGAAAATACACTTGACATCTGTAACCTTTGTGTATAGGCTTGTTTCTGAGTATTGACCTTCTTTCTTCAGTTTTCATTTCCCCTTATTAGATATTAAACCACATTTGATGTCCATCTGACATAAGTTTAAAATTAGCATTCTTTACTGGCCTCTTAATGCATTTTTTTTTTGGGCCTTATTTAGAGTGGTAAATATATTCTGTGTTTTTGTGAAACAGATGGCTTTATTAAGCCTTAACATTCTTATTGATTTACATTTTCATGTTAGGGATTTACAAATATTATCATGATGGTTGAATTTATAATTGCATTAGAACTTATATCCAGTTTATCCATTGAATAAATGCAGATGCTTGATCCAATTGATGGTACACGTGGATTTCTAAAAGCTAGCGAAGCCTTATATGTTGTAAGTCTTAATAAAGGTTAATTCAAGCTTCAAAAAATATTTTTTGAAATCTTTTTATCTGATAGCATACAATATGATACATAAAGCATACATAAAGCATCTATGATATGGAACAAATTTGGAGTATTTGAATCTAGATTCTTGCAAGATAAGTGATGAAAGGCTAGCTAATTTGACAGGTTTACCATTGATTTCTCTAGTTTCCCTTACAGTTTTGAAAGGACCATTACATTATTTAAAGTTTGTGTTTTCCCATTGGGTCTTTATTTCTAACAGAGTAATGGGCTTTACAGTCAACATCGCAATGAAAAGGAGATTACTTTTTATGGTTTTAGTACTATAAGTTAAAATAGAGCAGCCAGATAAATCTACAAAGCATCAAAGTACCCTTTTTTAATCCTTATATCTTATTGACAGACATGGGATACCTTAGGATGTGACGATGTAATGACCACCCCTGAAACATCCTACATTCTTAATTATATCTAACTATGATGCCTTGCTTTCCTATCAAACTTATACGTTTTATTTAGGCATTTATAGCTTCTAGGTATAGTACTAGTGTATATCTTGGAAACCTGTATTGAGATGTAGGTAGATCAAATGACTTCTTAGGTTTGTTTTCAGCAATGCTTAAGCGCATCATATATTTAGTTTAAAACTTATCAACATGGAAGTTTTATTTACTGATAATAAAGTTTTTATAAGTATGTCTTAATTGATCACTGATAACTAACATAAATTTTTTATATATTTCAGACATGGGAACTAGGGAGAGAGGCTACCATCCCAAAACTTTTTTGTAAGTTGAACCATAACGATTAGACAAACCAATGGTCAACACCCAGGGCAGAAATGACTTATGTGAGTATCTTCAATTGTAACATAATAATTAAGTTTTTACCTTAATTTATGTATATTCACTAATTACTTTTGCTTTCTATTTTTTTGGAAATCATATGTAGAGTTCCTTTAAGAAGTTAAAGGATGATGCTACAGCCTCAAGATCATCTGTTAATGACACTGCCCTTTTTTTTCAGGCAATTGGGGGAAAAAATAAGAGAGGTCGAGCTTATGGATTTGGATCCGAAGTAGCATTCTATTCTTCATTCGGGTCCAGGTTCGAGTCTACTGCCACTGCGCACAACACTGATGAGCTTACCCAGATGCAACAGCGTATGGCCGTTCTTGAGGTCCAATTGGAGGATCAACATACTCAAGAAGCACAACGTGAGACGGAGTTGAACACACTTAGAGCTAGTGCAGACCGGTTTGCACAACTTGAGAGTGAGTTGGCCACACTGAAAGGATATATCACTAGCCACATGCACTCAGGACATAATAACTCTGAGGCTGCTCCTACTATGCCATTACGACCTCCAACTATCAATGAAGATGATGAGGATGATGAGCATTTGTGAGATGCTTCTGGGAATTTTTAGGATTTCATTTGTATTTCTTACTCCGTTTTAAGTTTCCTTACTTGATGATTGAATATTGCATATTTTCTCCCATTTGATTTATATATTTATGAGATACTTAATTATTTTGTACAGTTCTGGATCTATTTTGCTGTTCTGTTGTATTTAGCCTACAAAATAAATAAAACAGGTAATGCAGGGTTTTTGGAGAAATTCCAACGGTACTTTCTATTGGAATTACCATGGGAATTCAAGCCAAATTTTTAAAAAAATAAAAAATAAAATTCTAACAGTAATCTCAACGGAAAAATACCGTTGGAATTATTTTTTGAACTTCCAATGGACAAAAACTATTGGAATTACCGTTGGAATTTTGTTTAAAAAATAAAAAAATAAATGAAAAATAAAATTCCAACGGTATTTTTCGGTTGGAATTACCATTGGAATTTTATTTTTTATTTATTTATTTTTTATTTTTTAAACAAAATTCCAACAGTAATTCCCACGGTTTTTGTCCGTTGGAAGTTCAAAAAATAATTCTAACGTATTTTTCCGTTGGCATTACCATTGGAATTTTATAAATTATTCCAACGATAAAATATACCGTTAGAATTTTTCGTGAAATTTTTTCTGTAAAATTGAATTCCAATGGTATAATTCCGTTGGAATTACCATTGGAATTCATCTTCTGTTGGAATTTGGCCATTCCAACGACACAAATTCTGTTGGAATCCAAAATTCCAAAGGAAAAATTCTGTTGGAATCCAGTTTTTTTTCTTGTAGTGAAATGTCGGAAAACAAATTAAAATAATAGTAATTTTCTTTGATCCTATTAAACTCAAATTCTATCAACAATTTACAGATGTGACCTATACTGGATGACTCAATTTTTTGAAATCTTTGCGATGCTACCAAAATCAAAAGTTTATTCTACCCCAAACTCTTAATAGGAGATATGTTCTATTTGTACCCTTCTCATATAAGAAGAGTAGCTAGCATCTCCCAAAAGTATAAGTGCCTCACTCTCACTTGGTTACTAAGTCACGTTACAATGTCTCATTTCCTCTACGAGCTCCCTATTTCTCTCAGGTTCCCCTTCTCCCTCCCGACCTGTAGCTTTCTATCTAATTACACATTATTGAACTAACTTGAGCATTGGAGGTGATACCAAAACTTTAACTCTTTTCTCCTTGAATTGTCTTTGCCTCCTTGCAAATGTTTGAACAACACTTCATCATTGACACCAAATTCACTTACTTAAGGGACACAAATGGTTGGACACTTGATAATTTATAATAAAGATACTGGGTTCAAGTTCCACTTGGAGTAGGTAAGGTAAAATTTTGGGAAGGGATAAACTATTCCCTATCATATAGCTTCCAAAGGATAAAAAATAGAAAGAGCGGAAGAAGTCAAATATATTATGTGTATTCTAAATGGAATGCAAAAATGGGATAAAAGCAGCTAGACGTAAACAAGAAAAAAAATCACATGTAAAAATGTGATGATTCTTGTGCACTTGTTGTACCGATGTACTCCCCTACAAAAAATGATGACATGTGGACTATTATATGCAACTAACCAGATGGGAGGATAGAGTTCCATGTAACAGTATTTTATCCAATGCCGGGATTTAACAGCAGTGTTCCAATATCGAATTTCAAATGGCCAACAAGGCTCAGAACTTTTCTACCCATACTACTATTTTATGCTACATCAAACTCAATATTAAAATTAATCTCACTACGAGCGCAATTTATTTTTTGTGAGCAATCTATAAATATTACTATAAATTTTTGTTCAGGTTTATGACATACCCTAATTCTGAACTTTTATTTATCAAAAATAAATGATAAAAGTGAGCATAAACTACAGGAGGACTTGTCAAATTAGGGGTTTTACACAATTAAGCTATGGTGTACCAATACATATTTTACTTGACTAGTATTGTAGACTTGGCCTCCTAATATAAAATTATATTGCAGGAATCCTTGAGACTAATCCTTATCTATGGTGTTTAATAGCATTTAAGCATTTTTTTTTTCTGAGAAGAACATTAATTAAGTAAATATTAACTCACATGTATATAGTTCAAGAGAGGGGCCCACCAAGTCTTCTAATTCTTTTTTGTAGTGATAATATATTTCCCTATATATTTAAATACACGATGTGCTGTCCTTCTAAATGAAAAATAAAACGGAACATAGATGATAGTTAAGGATTTAGTAAAATCTTAGAAAAATCACATTATATACATCCAATATCAAAATTTTTAGAACCAAACATAATATGTATATCTTATAACGAATAATCTCCCTATATTCACATTCTATCTATCATCAAACTTTATTACATAATTTAAATGACATGAAAGTTTTTTTGGTAGCATAATTCTCCTTGAGACAGCATCATGATGAATCTGGTCTTCCATTGCTATTTTCTGTGTGATTGATATGGGACCAAAACAAAGTCCTTGGCTTCTTAGATCAATCTGTCTATCTCCACATCCCTGTGGTTACCACCAGCGAAAAAGAAACAAAACGAAAAGGTTAGAGGCAACTAAGGAAGAAGAAATCAAATTAAGGAAATTTCTAATTTAGTCTATGTTTAAGCAATATAACTACTAGGTCAAATGTTAACTTTGGAAAAAAGTTGAAAAACATGTCAAATGCCCATAATACCCTTGGTCAATCAATACAAGAAAACAATGAATTTTTCGTGGAAATTTCTCACAATACAGTAATCCATGAGAAATTCTCACGATTTTCTCACGGTAATTTCTTAAGGAAAAATTGTTGTGAGAAAATATTGTGAGAACTGCTGTTCTTGGTATTTTGAGCATTTTTTCAAGAATTGTTCCGTGAGAAAGAACTTGTTTTCTTGTAATTAATGTTCTGTTGGGAAAATAGGGTTAGCAAGTTTGGTGTTGTCCCTGCCCAGCAGCACGGGATTAAAAATCCATGCTGAATTCCAGCAAGTCTACAAGAATAATGAGCCATTAAATGAATGGATATACTAGCTGACACCACGTTGAATCATTTGGAAGAAAGAGCAATTCTTGAATGGCCCTCTGTCCAATCCCACTACTTTTCTGTACAAGTTATATTTTCTACACCTCTACAAGTGTGCAAGTATCATATATCTGTTTTGAAAGAAATCTTGTCTCTCCCTCTCCTTTCCCTTCCACATTATAAAAATGGAGAGGAAAGTTCCTCTTTAATCTTCTTCTTTCCTCCTCTTCCTTTGCCTTCCTCAAACTTCTTAACTAACCCCCGATGGCAAATTTTGCCTCTTGGGTGGAATTTATAGCTTGCAAGTCGCAGCCGATATATATAGCTAGGGGAGAATTTTAAATTGTGCATGAATAATAAAACACAAACTATAACTTAATGGAAAGACAAGTTTAGAAAATAATTTTAAAGCAAATGTAACTACGTGCTTCTATATTCTGTCCAGGTTTAAATTAGTGTATCCAACCTGATGGAGCGACAGTAGTCAAAGTGCTGCTGTATCTCCCTATTACATATATTAGCACTGGCTCCTGTGTCAATGCACGGGCGGGAGAGTGTGACACAGAATAGGAAATCCTATTGGATCACCCGTTTGGGTTGATTTAATAGAAGTTCTATTATGATCTTTCTCAAAGTGTTGTTTAATAGAGCATCCACACCGTAATTGCCTGCATGCCACAGCAACTGCATGAGTCTCCACCACTGCAATCAAATATAATATTCAAGCATGCCCCATGTGTAGATAACAAAGTCTCCACCACTGCATTATAATATTCAAATATAGGATACTTTCACTGTATTCAAATATAGGATAATGATGGCCTATCCTCTAGGTTGTTACATCCAACACCTGTATATATACTATTGCTACAGTATTGAATAATATAATTTTAACTTCTGCGCTCTACGTTTTCTATTACTGCTGTATCTCCCTATTACATATATTTATATGGGCTTTGCTTTCTCCCTTCTTCTTTTTTGGGTATTGCTGTTAGGTGGTGTCCGCAAGTTAGCTTCTGCATACTTTGATTAATTTACCTCCTCAATGCAGTTAAGGGTTGGTCATCTGCAAAACTAGGAGATTCACAATAAAATTTCTGGTAGTTTGGCTTCAAAAAATTGGCCATAGCAGGAATGGAACCTATAACTATGTGTTTAATCGCACTCTTACATCCACCACTAGACCAATTCCTTATAGTTACATGGGGTTTAATTTTTTTTCATAACATTGTCTGCATATGTATTTCAAAAGCTCTCATGTGTTATGATGAGTAGATTCTATATCCGCGAATTAGATACTATTCACTTGATATTTAGTTAGCTTTTGAAGTTTTTATCAATCTTATATTTGTTTTTTTGTGTTTATTTTGTAGGAAAGAGGAATGGCACATATCTATCATTTGGTGGCACTTAGGTGTTGATTAGGGAAGGAAAATGATGTTCAAGTTGAAAGATGAGAGCCTAGGCATTGCTGTCACACCCATGATGTCCTAGACTGAAGCATGAATGCCTAGGTGTCAAGAACAGATTCAACCGAAAAGCTTAAGCTGATAGGTAAAGGTCCATGAATAGATTTATGTCTAACATGCCCCTACACGCGAAAGCCCTTTGGACTTGAAGCGTGGACAAAGCACATGCCCATTTATACCATGTGCTGAAATTTCAATTTAATTGATAAAGTGAGAGCGGAAGGATTCGATCTCCTAACCATTTGGTCAAGTCTTTAATACTATGTCAAGAACCGATTCAACATAAAAGTTTAAGCTGATAAGTTAAGGCTCATTAATAGATTTATATATAACACTTGGCACCCAAAGCCAGCACCTAGGTGCCCAACATCATAAGATGCTGCCCCAAAACCAAGAATTGAGTGTCTAGGCACCCAGACACGTAAAAAACCCCAACTCTGGTGTATTCTTCCTAAAACATTTTTTTATGGGCCTGGACTTCTCAAAGTCTACAAATAGGATATTTTAGGCTTCGAAAAGGAGTTCCCAGATGAGAGAATTGAAGGAAAGGAGAGCAATGCGTGGAGAAGACGAAGCTAAGGCATTGAACTCAACTCCAAATCGAGGTTTTCTTCTTATTCTTTTATTTCTTCATGTTTAAGACAATTGTTAGAATGTTTATTGTTTTATTTATGAGCTAATTTATTTTTCTAGGGCTACAATGTAGCTTAACTATAAAGATCTGGATTTTCTATTAATTTAGTCAATGATTTATTTTCCTTAGTTGAATGTTCTTTACTGTGCTTAATGCTTCTAATTAACTTGCTACTAATTAGATAATTGATTAATCATAATAAAACTAAAAGAAGATTTATGTGTCTTAGTTCATTGTATTGAATATCATAAATTGCATGTAGGGTATAAATATCCTACATGGTATGTGTAGTTGCTAAATGAGATCCATAAAGCTTAATGAATTCTTAGTTGTTTTAATTCACATAGGAATATAGTGAGTTAGCAATTAAGGGTGTTTTCGTTAGACCTTGAGAGAGACCAGTGAAAAATTTAGGGAATCTAGACTATCAACTAGGAGAATAATTCTAGGTTAATGTGATAGGTAATTTAATACATATTAGTTATGGTGAAATCGGAAACACTAGGCTTTATTACTTTGGTTAATCTTCTATTGCTTTTGCTTTCTATTTAATTTTAGTTTTCTCCTACTTTAATAGTCATTACTCCTACCTTTTGTTTGTTCTAATAAAATTAAGGTTAACATAATTTTGGTAATTAATAGCAAGCATTCCTCGTAGAATGATATTCTACTCACTCTTTATTACTTATTAAACGATAGCATGCACTTGTGTTCATGTTAATCGGGATATTGGTTTTTTGTTTTGTCCTTTAAGATATTTATATTGCAATAAGTATTATATATATATATATATATATATATATATATTAAGAAACTCTCTTATAAGAAAGTGTAAATATTTAAATCACTAATAATATTATTACAATAACACCATAACCACCAAAAAGTTAGCATAATAAGATTTGATCCCAGGTCGTACCAACCTTAAATTTTAGGTACATGACCACTTGAGCTATTACTCAAGGTCACTCAGCATGTAGGTTGCACACATAAAACCTATGACTAAAAATTAAAAACTTCTCCATTTTAATGCTTTTATTATTATTTTTCTCTAGAGTAGTTCGCATGACCTTTTGTTCATCCTATATATACCCTTTTGTTCATCCGATAGTTATGCAAGGTTATTCCAAAACTCACAAGTCACACATTGTGAAAGTGAAAACACATACAAAAATATCATTCTCTTTAATTAATTTTGTTCAAAAATTAAGTCCAAAATTTATGAGATAGTGGAGAAAATTATAATAGACAATATGCTCTTTGTGGCTACTAAAAATTTCATTCTTTTTAATTACTTTAGTTCCAAAAATAAGTTCAAAATTTATGAGATAGTGGAGAAAATTATAATAGACAATATGCTCTTTGTGGCTACTTCATCTCCATATCTTCTCGGCATTGCTTTTTTACTTTTAGTCATGTTTCCAAGCACGAATGAAATAGCCCATGACTCAACAATATTGGTATACCTTACATAAGGGAAAAAACACCCAGTTAATCTTCTGATGGCCTGACTTGGAGAGCACCCAATTTAGAAGATACTACAGGAACTGTGGCATCTAGGATAAAGGGACATGCTTTAAGGTGGTGGAGAGGCTGTGACGGGTTGAGGTACAAGTGGACTGATTAGAACATGGTGAAAACCTGAATGCTGAGACGGGTTGAGAGTCTTGAGACAGAGACAAATGGAGGGGTTCACATTCTCAAGTTGAGACAGAGAATGGTGGCCACAAGATAGTGGCTGTACCATCATTTCTATACTCTTCATTAAGAAATTATAAGAAAAATAATTTTTTGTGACATTATTATGTGACATTTAGATATCTATAACTTAGGGTGTAGCTAGTGTAAAACTTAGCAGAAACCAGTTATATGAATCTTGACCAGATATGACAGAGGATGGAGAAAGCATAAACCAGAAGAACTAGAGTAGAAAGCAGAGAAATATGAACACAAGTTCAGTATGAGAAAATAGGAGAAGAAAGAAAAACGAAGCACAAGAATTGTGATCTAAATCCAGATCAGAAAGAATGAATTATATTATTGAGTAATGAACTTTAATTACAAGAATATATAGCCAACGGATGGCTTACATCAGAAGCTTTCCACAAATGCATAACTGAATCAGTTATCAAAACTAACTTAACAAACGTGCCAGCTGTTGCCAGCTTGGCTTTGACTATTAACTGACTATTAACACGTGAACAGTGATGACCTGGCACTACCCTCCATCATCTGAAGCCTTCTTGTGTTTAACATCCCCCCTCAAACTCAAGGTTCTAGGCAGAACAGTGAGTTTGTTGCGGTTGGACAGAAAATCCTTTATGGATAAAGGCTTAGTAAGCATGTCTGCTAATTGATCTGCAGAAGGCACATGACAAAGAGAAAGATGTTTGTTAAGCAACCTTTCCCTCACAAAATGGCAATCAATTTCAATATGTTTTGTGCGAGCATGCAACACAGGATTGACTGCAAGGAAAGTGGCACTAAGATTGTCACAAAGTAACAGTGGAGGTGCAGGCAAACTGAAGTTAAGCTCTTTAAGCAATGATTGAAGCCATAGCAACTCAGAGGTGGCATTTGCCAAGGCCCTATACTCTGCTTCAGTACTAGAGCGAGCAACCACTTTTTGTTTACTAGAAGACCAAGAAATGAGGCCAGCTCCAAGAAAAATGGCATGGCCACTAGTGCTGCGTCTATCATTAGAACAACCAGCCCAATCTGAGTTCGAGTATGCTAACAAAGGCAAAGAGTGCCTTTAAGATATTTCAGAAGTCTTTTTGCAGCCTGCAAATGAACATCTGTTGGAGCACTCATGAATTGACACAACTTGTTCACTGAAAAGGCTATATCAGGCCTAGTGATGGTGCAGTATTGCAAAGCTCTTACTATGCTGCGATAGACAAGAGGTTGTGACAATGGCTCACCATCAGTAAGAGACAGAACTTGAGAGCTAACCATGGGAGGAGCAGCTGGCTTTGAGTTTTCAAGACCTACTCAATGAAGAAAAATTAGTAATATATTTAGTTTGAGACAAATGCAATGACTGAGAAGTTTTGTGAACCTCAATGCCCAGAAAATAATGCAAAGACCCCAAGTCCTTCAAGACAAACTCAGAATTGAGTGATTTGACAAGTGCTTTTAAGAACTGAACACTAGAACCTGTAAGAATGATGTCATCTACATAAACCAGTAGATACACAACTGCAACAGGTGAGTGAAACACAAATAATTAAGTATATGATATAGCACATGTAAAACCCCATTTGAGAAGAGTGACTTTCAATTTTGTAAACCATGCTCGAGGAGCTTGCTTCAAATCATATAGAGCTTTTCTTAATCTGCATACATGATGAGGAAATCTAGAATCCTCAAAGCCTTGAGGCTGCCTCATATACACTTCTTCACTGAGCTCACCATTTAAAAATGCATTGTTGACATCTAGTTGCTGAAGTGACCATCTTTTGGAGAGTGCAATAGTAAGAACCACTCTAATTGTAGCTGGCTTGACTACTGGACTGAATGTCTAGAAAAAATCAATACCGTAGGTCTGAGTAAACCCTTGAGCAACCAGACGAGTGTTATACCTCTCAATAGTTCCATCAGGATTGTATTTGAGTTTGTAAACCCACCTGCACCTTACAATGTTTTTGTGAGAAGGACAGGGAACAAGCTCCCAGGTATTATTGGCCTGTAAAGCTTTAAAAATATCGGTACATTTAGTTTAGTCCTTAAAAGATTTTTAATGTTAGTTTAGTCCCTTCTATCCATCAAAATAGTCCTTTATCTAGTTACTCTTAGTGAGAGTTGACAAAAGCTTTTACGTGACACATATTAGAATAAATCATTTGGAATAAATTTGATTTTCAAGACTCATTGTTTTGAGCCTCAATGGTATATGTCATTGTTCGCATTGAAAACATGGGTATATGTCATTGTAATTTTATGAAAATGTTCTTCTTTTTTGTGTTTAAAGAACAAAAGTCCAAAGTAGAAGAAAGGTTCTAAAGCCATCTAATTGCATGTTTTAACAGTTACTTGTGCTCTTTGTTATTCAAAGACAAAAAATTATTGAGTAGTTTCATAAAATTATAATTAGATGCCTTTTTCTTTTTTTGTTTTTAATAGGAAGGGTATTATCAGACCAAATTTTGCACTTCAAGACTAAGTTCCTCTTCAAGCGATCTTAAGGGTGTGCCCCTATTATCAGCTTAATACATTCAGAAGAAAATTTTTCTTACATTCTGACCCTAACTAGATGCCATTTAACTATTGTTATTAGCTTCTATAAAAAAAAAAAAAAGAGTAAAACCCCTTTTTAATCCTTGAAAAATATATCCATTGACAAATTAGTCCTCTAAAAATTTTCGATGACAAATTGGTCCTCAAATTATTATTTTCGCTGACAAATTAGTCCTCCGCTAGGGTTTGTTAGTCAGATTTAACGGACTTTGCCACGTGGCCGTTAGTTGCTGAAGTGGCATGCTGACATGGCAGATGACCATTTGCTTGTGTGGCATAAGTAAAACGGCATCGTTTTAATAACATTTTGAACCAAATGAAGGATCCTATACGGCGTTGTCTGGTGGAGACTCCAGCTGCCCAAAACAAAAACCGACGTCGTTAAGGCTGAGAATTTGGTTTTTGCTCCTATACGGCGTCGTATCCCTTCAAACTCCATGAACCAATACTGAAGCCCGACGTGAGAAGACTTGAACTGCGATTCTGAAGGAGGAACCAAGGAACCCTAACCCCCAATTTCGTTTATTACCCCTACATTTTCCTAGATTCGAAGCATCGATTAAGATTTCTTGTTACTCTCTATTCAGATTTCCCTTTGCCATGTTCAAACCCTAACCCAATTCGAAGTGTCGTCCCTTCACTGACAGTGGAAGAACAACCCGTTCACCCTTGGATAATCATTCATTCTCACCCTCTTAATCAATAGGAGCAGAGTGGAAGGAGTTAAAGAAGTTGGAACTCACAAAGTAGAAGTCTGTAGATAACGGGTCCTTCGTCCTCGATAAGGTGAGGTTTCCTTTCACTATCAGGTGCTTGAAGCATGTGTAGTGAATTTTTTGTAATAAGGTGGTTTTGCCAAATTTTATATTGTGGTCTAGGGGTTCATATTGTGATCCATGAATTGAGAAAGGTCTGGACATTTTGTCAACTTGGTGGGACAGTGGTTGTCGTATTGCCTTTATGAAAAGAGCCACTGTCACTATAAATTAATCTGCTTGGTTAGAACAATTAGAAAAAGACCTTTGTAAAACCTGTTGTGGTCTGCTTGGTTGTCGTATTGCCTTTATGCTAAAGCTGTTGTGGTCCCTGTAAAATAGTGCTTGATTTCCATTTATCCATACACATAGACATCTCAAACTACATTAAATATTTCGTGCTTGATTTTTAATTTTATGGAAACCTGTTAAAAAAATAAGACAGATTTAAAAATTTGAGATACATAGTATTTTTATTAGATATTATAAAGGTCTTTCTATTTTTTTCCCTATATTTTGATCCTTCACGTTTGATATACTTTGTTAAGATGCTTTATCTTTTAAAACTAGTGGTGCCAACTCTAGGAAATTTTTTTTGTTATTGGTGTACAGTTTTCCCTTATAAATATTGCCTGATTACTTACTAAACCACATTTTTGTCTACTAAGTTATTTTTTCTCCTTTTGTGTCTAGAAGTGGCAATCAAATAAGGATAGAGGTATATGAGATAACCGTGCCCAAATGGACCTGCATGTAAAACAGTGAGACATAGTAAGGTATTCCTAAACATTCATCTATCATTTATCTCTTTCTTGTAGTGCAACAGTGAAAGTATGAGAAGACCCAAAAAGTTCTTTATCATTATAAGAAAATACCCCAATAATACATTTAGTAATATCATGCCCGAAGGAGTGTTCTGTTATATGTACATAGAGGCTAAAGTAAACATCAAAATGCTAATAATATGTGGCTTCTTTTTCTCCTGCTTTCCTCTTAAGATAATCATTATTTCTGGAGTCCAAGTCCTGTAAAATATTTGGATGTTGTATGTCATCCTTGATATTATGCTAATAATTGTCTAAATGTATATGTCCTGAATGTGTATGTTCATCTAATGGTAATTCAATTGAATGTTCAAGCAAGCTATAACATTTTTTGTGACATGCCATCCTTGTAACAAACCATAGTGATCTTTACAATGATTTTATGCACATAATCTGATTATGTGGGGGAATTTTTTTATGAAACTTTTAGATTTGTTTTTGCATTTGTTGTTATTCTATTGTGTTCCTGTGCAATCTGTGTATTCTGTGGATTCTGTTGTAAGTAGAATGAGAACCATCTACAATATTTTACCCTTACAAATTTTGAGCTAGGGAACATGCTTGGCGTTCACATCAGTAACATGAAAATTCTAACCTTGCTAGAAGCATGCAAAAACCAGAACCCTAGCTAGATAGGTCTCTCTTATTAATGTTTTAACTCAAACTCATTAAATATAACCAATCTTAGAAAGGTTTAGCCTCATTGTGCTTTTCCTAAATGATTCCCTTCTATTTGAGGATCTTAGACCCTATCTAACTCATGTGTGCTTTATAATTTTATCACACTCTTATTCGCCACTTGGCAGCACAAAAAACACATGGCTGTCATTGTTCAAACTATATTGCCACCATGGAGCCATTCCAATAATCTGATTAGGTGGGGGAATTTTTTTTATGAAACTTTTAGATTTGCTTTTGCATTTGTTCTGGTTTTTCAGACTTGTAAACATGATTTTTTGTAACTTCTCAATCCATCAACTTTTACAGTACCAATTCCCTTGGACTGTGTTCCAAACTATGGAATGCTCTAATAAGAAAGTAAATAATGTCATACGCAGCATTTCCTGCTTTTTTTGTCATGTTTGATTTTCTTCTCCCTTGTTTGATTTTCGGTCACAATGTTCACAGTAGCATAGCTGCATAGTAGTACACACCGTTGACATCAATCTTTCACATGTCAAATTATGTGTTTTGGACAACCTAGCTAACATATTATGTTCTAATTATATAATTGACAGGAACCCTGGTTGGTGTTTTGGATTCTCTCGTGCCTTGACTTACATGACAGCTAAATCCTGGTTGGTGTGTTGAACTATTTGAATATTTCCTTATGCTTATGCTGACACTTAAATACGAAATTAGTCAATGACTTTCTCTCTTTCTCACCTTTCCTTGTCTTTTTTTAATGGATTTTCTCCTGTCTTTTTTTAATCTTAGTTGAAAAGGTGGACCCTCCGCATTTGATGTTCTGTAAAGTGAACCAGAATATTGCTTAGATTTGGAGCCTCTGCATTCTGTCAAGTTCAGGACTTTTCCCTTTTAGTCATATGTTTGCTTCTTCTCTAGTTCATAATAATATACATTAAAACAGAAATTGTGATACCATAGTTGTATACCCGTATAAAAGTACTAGAAACATCATTAAATTTATAAGGCAATAGCATAGCATATGATTGCAAGATGGACCGTTATGTAACCCTCGTAATGCACCATGGTGGCAACTTTGTACGTGAACCCATGCTTACCTATGTTGACGGTGAAGTAGATGTGTGGGATTGGGTAGATATTGATAAGGTTTCAATCCCAACTATTACACAGTTATATTGTGAGCACGGTTACAAAGGTTACACAAATTGTTATTAGTTGGTGCCTAACTTAGAGCTAGAGGATGGGCTTAGGCCCCTTAAGGATGATAGTGATGTTCTACTGATGTTTGGGGCTGTAGAAGGGGTAGATGAGATAGATCTTTATTTTGAGTCCCATGCTGTTGAGAACCCTGATTTTGTCCCACTTGCTGTAGAATGGGTGAATGAGTTAGGGAATACTTCCAATGAGGGTGTTCAACAAATGCAAAACACCGATTAAGATGATGACTATGTCACCTATTTAAGAAAAGACATGAGACGGGAAGAGTTGTACAACAGTCCTGAACCTAATGATGTTCATATGCAGCACCATTCACCCGGTAATGAAATGCTAATGCTGATGAACAAGGTCCAAGCAACAGTGATTCATATGCTAATGAAGACAGGGCAGCTGATGAATAGTTGGAAAAGATTGGTAATGCAGAAAGGGCAACTGATGAAGAGTTGGAAGATATTGCTATTGAACAAGGTACTAGCAGCAGTGATTCATATGTTAATGAAGATAGGGCAGCTGATGAAGAGTTGGAAGATATTGCTATTGAACAAGGTACTAGCAGCAGTGATTCATATGCTAATGAAGATAGGGCAGCTGATGAAGAGTTGGAAGATATTGCTATTGAACAAGGTACTAGCAGCAACGATTCATATGTTGATGAAGACAGGGCAGCTGCTGAAGACTTGCAAGGGATTAGTGTTGAACAAGTGCCAAGCAGCCATGAATTCCATGCGTGGGGAAGGAAGTAGTGGGGTTGCTTGTCATGCAGCAAAGTCCACAGTAAAGAAGAAAAATAAGTTCCCCCAGGAGGTATATGTGAACCCCTTCGAGGGTGAGGGATATGATACGGAGGAGTTGCACACTCCTGACAGTAGTGAACCAGAGGTGGATGGGACAAACAAGGCTGAAGTGTACCCTCAGTTTAATCCTCGAGCTGGGTTTGGGGAGGTGAACCTTGAGCTTGGCATGGAATTCCCAACCTTGGCAGCATTCAAGGCTGTAGTTAAGGATTACACAATCCATCTTGGGAGGCCGGTAGTGTGGGTAAAAAATGACAAACATCGGGCCAAGGCAATATGCACCAATCACTGTATATGGGAAATATTTTACTCTTTCAGCAATGCCACACACAGTTTTGAGGTGAAGACATTCATCAACACACATACATGCAGCAAAAAAATCTCCAATAAGCAAGCGGGAACAAAGTGGTTAGCACATAAACTTATAGATGAGGTTAGGGGATTTCCAGAGATGGATGGTATGGAGGCCAACAACTTGGTGAAGCGAAAATTTAATGTCAACGTGAATGAAAGAACCATCTTCAGGGCATTGAAGGAGGCAAGGAAAATGGTGGAAGGTATAGAGAAGGAATAGTATGCAGCCCTATGGGACTACTGTAGTGAGTTGAAAAAAGTGTATCCTAGAGGGACTGTTCAGCTTGCTATTGAGAGACCCCCCGGTGCTTTGGTGCCTAACTTTGACATATTGTACATTTGTCTAAACGCTTGTAAAGAGGGATTTAAGGCTGCTTGTAGACCCTTGATAGGCCTAGATGGCTGCTTCCTAAAGGGGTATTATGAGGGGATCTTGTTATTTGTAGTTGCTTAAGATAGCAACAATTCCTTCTATCCTGTTGCTTATGCTGTTGTCAACCTAGAGGCAAAGGACACTTGGAGATGATTCTTGAACATATTTATTGAGGATATTGGATATCCAAGGGAACGTGACTGAAACTTGATATTAGACCAGCAAAAGGTTCAAAATTTCCCCTGTTTAATTTTTATATTTTATTCGAATACATGGTGCAACCAAGTTATCTAAATGCTAATTATTTTTTTTGGTGACACACACAGGGCTAGGAACCTGCATTGGCTGAATTGTGTCCTACAGCTCCTCACAGGTCATGTGTGCAACACATTTGGAAGAATTTCTGTAAGACTTGGAAAAGCAAAGAGCTGAGATCTAAGGTGTTTTTGGCAGGAAAGTCTACTACCATGGCTGAGTTCGATAGGCATATGGCTAAGATCAACAACATTGATGAAGATGCGCATGACTGGTTGATGAAGAATGCTCCTGCTAGGAGGGTTAGAGGATCCTTCAACATCTACACCAAGAACCAAGCCATAACCAACAACATGTGCAAACAATTCAACAAGGAGTTATGAAAGTTTAGGTGTAACCCAATTCTTACAATGCTAGAAGAAATAAGGGGATACATAATGAGGAAGAGATCAAATATGCTTACGAAGATCAGAAAATACAAGAGAAAATTTTTTCCAATGGCAGTAGCATTTCTTGAAATTGAGAAGAAGAAAAGCAGTGAATGGTGTCCATTATGGGCTGAAGATCCAGTTGGACATAAGTATGAAGTGAGTAAGAGACCAACTGATAAAGTAGTGGTTGATTTGTTTGCTAGAACATGCTCGTGTAGAAGTTGGGATATAACAGGGATATCTTGTAAACATGCATGTGCTGCCTTTGCATCGAACAACGAAGACCCAAACACTAAAGTGTATGATTGGTACTTAACCACCACATGGTTGAAGGCTTATGAGCCTTTTATTCAGCCAATTGCAGGGCAAGATTACTGGCAGAGGACATACCTTGGTGATATCAATCCTCCATCATTCAAAAGACCAACCAGTAGGCCCAGGAAAAATCGAAGCAAAGTGAACGATGTTGCATAGGATTCAAGCCATCTAAAAAGGAAATACGGGGCCACAAAGTGCTCTAAGTGTGGTGGGACAGGGCATAACACGAGGACTTGCAAAGGAGTGGAACCACGGAAATGACAAAAGAAGAGCAAGAAACAAATTGGGCAGCTGTCTGCAGATGGAGAGGAACTAGTTAGTCAGCCTGATGACTCACAAGCCTCGCCCCCTATTCAAGATTCTCAACCTCAACAACAAGAAGGTCGTAAGAAGAAGTTAACACCCAAACAGAAGAAAAAGGTAGTGATTGTAAATAGTTCAGAAAAATATCAGTTTTCAGCATACCACTTGCTATTATTAGTTGTTCATAAACTAACTCTGTTGGTCTTCCTTTTGTCCATGGAGTTCAAGGTAGCATAGTAAGATTGCAGGCAGTCTAGAGACTGTGAGTATAGACACCATTCAAGTAGCAACCATGGCAACAAGGAAAAGGTTTTCAGCATACCTTTCTAGTGAAGCAACTAGGAAAGGGAAAGAGAAGCTCTTATATGATGTGTGAAGAATCCATGGACCCATAATCTAATAGCTAACATTTTTTTGTGACACATGTTGTATATTGAACTATTTTGGTTGATGAAGAATTTATGTAGTCAAGGGCTAAAGTGGAAGTGCAAAAAAATTATTGACTCCACTAGTATGTTAATGTGAATGCTTGTAACATATTTTAACTTTGCATATTTACACTATCAATGTTGATGCAAGAAAGCAGTTTTTGTGATTTCTTTGTGAATGGTTCCCTTCTATTTACACTATTTGTTGTGATAAATCTTGATGGACAGCAGATATTTATCCATGCAAAATGGGTTCCTTTATGGAGGTTCTGTGGAAGACTTGAAAAGGGCCAAAGCTAAATTGTGTTTTATGCCTGAAAGATGTGCTTACCCTGCTGATGGTTCATGATGATTTCTTAGCTTTCATGATTTTGCCTATTCAGTTAAAAACAGGGACTACTTCTAATGCTGATGTATATGCAGCAACATTGAGTCATTTTTCTTGATAATTATGCACCAGATTCCCATATGTCTTATTTGGTGTTTGCTTTTCCTTGTAGATTTGTATTTGGTAGAACTAAAGCAGCATATTCCTTAAAACTTCCATAATTCTTGTGATGCTAGGGACATTTTAAATTTGGAGAAATTACCATAGTCCATTAATACTTTCAGCATTTTTTTCATTAGAACATAGCATGTAATTACAATTTTCCAAATCATTTTTTTGTGGTTACAATTTTTTTTCAAATAAAGTTGAACATCAATATAATCACTTCATAAACAATTACACAATAACCGAAGAGATTGGACATTGAAGCCAAGCAGGCGTCTAATTCTTGATTAGGACTTACATTGTACCAAATTGCTCAATTCAACTTTACAACCATTCCATCCGAAGTATAACTTATTTAACTAAAAACACAATTAACAACAATACAACTAAGAAACCACAAGCAATCTTTAGTTTCCTAACTTCACTTTCAAGACTCTTAATTCTCTTCTTCTGCATCTTCTGCACCTTTTTCTCATTTGTTATAAAAGACTCATGATTTAGTGGAACCATTCCTTCAAAGTTCTCAACCCATTGAAAGAATCTACAACATAAGTCTTCATTCTGCATATAAAAATGTTAAAGTTGTTAACAAATTGAAATTCAAACTTTGGAATTACATTGCTTATGCTAAATTGAGTAAATATTTATTTCATGAGGTTATTTTTTCTTAACCTTGTAATGTGGACAACGCCAAAATGGCCAATTTGGGTTCTCCTTTGTCTTTGAGATCAACATTATCACCCTCTTGTTACAACCACAAACATAAGGGGTATTATGGTGGGATATGCCATATGCACCGCTTATGAAGCTAGACCCACTTGAGCTACCTTCTTGGACATGCTATCCATGGATTACCAGCGTGAATGCTTCACCACCCCTATGAAGAACCACCAATTGAACATTGTTAATTACTTGCCTGTCCTTTAAGAAACAGAAAAGACAAGGAATAGCAACTTTTGTCCACACAGGAGTATCCCGCCCATACAGAATCTAATAGGTTGTTCTTTCATATAACTTTTGGCATGGAAGCTACCACTAGCAAGACTTATATACGTCATTCCACAACAAAAGAATAAACACAGATATTGACTCCACTAGTAACCATTAACTTACCAATTTTATACATATAAAACATAGAAAAGAAGCTTACTCCAACTTCCTTATAATTGTCTCATCAGGAATAGTCCATCAATTGACTATCATCTTGAAAAATTGTAAATTCGATTTTTATTTGAACAATCATATTTGCCCAATTTTGTCATTCAAAAACCAATTTTATTTATAAATTTTTTATAAAAAAAAATTACAAATTACACTGGTGTGTATCATTTTGTAAAATGCACAATACCATCATCATCCTTAACTACAGGTAGTTCCAAGAAATTCATCTAATCAGGTTTTAATAATGCACAAAACCTTTCTTTTTTAAACTTAACAGGGAAACAAAAAAAAAATGCAGACCAGAACATAAATTAATCCCTCTCATCATGGTGGGCTTACAATACAAATAATACAGATAAGATTTGTGGAGAGATCAACTATAGATTAGTATAGTACCCATACCAACTTTTTATATATATATATTTATAACAAAAGAATTTTTGCATTTGTGATAAGATTGATTTTTTTTCTAAAAATAGCACAATGTCTAAAGCTAAAAGCCCACCGCAAATGAAGATTGAAAACTGATTTTCAAGGAGAAGAATTAGAACATGAAACGAAATAGAAGGGAAACTCACATTTAGACTATATAGGATGAAGGATCACAAAATGAATGCCTTGGACTCGTTGGTCTTCCACTGTGAGCAAAGAGACTTCACTTTGGGATGGGTTAGGGTTCCGGTTAGTCAAGCTGCAGTAAGCAAGTGAAATTGAGTTCTCCCTGTCATGAGCTTCTTCGCACATCAATGGGGGAAAAGCCTCCTCCTTCAGCAGATGCCTCCTTCACGACATCAGATTGCTGTTTTGGGCATATGGACTCTTGAATTGACGATGCCGTATAGGGAGCAGATTTCTTGACTTTATGCCAGTAAAACGATGCCGTTTTACTTGTGCCACCAAGCAAATGGTCATCTGCCATGTCAGCATGCCACTTCAGCAACTAACGGCCACATCATCAAGTTAATTGCCATGTGGCAAAGTCTGTTAAATATGATTAACAAACCCTAACAGAGGACTAATTTGTCAGTAAAAATAATAATTTGAGGACTAATTTGTCACCAAAAATTTTTGGAGGACTAATTTATCAATGGATGTATTTTTCAAGGACTAAAAAGGGGTTTTACTCAAAAAAAAAATCATTAATATTAAATAAGCTTTACCAGTGGGTACATTATGGCCAAACAAATAAACAGTGGGTGAATTTTATTTGGTGAACGTGTTTTAGAAAGTGGTAAATATCTTTTTTCCTCTTTATGTTTTGGACAATGGCTAATATCAGCCGAAGAAAATAAAAGCTATGATCCAACTTTTTTTGACCCAAGCCCAACTAAAGCTGATTTCGTAATGAGCTAAAACTAGAATATTTGTTTAACTAGGAACTTCTAAACTAACTCAATTAATGAGCCCATATATATCGGCCCATTATTTGACAGGCCCATTTTGTTTCTCTTGCTTGTATTTTCGTCTTCCAAATTGAACTGAAACTAAAGCGGCAGAGTAGTCTCTCTTAGTTGTCTGAATTGAATTCACTGAATTTTTACTCATAAGGAAACACTAAACTACACTTGGTTTTTTGGGTGGCTCTACCTCCAACTAGTTGGGTGAGTTTCGGTAGGATGGGTTCTTAACTCGCCTAGTAATTTTATTGTTATTACAAAAATATTAGAAAATTGGGTCATCCAATATGCATTAAAAACACATAGTTCTTTATAAAATGTATCAAAAAGACAAAAAAATGTGCTTTGTAATGGGAACTACAGAGACCAAATGGCCAATGGTCGAGTGGTACTGAGGTCATCCTCAGGACTTCTAAGTTATGTGTTCGAATCTAGAGTCATAACCAAAACAACAAAAAATAAAAAGAGAACTACGAAGGTTTCATATGCATTTTTTTTTGGATCAAAGATTTTAAAAATGTAGATTTCAATATTATTTTCATGGATACAGTAGTTTTGAAACAATTTCCATAGATAGGGTAATTTTTTTTTTAAATTTTTTCTAGCAACAAAGAAAGAGGGAAGTATTAGGGGTTTTTTACCAAAATAATGCTTTTTTATAAAATAGATACGGAAATAGGTTACTTTTCAAAATATTTATCAAAATGGGTTTTTTTTTTTGTGCCTACTATTCAAATATGTGTTTTCCTTAAGAAAACGCATATTTAAGGAAAACACATATTTGAATATTAAGCACAAAACCCTTAATGCTTCCCCTTCACCCCTTCCTAAACCCTAAATCCCACATCCTCAACCTCAAATATTAAACCCTTAATCTTAAATTCAAATTTCAAACCCCAAATCCCTAACCCTAAACCCCAAACTCAAAAATAAAACTCCAAATCCTAAATTGTAAATCCTAACCCCAAACCCTTAAACCACAAACTCCAAACTCTAAACCCATACCTTAAACCCTAAACAAAAACAGACTTTAAACCTTAAACTCCTAACCCTAAACCCTAAACCCTAAACCCAAAAAAAACTCTAACTCCTAAATTTCAAACCGTAAATCCTAAACCCATAATCCAAATCCTTAAACCCTATATCCTAAAGTCAAAAATAAAAATCCAACCCTAAACCCCACATCTTCGACCCCAAATCTCAAACTCCAAACTCCTAACCTTAAACCCAAATCCCTAAACCCAAATGCCATTTTGAGTCCCGAAATGATGGAATTTGGCTAAAATTACGTGATGCGACACTCGATTTGTGCTCCATTTCTGCCATGATGTAGTGTAGAAGGAGTGAAAATTCATTGCACAAATGGAACACCCAAAGTTGACCAAAAAAGTCAACAATGTCTATTTTTGAAAAGAGTACACTTTTCCAAGTGGAAACGGCCTTTTGAGGAAAATGCGAGCTTTGCCCCGCACATCGCGTGATTTTAGCCAAATTTTATCGTTTCGGGAGTCAAAATGGCATTTGGGTTTAGGGTTAAGAGTTGGGGTTTGGGATTTAGATTTAGGATTAAGAGTTTGAGATTTGGGGTTGAAGATGTGGGGTTTAGGGTTAGATTTTTATTTTTGACTTTACGGTTTAGGGATTTGGATTATAGGTTTAGGATTTAGGGTTTGAAATTTAGGAGTTAAAGTTTTTTTTTTGGGTTAGGAGTTTAAGGTTTGAAGTTTCTTTTGAGTTTAGGATTTAGGGTATGGGTTTAGAGTTTGGAGTTTGTGGTTTAAGGGTTTGGGGTTTAAAATTTGAGTTTAAGATTAAGGGTTTAATATTTGAGGTTGAGGATGTGGAGTTTAGGGTTTGGGAAGGGGTGAAGGGGAAGCGTGAAGGGTTTTGTGCCTAATATTCAAATATGCATTTTTCTAAGGAAAACGCATATTTGAATATGCATTTTCCTTAAGAAAACACATATTTGAATATTAGACATAAAAAAACAGACCCATTTTGGTAAATATTTTGAAAAGTAACCTATTTCCATATTTATTTTATAAAAAAAACATTATTTTGGTAAAAAAGCCAGTAATAGGCCCCTCCGTAATTGCCAAGAGAGTGTCGCAATATAGAAATTTGCGGCACTCTGCTTGTGCTGACCTATGAAATTGCCGTACTCTCCCTCATTTTCATTTCTCCTCCCACACACTACCTCTCTTCCCCCAGGCAATATCTCCCCTCCCACTTAGTTTTCTTCTTCTTCCTCTTCTTTCTCCTCAAGCAAAAGAACTCTTCAACTTCTTTCTTTTAATAGAGAAAATATTTCTCAAAACGAGACAGCCACTTCTATCTTCCATTGGAGAAAGATTCACATACATCAACATGGAAGGCACATTGAATCATCTACATCCATCTTCATTTTCAGTTACCCCATCATCTACACCTACTATCATTCTTGTAGACTCTTTTGCAGTTTACTTTAAGGATTTAGCATAAAAATCATACATATTATGTAAACAAATTTAGAAGACATTATCTGCAATAATCAAATAGTCATGTGTAGTTGGACTTTGGTTTGAGTGTGGAATTCTCTGGCAACATTTCCGAGCCAACAATAAGAAGGANCTATCATTCTTGTAGACTCTTTTGCAGTTTACTTTAAGGATTTAGCATAAAAATCATACATATTATGTAAACAAATTTAGAAGACATTATCTGCAATAATCAAATAGTCATGTGTAGTTGGACTTTGTTGTGGAGAACTATAGAAGATAGCCCTAAAAATGCTTTCTGCAATGCTTCGACAATAGAATTACCACTTCTATTTTTCTTTCCTGATGAATTTCTTTTTTAGATTCCAATGGCTTGTCTCAAACTATGTTATACTGGGAAGACACCTACTAACTTTCATTGCACATGATTCCTTAATTTGTTTCTACTCTTAACTTCTTTTGACATTCTTCTTAAATTTTTTCCTAACTTGGTATTGCTAATCTTGCTATATGCATTTTTGCTATACACATAAATAGTGTTGTTGTATTCCACAATGCAAGTACACGATTTTGTGATGGAGCAAGCTTTGGGCTTGGTGCAGAGGTAATACATCCTTACAGAAAGCCTATTGTTGTCGTTAACAGTATGCTAGTTTTACTTTCTCTATCTGCTGTTACTTTACAATGGTTTAACTGGTTGGAATAAGTACAAGCCGAATTCATACCCGAGGCCCTGTTGGAGTTGAGGGGTTGTTAACAAGAAGATGGTATTGGATTTTGCAAAATGTTTCTCATTAACTTCATACAATGTATTTTTATTTGGTATTATGCTTAAATGAAGCTAGATTCTAAATTGGGCAATATGATGCAGGATATTGACAGGGAGTGGGCAAGTGGTAGATGGTGATCAAGGCATTACTTACACTCACAAGGAGCTGCAACTACAGGCATAATAATGATGCTATTGATTATTACTTCAAGCTACTATGGATGATGATAGCTCCTCACTTCATCACACTAGGAGTTTTTTGCTATTCTGTTTTAATATACATAAGCTGCTGTGATGCTGGCATTGTATAATTACTAAGGGTCTGTTTGGTTTGAGTGTCTTTTGTTTCCATTTTCATTGAAAATGAAAATAAACTTAAAAATATGTTTGGTTGAGTATATATGAAAATGTTTTCACTGAAAACATTGAAAACATTTTCAAAAATTGATGAAAAATTGAAAACGTCTAAAAGACATTTTCACTGTTTTCTATCAATGACTGGTGGCATGTAATTGTTGTTACTTTTTTTTTCCTCCCCTAAACTTCTATTTCTTCACGTTTCCAACTGCCATCTACGACCTCCATCTACTTTCATCTCCATGCTATGCTGAAGAGACTGATGGCACTCATAAGAAAAGTGTCCCCAACTCCGCTAATATAGGTTTGTTTGAGGTACACACGATGGGTTTTGGATAAAAAATGATGGCTAAAATGGGATACATTGAAGGAGGAGGATTGGGGAGAAATGGTCAAGGTATCGCAGAGCCCGCTGAGGCTATCAAGCGGCCTAAATTACTTGGTTTGAGTGTGGAATTCTCTGGCAACATTTCCGAGCCAACAATAAGAAGGAACAACACCCCAACAATGGTGCTTTTGAAAAGCAGACCAAAGGTTTTGGATCAAAGATGATGGCAAAAATGGGTTTTGTTGAAGGCATGGGATTAGGCAGAGATTCACAGGGCATAACTGCTCCGTTGGCTGCTGTGAATTGGCTTTTGAAACTGCAGTGGTTGGGGTTGAGGAGGAAAGATGATGCATAATATTGTAGAGGAAGAGGATAGGGAAGGAAAGAAAATGGTTGATAAAGCCGGCTGAAAATAGAATAGAAAACAATTTTTAGTTTTACAAACCAAACATAATTTCTAAAACTGAAAATAAAGAAATAGAATTGCATTTCAAAAAATGAAAATTGAAAATGAAAATATGAAAACATTTCCCAAAGCAAACATCCCCTAAAGTTTACCCCTTTCCATTTTCTTTTTCTTATCTAGAGCATGCTCAAGCATAGGAGTGTAAGCAAAATCGGTCAAATTGAACCGGACCGGTTCGGTTCGATTCGATTTTACTGTCAAAAATTTGAAAAATCAAACCAAACTGAATCGATATGGTTTGGTCGGTTCGGTGTCAGTTTGGGGTGTAAACCGGACTAATTACACCCCTACTCAAGGGGGAGAAAATAATCCTAGGATCTTATTGTTTAACTCGGCACTTTATTGTTCTTTCAAATGAAGTACTGCCTTAGTTTGTAAAACAGTGATGCAATAGCAAATGGAAACATAATGACACAGGTTATTTGAAATAGTATATGCTATGAAGTTGGATACTTATCTTCTTGTAGAGAATCTAATTTCTATTCTCTATAACCATGAAATTTGATTTGAAACGCCCACTTTATCAGTAGTGGGTGTCCCGTTTTGAGAAATGTTTTCTCAATTAAAAGAAAGATTTAAGTTGAAGAGTTCTTCTGTGGCAGGAGAAAGAAGAAGACAACGAAGAAATTGAAGAAGATAACTAAATGGGAGGGGAGATGTTGCGCAAGGGAATAGGGAAAAAGCATGCTGAGAGGTAGCGTGTGGGAGTAGGGAAAGCCAAAACGTGGCAAAGGAAAGGGAAAAGGAAGGGGAGATGCAATTTCACCTGGAGAGTGCCACCTTTTCATATGTGTGGACAAGCAGAGTGCCGTAAATTCCTATATTGCGACACTTTCTTGGCAATTGTGGGGTGGCCCACTGCTTCTCTCTTTCTTTATTTGTTAGAAATAAAAAATAAAATATTAGAAACTACCATATCTATGGAAATTGTTTTAAAATTGTTGTATTCATGGAAATAATATTGAAATCTACATTTTTGAAGTCTTTGATCCGCATTTTTTTTCTTATAAGAAGCCAAAAAATTATATATTATGCTCTCAAAAAAAAATTATATCATTTGGTNTCAACCGTAGTGAAAATAATTAAGGGGCAAGTTTGTCAAATAATTAGTTTGTTTCTATATATATATATATATATATATATATATTATATACTTGTATCAGTATTGACAAATGTATATGAATTGATGCTTTGATGTGGTGGCACTAGAATCCGCACTTGCACGTGCATCTGAATTATGTGACTTAGATCAAAACATTTGATATTGGACTTATAATTTGCTATATACGAATTATATCTCAAAATATTTAATATTCACAAACAAAAAAAAAACTTAGTACAAAAAATAAAAAATACTATAGCAAAATTTGTTAGGGAAATGGGGTGAGGAATACAGAGCGAAAATAGAACCATGACATTAACCACGGGTTCCTCTAACAAAGGAGGTGACATTTGACCCACAAATTATTATACACGTTAGCACCCAAATAAACATAGATAGAATACCCGACTACATAGTCCTAATTATCATGTTTATTTGATGGAAGAAAAAAATATCTTATTTATATCCAAATAAGTTAGAAAAGTTTATCTTTTACGGATATGGTTAATGTCTTATAATGCCCCAATAAGATTATTTTCTTCATATGAAATTTATTATCTACCAAAATTAAATGAAAAATAGGGACAACATCTCTTAAAGCTTAGTCTTCTTTTTTTCAAAATGCACATTCCATAATGAAAAATATTATTAGAGTAGAGCTCTCTCTATCCAAGCAGAGTTTACATACTCCTTACAAAGCTTATTGTATGCTATGCTTTTATCTTAACACAATCACAAAACCACCTTGCTTTAAATCATTTCCTACACTATAAGAAAATTCGTGTTTAATCACGGAAATTTCTCACGAATTTTCTCATGGAATATTATTGTTGATATTTTCTCACAGACTTTCCCACATAACTCAAAGGCCGTGAGAAAAGTCCGTGAGAAATTCCTTGAGAAAAATAAAGCTCTCCGTTTTACTTAAAATTTGAATTCTAGGAATTTTTTTCTCACAGACAAATTCTGTGAGAAAACCTGCATTTCTTCTTCCTCCCGTGGCCACAACCTCTATTTTTAAAAAACCTCCATTTCTTTTCTCCTATGTGCTTTCTCTCTCTCCCTAGGCATTTTCCGGCCATTTTTCCTCCCTGAAGTTAGGTTTTGCGGCGTAGGACTTCATCTTCCAGCTTAGCGGTTTAGTTTTCTGATTACTAGCTCTTTAAGGTAGGTTCCACTATCCGAGCTTCTCTATAATTTTTTTATGGATTTTCTATGAGAAATTAGTAGGATGATTGGTGATATGATCAAAGATTTGAAACTTAAGATTGTCAAATATAGTTAAGAGATGCTTAGTAACGAAGATAAAGTTACAATTATGAAATTGTATTGAATATAGCTAGTCTTGGTTCAAAATTGAAGAGAGGTATAACTAGTTATGTTACAATTCTATGGAATTGTTGTGTGAAATTAACTGAAATTCTATTTTTATAATCTGTTATAATTAGGTTTAAGGTTTTGTTATATTATTGATGTGGAGTAATTGTAGAATTTTTTTGAATGGTATATAATTTGTTTTGTAATTTTAACTTATACAAGTAGTTAATTTTAAGTTATAGAATGAATGATTTTGTTGTGAATGAGTTTATGTGTAATTGTGGGGAATTTTTAATTCTTAGACTGTTCAAGTTTTAAGGGAGACTCTGCTAAATTTTTGGTTTAGGGATTTAGTGTTCAGAGTTAGGATTATAGTAATTTAGGGTTTAGGATTAGGATTTAAGGTTTAAGGGATCAAGGACTAGGGTTTAGGGTTAGGGTTCAAGGGTTCTAGGGTTAGGGTTTATAAGGTTAGGGTTAAGGTTAAGGGTTTAAGGGCTCTAGGGTTAGGTTTGGGGTTTTAGTTATGAAAACTTAGGACAAGTGATTTTTATTGTATACATAATTGGCTTGTTAATATTATTTTTGTATGACATATGTCAGATGATCGTCAGCAGTCATCTCCATCATCCGAGCCCTCTAGGAGGCACAAGGGCAAGGTTGTGGCTCAGCCTTCTTGGATCGACCCACCTTGTCCTTATTTATGCCGACCTCGGGTTTGGCACACACACCGTTGCCCAGTGTGTCGCATGAGGGGGACTCATTGGAGCCCCACCTTGGGATCCGCTGTAAGGTCGTTGTGTGCCACTCTGAGTATTTCAGAGTCCCCACCGCCCGTCTCCCAAACGGCTAATAGTTGAATGTGGATTTGGCCATATCGGAAGAAGGAAAAGTATTTTCTAATATCTAGTTTTGATATTTTTTATCATTTTATGTTTATTATTTATAATTGATAAGATTTTTTTTTTTTTGCAGCTTTCTTCCGTCTAAGGAGGCCGTTAACATTCTTTCGACTATCTATATGTCAAAATATAAGGGTAACTGGATTGAGCTCACCTCTGTTCCTGATGAGGTGAAGGAACTCTGATGGACAGAGTTCAACGTAATAATTTTAACTTAATTTATTTTATTTTATTTTGAGCTAACTTAATTTCAATTTTACTAATCTTGATCTTCTGTTTTCTAATGTAGAGGAAATGTATTTGGGAACCACATTTTGAGAGCCAGATTCGTAAGATCTGGCTTGCAAAGTGCAGGAATAACATTTGCCCCTCCTTCCGAGACATCAGGAAGGGGAAGTCGAAGGGCAACTAGTTGTCGCCTTCTGTGCTGGGGGTCCTAAGAATTAAATGGGCCTCTGAAGAGTACAAGGCAGTCTTGGAGCAGAACAAGAAGAACCGCTCCTTAGATCTGGGTCAGGTCTACCATAGGGGCAGTTTGATCACCGTCTTTGAACACAAGAAGAGGCTAGAAAGTTTTTTATTTAAAAACCTTTTTTTCATTTAAGATATGTTTAAAAATTAAGTTATTTCTATGTACTAATGGTTTATTTTTTGTAGACAAAGGAGTTGGGGAGAGAGCCTAATGCACCAGAGGTCTTTCGTCGCCTTCAGCATAATGCCAGCAAGAGCTGGGTTCATCATGGGCTCAGTCTACTTATGTAAGTATTTTTGAAGTTGTTTAAGAGGTTTAAAAGTCTTAATTTTAAGTTTATTATTTCTTATTAACTTTATTCTTTTATCTATGTAGACTGAGTATGAGAGGCGCTGGTCTGACAGCCAAGCCCAATCCTTTTTGTCTTCTGTCAATGACAACGACATATGACTGGATGTCGTTGGTTAGAAGAACAAGAAGGGCCAGGTTTATAGCATGGGTTCTGAGGCCACCCTATTGGACTCGGCCCGTGGAAAGGGTTCCCAACCCTCCAACCCAGCACATCCTCATATGTCGAAGGTTTTATCCCAAATGGTGGCCATGTCGCAAGAGATGCAGGAGCTCTGCCAGCTGGTGTCGTTGGTCCAAGCTCTTAGGGGATCCGACATGTCTATAGAGTAGTTGTCTACAATGTTAACGTAACTACTGCAACAAGGTCATAATGGGACATCCGATGCGGCCCCACAGCCCCCGGCTGACGATAATGATGACTCAGCTGAGGACTCGGGAGACGACGACGACATTGGAGATTAAGCTTTAGTGTTTTATATTGTAGTGTACTTTTTTTTTCTTTCATTGTATAACATTTATAAATTGTAATTATAGTTCATTAATAAAATTTAGTGGTTTTTATATATAATGCATTTTATTGAAACTAATAATTAATTATTTTAAAAAATTACACATTTATGAGCTTAAAAAAAAAGGAAACTCTCATGGAATTTCTCACTGTCATAAATCCGTGAAAAACTCACAATTCACGTGTGAATAGTTCTCATGCGTAGCATAGTTTCTCCCTGTGAAAATCCGTGAGAAATTTCTCGTAGTCACTTTCTGTCTGTGAGAAATCCCTTTTGTCAAGATTGTTTTTCTCTCACCTTCATGTCCGTGAGAAAGTCCATGATAATCATGTTTCTCACGGAATGTTGGGCCTTTTCTCACGGATTTTGTTTGTGAGAAAATCGCTATTTTCTTGTAATGCTAGGATCACTTTGTTGGATCACAAAATCACCGTCCTTTGAATTTTGGGAGGAAGATCTTGTCTTTGACTTAAGGCAATTGCAAGTGCCTTGATCAGTGCAGAAAGGTCGCCATTTGCAATCTGGAAGTTTTGGAAACAATCAAGATATGTAGGCACTAAAATTGATCCATCATTCTTGCCTTAGGTCTTGGGATGAAAAGTCTGCAACTTACATACAATAATAATTTAATTAGTACATAAGAGAAAATGTCTAAATTAATACAAAAGCACACACAGTATAGCTGGTTTAGGGTGCACAAAAGCTAGCTCGAGGATACTCTTACCGTTAAAACAAAAACAATATAATTGGTTCAAGGATACCTATAAAAAGGTTGAGGTAGGAAATGTAACTTTATTTATCTATGACAAAATAATAATAATAATAAAAAGCTAAGCTTTCATATGTATAATTGAAGAATATAGAAAAAAAAAAAAAGTACCATTACAAGCTGATACAGCAAGAAGGACAACTATGAAAGCCAACTTGAATGAAGCTTTTTCCATCTTCTCTTGCGCTGTGATTTAGCTAAGGTTGGAATATGATAAATTGGTAAATAATTTTTATTTTTTTATCTTCTCAGGATTTGATAGTGGAGGGTGAGTTTAATACTAAGAGATCATGAATATAAATATATATGAAGAGACTTAATTTTGGTGGGCAAAAGCTCAACCAAAAAACAGATATGAATATAGATTTTAATTGGTTTATTGAAGATATCTTATCTGGTTATTGGTGCGAAGATTTTATACTAAATTTATATGCTCTTATTTGGGAGTGTACAAAAAATGGTAAATGACCTGCAGCCATAGGCTACATGCATACCATCCCACCTTTCCGGCTTTTTTTTTTTTTTTTTTTTTTTTTTTTTTTTTTTTTTTTTTTTTTTTTTTTTTTTTTTTTTTTTTTTTTTTTTTTTTTTTGTTTTTTTATTATACTTCTCTTTTTTTTTTTTTTTTTTTTTTTTTTTTTTTTTTTTTTTTTTTTTTTTTCTGTTATGCTATCCTTCTTGTTTTAGTGGGACTTCATTTGATAGGAAAGAAAATGAGATATCAGAAAATGAGATATGAAAATCGATAAGTACCCAAGAAAAAAAAGAGAAATGAAATCAATATAGATTCTTAGCAAGTAGAGAATTGTTCTTAAATCCCTATAATGGTTGGCCACCGAGTACCTCATCATAAAGTTTATTGTTCGAATCTCATTCAAACTGGATAAGGTGAGATTACGAGAGATCATAAAATTTTTATATTATATAGCTTCTAGTTGAAGAAAATAAGAAAGAAAAAAAACAAGAGAATATATTTTTTTTAGGGAAAAAAAGGCAAGAGAATCGTATAAAGAATAAAGAATAAAGATATACCTCATATAATAAAAAAAAAAAAAACAAAAGATATACCTTCTATCACTTATTAAAAGCCAATCTATTATTTAATTGAAAAGAATGTAATATATTTTGGAGAAAAAGGGTAAGGTAACATTTTAGGACAATAAATAAATATGAATACAATAAATGAAAATAAAAGCTAATACGTCTCATAAAAGAAGATTCGAGGTAATCCTTTTCTACATTTCAGGGTAAAAATGTTAAAAGAGTGGTTTCCATTTTTATTTTTTTTAATCTCTTCTTTTCCTAACATTTCCCATTTTCTTAAGCTGAATATTGCTCTTTGTTTTTTCTTTTTTCCATTTATCACCCTCAAGTTTTCCAAAAGTAATACTCCACAAATATCTTGATCATACTATTCAATCCTGAGATATGGTAGAATCTTAATCAATGACTATATCTGATGCAGCAACGATTCTTTCTCGTCAAAGAGAATCTGCATAGAGGGCCCAAGTATTGTATTTAGAAAATATGAATATAAATGGTAGCCTTTTCTTTTTGAGATTGTATATTTTTTTTTTCCCTCTTTTCTGAAAGGATTTTAGACCAAAGTTGTGTGCCCTAATTACGAATGGATAAAAATTTCTTACACTTGAACCAACAAGTAAAACTTACATGCATAGTAGTGGAGATTGAGATAAAATTTTGAAGTGGCTAGGTCTCAATTGGGGAGACTTAAGAAAAACCCTTTGCAAATGCATAGAAAGATCAGAAATTCATGTTTTATTGCAAAATTGCCTATTCTCTTTTGCTAGTCCTAATCCTGTGCATTACTACATCAGCCTTCAAATATCCTTTGCAGCCTTTTTTCCCGCTTTCCCATCAAGTAAAAAGAAAAGAAAATTATGTTTGATAACAGATAATAATTTAAAAAAGGACGAAAATAAATTTATAGCACTATAGATATATTTTCAACATTAACTCTTCAATGCTATGAAACTTGTCAATATGAAAGTTGTGTGAAATTCAGGAATAAACAAACAGTAACAGAATACATTCTAAAATAGAAAGGGTTTTTTTTTTTTTTTTTGGTTACAACTTTGAATACAAAATACGCAAGCCTTGAGGAAAAAAAGGCTTGAAACTATCTAAAGAATCTCAAGCCAATCATTAAGTCATCAAGAGTCCCAAAAAATATCTTGATCAAAAGAATCAACAAAAGCAATTGATCGAAGAGATACAATCAATTTTAGTAAAATTAACTCAGACACAACGGATTGACATACATAAAAAACATAAGAACCCATGTGCAGTATAAGAGAAAAGAATATTTGTAGGAAACGATTTTCGGGTTTGCTTGAAGCTTGTGGTGGAATTATCCTACAGTTGATATACTTTCATGCCAAGATTCTCAATGATTGATATGCTCGCAATAACCATTGAAAGATTAACATGAATGAAGTAAAGATGCTGAACACCTTTCTTATATATCATAATAATACAAATTTTATGGGAGCACAGTAACATATATACTAAGAAATGTAGCCTCATTTCATAGCAATAGAAAACATATATAGTTTAACCAAAAAAAGAAAACATATATAGTTATATTGAAGGTAGCCGTATGGGATTGTAGCTAGTGATGTGGTTCTGGAATGGAGACTGATTGAATCTGTGGTGTTCATGATGAAATGACAAGTTTGCTTTAGAAAAAAAAACGGTAGATTATGTAATTTGGGAGTATCAACTTTTGGGGGGAAAACTGTCATTTTTCTTACTGTTACCCTATCTATTATGGGATCAGTGAGACAGATGTACCGTAAGGCCTCACTTTTGTCTAGTCAAGGTGAAATATCTTGTGTTAAAGAAAGCATTGTTAAAAGGTTGACTTGTTCATATTGCTACTCACTAATTTGAGTAGTTGTGTCTTATTTGATTTTACCATGGCTATGTTCTACAAGGTTCTTTGTGGATACTCTTAATTCTTTATGATTTCTGATTCTGTTGTGTATAAATTTTAATTAAATAAATCAAATATAGATATAGATATATTTTTTATGGTTAAATAATATTTCAACTATTAGGAATATGTACATCTGAGCAATACATGTGTTAAGTAATGTGGAGTATTAGAAGTCTCACATTGGATAGAAAGGAATCAGAGGTGTGGTATATAATACTTGGATTGACCCAATACTCATGAGCTTAAGTTTTTTTTTTTCTTTTTGTTGAAATTGAAGCTTATCCGAGTATGTTATGCTGCACACACTTGTGGGCCCACACAACCTATTTTGGATCAGAGCCCATGGTTAATTTTGGAGAGACATGGCTTNGTATATAATACTTGGATTGACCCAATACTCATGAGCTTAAGTTTTTTTTTTTTCTTTTTGTTGAAATTGAAGCTTATCCGAGTATGTTATGCTGCACACACTTGTGGGCCCACATAACCTATTTTGGATCAGAGCCCATGGTTAATTTTGGAGAGACATGGCTTCATGTTCTTGCAGTGTGGAAGGGAGTGCAAATGAATATCCATAGAGTAAGAGTGGGGATGGGCCTTCTCAAGTACTTCTAGGTTGATAAATGGTTTCCATGGATGTGTTCCAAGGTGTGGAACAAGTTGCCATGGAAGAGGATAGTGCATCTAAGTTGGCTTATGGATATTCACATGTGAGGTGGAGATTTGTGATGGGACTTTTTCTGGCAAGTATACCGGGTCACACAAGTAATATAATGATAAGTAAAGTATCGTTCCCACGAGAATTAAGGCTAGCAATTACCAATTTCACCAATACCAGTTCTATTTGGAAGAGATAACACTTTGGATTGAAGGCAGCCCAACAATGATTGCTGCAATTAACTAAGTAACAAAACTCAAACGATTATGTAAACAATCTTTAAATAGCAATTTAAATGTGAGGTTGATGATAAGAATGAGAAAGGTTAGGGGTTGATTTCATTCACTTGCAAATTCAGTTACTTCATAGACAAAGTAACCTTGGGATCAGTATTGAACTACTTATTCCAGTTACAACTCCTTTGTTGTTGGTTTCTTTCCTAATGTGATTGAACCCAATCCCTTGGTGAAACAATCCTCCCTATCCCAATTAACTGTCCAATTCCTTGACACAAATTAACTAGTCTAGGTGATTAAGCTTTAGGAAATTAATTTAAAACCACCTAAACTAAGTTATCTATTCCTAGACTAACTCAATTTAGGACAGAATTCACAGAGCACATTCGGATCTTACTATTCCTAGCATCTAAACGAATCTTTAACTATTCAAATGGAGACCAGTCATTTAAATGCATTAATTACAGTAAATTCCATTCAACAAGAAGATTTGTACTAGAACAAGTTCATTCAATCTTGAAACCTCATTACAACTGAATTACATCAAACCACTAACACTAAGAATTTAGCTACTCATAACTGAATTCAATAAAAGCAAATAGATGAAATTAAACATAAGATGAGAAGAAGAAGAAACTAGATGAAGATTGAGTCCCAATTACTCTTCGTCGTGCTCTAGCTCGTCCCTTCTTTTCTTCCCAAGTACGGCCCCCTTAATCCCATGCATCAGATTCCCTTTTATACTTGTGCAGAATTAGGTCTTCTAATCAAAAATAGCTCGAACACGGCTCTGACACGGTTGTGTTTTATTTCTGGACTTGGGCATGTCACTTAGGGTGCTTTCCGGGTTATTGAACACGGTACCAGACACGGCCGTGTTCTTCTCTGGTCCCAGCCCGTGTTCCTCAAACATGGCCCATGTATCTCCTTCCTCTGGGCATGTCCTATGTATGTATACTCTGCCTGTTCAACACGCCCTTACACACGGCCGTGTCTGTTCTTGTCTTGGCCATGTTTGTCCTCAGACCTGGTCCGTGTTCTCTTGGACACTCTACTTGATCAACACGGCCTCGCACACGGCCGTGTCTATTCTTGTGTGAGGCCGTGTTTGTCCATAAGCTTGAGCAGCAACTGCTGGATGCTAGACACGGGGGGAACACAGTCGTGTTCTTGCCCGTGTCCTCATGAAAACTTTGTATGACACTAGTTTCCTTGCCATTTGCTTCATGGATTGCTTCCAAATTATTCCTTTTTCCTAATTACACATCTTGGTACCTGTCAACACCAATTTATGGATTAAGCATCATGTTTAATGAGGATTTACTCACAATGCAGGTAAGAATTCAGTATTAAAGCATGGTTTTTATAGTCCTAAAAGACAAGTATCAAATTCCCCCACACTTGAACATTTGCTTGTCCTCAAGCAATTTAAACTAGAACATGTTCCACAAGTCCTCTCCATGGACAGACAATTCCATTTCTATAAAAATTTATGCAAGGCACCCTACAATGAGCAGCTGCATTATTCAGTTTCTACTTTGGTTTATCGACTCAATCATTGCATAAAAGTTTTCATTAGCTACACTCTCAGTATCTAGAGAGAATTACCCTATGCTTATTACTCTATTCTAATCATAGACAAAAATAACGATACTCAATGCTAAGAACTTAAGTGTTATTCTTTTCTCTTTTTTTTTTTTTTTCTTTTCTTGCATAGTCGGGGTCCTAGGATGTGGTGTCCGGTCATTGTCTGTGACCCACATTCAACTAGTTATGTTTCATTGGCATACTCATATCCTTCTCCAGTTTCAGGCACAGAAGGTAGAGGAGCAGAGCCCCACTATGCTCACATTGGTTCACCACTTGAAAACACTTAAAGGCCATCTAATTAAATTTTTTTTTTCAATTTGCAACAGCGAAAGACCAGTATTCAGCACAGGGTATTCTAACTACATACTTTAAGTTTAGCAAGTATAAACTGACTTCCAGCACTCCTAAGGCCCCGTTTGGATAGCATAGCTTACAGCTTATTAGAGCTTCTCTTCTAATATAAGTGCTTTTATGTAAACAAAATAGTGTTTGGATTAATTTATATGAGTAGCTTATTGACCCCTTAAAAGCTATTTTTAACTTTTTTTATGAAGCTATTTTTTTAAGCTTCTTAGAAAAACCTTATGCGAAAGCTATTTTGAAGAATGACCGGCAAGCTCTTACAAATTTATGTGCAATTCTGCCCCGAACCTTTCACTTTCAACACTCTCTGTTTCTTTCTCACCATCGACCTCTGTATCTCCCAGTTTCTTCCATCGACGTTAAGACCCGTCAGTGTATAAGGCAGGACCAGGAACTTCCAAATTCCAATTCCTACCTCAGACCCAGTAGTCAAATTAAATAGGCATTGGCCCGCGCTCTCCATCCCTTTTTACTTTTTGNTTACAAATTTATGTGCAATTCTGCCCCGAACCTTTCACTTTCAACACTCTCTGTTTCTTTCTCACCATCGACCTCTGTATCTCCCAGTTTCTTCCATCGACGTTAAGACCCGTCAGTGTATAAGGCAGGACCAGGAACTTCCAAATTCCAATTCCTACCTCAGACCCAGTAATCAAATTAAATAGGCATTGGCCCGCGCTCTCCATCCCTTTTTACTTTTTGATCTTTGATTGCAAAGAACACAAGAAGGAAATAATCAGTTGGTTGGGAATTTTGGTAAGCATGTGGGTAGAGATTATCTGTGGTTTGGTCGTCTACAGATTGTTCAGATGCTTCTTCTTCGACGATGACGTTTTGGACTTGAAAACTCTGATTCTAGTGCTCTTTTCTCAGTCGCAGATAGGTAAGTTTCTTACTTACTTTCCAAAATTCAATTCAGGATTCAAATGTATCTGGGAAATTTTGAATAGTATCAAAGAAAATTGAATGCCTGCTGTGCTTTGAACATTGCTACACTTAATTACTAAAAATTAAAGCAATTGAAGAGAACAATTCAATTAAGCATGTTAGAATTACAATAAAGGGAGATCAATTATTTGGTGGGTGATAGCAATTTGTAATTTTTTTTTAGGTAGAATTCAAAAGCTTTATGGAGGAAAGGTATATGTGAGGCTTCGAATTCCGGATGCTGATACCGGTTCCCAACAGACCATAGATATGGTTCTTGTCACAAAAGGGTATTACTTCCTCTCATTTATCTCTCTCTCTTTTTAGTTTTTTGAGGATCATCATGTTATCTGTTTCGATTATGGAAATGTAAGAAGATTAAGGAATTCCAACTAGTAAGTAACCTTTATTTGTTTATTTATTTCTTTACACACAGAAGTTTTGTTTAATTTCTCCATTTACTTGCTGATTAGACATTGGGTAACTTGGTAGCAAGCACTCACATTTTGATTTTTCTTTCCTTCTACTTTTTTTTTTTTGTTTTACTGTGTTGTTGTAGAGAGTTAGTGGTGATATCTGTCAAGAACTTTTCAGGATTTATATCAGTTAGCGGTGATGGTAGTTGGTTTGTGAAAAAATAGGCAAACATAGAGAAGATATAAGTGTTTATGTGTGCTTTTCTTTTGGGAGTGGCGGGGGCCATATTCAATGATGCAAAAAAGATTTTAAGTGTTAATGTCTAGAAAATTATAGCATCGCAGTCTACTAAGTTAGGCTATTGGCATGAATGGGATAACATCAACTCAATAAGAAACCTACACTCTGTAATCCTACTCCTGTTTCCTATCAGATTATTTATTTGAACCAATAGAGCCCGTCAGATCTGTTTTTCTTCCTATTTGTTATTGTTAATTGAAATTATTGATTTTTGTTTTCTGTTTGACTTTGGTTAAACCAGGAGATGAGCAAATTTATTAACCACTGCAATGAGATTAAAGCAGCCATTGTTGCTAAGAAGGAAGGTGGCCAACTAACCATAGCTAAACCGCCTCCAAAGTCTACAAGTGGTGCAAAGAAATAGTTAATGGCATTAAGGATAGTTTTGTTAACAGAGCATATTTTGTGACGCTACGTTGTATTAAAGCCACTTTTGTGAAGTGTGAAAGTCATTTTGATGTTGCGGTCTTTCTTTGCCTTGGTAGAGGATACTCTAGAATATATGGTCATAATTTCTCCATTTCTTCTTCTCTTTCTTCTGGGCTTTGGGGGCTGGCATGGCATATTGTAGATTTCATACCTTCAATACATGACTGAGGTTATTGAGGAAGTTTTGATGTATGTGTTTCCTCAACAAAGAAATTTGGTATTAACTTATCGGTGTCCTTCATACACTTTACTCCCCTTATCCCTACTTCTCCTCTCTGTCTGTTTGTGTTGGTGAGCCTTGTACAGGTATCAAATCCACCTTATTTCTCTAGGAAAAGTGCATTTTTGACAACTTAGCTGTCAGGTTAGATAATTTGTATTTACATTTTGTGTAAATTACAATCTTACAGCGGATAGGATAGTTGATTGGCCGTTAGGTGCCTTCCAAGGAGAATTTTTTCTGTAGAAAAACAGAAATAGAGAAAGGGTAAAGTTTACTGGTTCATCTTGGATTTGGAAGTTGTGTCTACAAATTTAAAAGAAGTTTGGATCTTTCTCGGAAAGTATTTTCTATTGGTTGCCAATTGACTCCACTTTTCTTTTGAATGAGAATTTTGGTACTTTACATATTGAAAATCCTAGTAAAAGTTGAACACAAATTGTGCTTGAGACCTTCAATTTCTATTTCTTTCTTTTTGCCACGATTTACTATAGATATCAGCTAGAAAAAATCAAATAATGCAGACTAACAAATATAATATTGACTAAGGTCAAATTGTCTATATAACTTTAGTTTCCAAATATATAAATCTGACTTACGATGCATAATTGTATATTTTATGGATATCATGATTACCAATATAATAAAACAAGAACATTTGTCAATGACAATTTATCTATATGCAAGGTTTCTAATATAGCAAGCTATGAACCACTTTAATTATAAGAAATGATACTTCAAAATAATAATTATCTAACAACAAAAAAATTAACTACTTGAATTAAAATATAATAATTATGGCACTCATATAAAATATTTTATTATTAATTTTTTTTAGAAAATATTACAAAGTGCTTATTTATCCAAACACAATCTTTAATAAGCGCTTATTAATGTCCTTTTTAGTAATTTTAACAATTATAAGCATTTATACACTTGTCTATCCAAACGCTTTAGAAAGAGCTTAGAGATTTTAAAAGCGCTTCTTCAAGTATGTATCCAAACACTAAATAACTTAATTTAACAGGAACTTATGGTATAAAAACTTTTCACATAAGGTCTTCTTATATAAGCGCTTAAATAAGCTGTTTACCCAAACGGGGCCTAAGCCCATTACACTTCAATAGTTACTTCCTAATGCAGCAAGCTTCAAAGTAGAATACTAAGCATAAAAAGACTTAAGTAACAATTCAAAACAAGTCATCCAGGAGATTCCAAAGGCACAACGTTCCCATTCCACATGATAGAGGACTCAAATGCATCTACCTAAATCTAGCCTTATAAAAGTCTAACACCCCCCCCCCCCCACACACTTAAATCATGCATTGTCCACAATGAATAGCGAGAAAGATAAGAGGAAAAATACTCCCTGAGGTGTGAGAGTCCTGAACGGGCCAATAATTGGTGCGTCAAGTCCAGTTGAGCATAAACAGGGCCTGCAAATAAGATATACACTAGACCAGCGCACAAGTAAGGGGTGAAACCAAAATCAAACAGGAATTAAAATAGAAATTGATGCAAGAAAAAAAATTGAAAGAAAATGCTAAACTACTCCCTTGATGGTGCTTCAGAAGGTTGATCGGTTGACCGTGGAAAGTCAGACCGTGGAGGTCAAGATGAGGTGCGCGGTGGACGAACCTGCTCTACCGCAGGGGTGATGTCGGCATTGTCCGCTGGCTCCTGAAAGGTAGGGGGACGAGGTGGCGGTGGAGGCTGGAGTCCCAAGGACTGACACATCATCTGAAAAGTGGATTGAACCCACTGGTGATATGCCAACTCATAGGACATCCACTAATGCCTATGATGTCGCTCCCGGCGGTTATCCAAGATGAGACGGTTGACTCTGGTACTTGTGCCATCCACCTCAACTTCTATTCGAGCCAACTGTCATTCGAGGGGTGTTGGTTTTCTGTCTTCCTCATCAGCAGCGGTGGATGGGATACCAGGGGATGGTTGTGACGGTGAAGGTGCAGAAGTGCTTGGCCCTGCCGCCGGTTGTTCTTCAGGCTGGGGTATATTGCTCACCGGGGCCTCTGCGGCATCCATTTCTGGCTCCTCAGGTTGTGGACTGCCAGGTATAGCTCGTGGTGGAGCACCGGCTAGAGTAAAGTAGGTGCCCTAAGAGTCAGTGCGGCGCTCCACCTTCCCCATTACCTTCAGGATATCCATGCCCAGCGGCACCGGTCAACAAGCGACCGTTAGGGTGGACTCATCACCCAAGACATCTAAGTGGCGAGCGAGTCGAGTGATGACAGAACCTCCACCTATGGCTCCAAAGTTACCTTGTTGTAGATAACCTTTGATCAATTGGATGAAGGCATAACCGAAGTGGCAGGGTATCTTGTCTCGGATGCATCAGAGGAAGAATAAATCCTTCTTGCTGACCACGTCGATGCTCTCCCATCTGGCATTAAGCGAATGGACCAGTAGCTTGTGAATGACTCGAAGAGCTGGTGAGCGAAGAGTGGATGCTTTCGACCGCTTGGCCTCGTAAACTATCTCTATGCTCACTTCTGTTCAATAAGTTCATAGACAAAGTAACCTCGGGATCAGTACTAAACTCCTTATTCCAATTACAACTCCTTTGTTGTTGGTTTCTTTCCTAATGTGATTGAACCCAATCCCTTGGTGAAACAATCCTCCCTATCCCAATTAACTGTCCAATTCCTTGACATAAATTAACTAGTCTAGGTGATTAAGCTTTAGGAAATTAATTTAAGACCACCTAAACTAAGTTATCTATTCCTAGACTAACTCAATTTAGGACAGAATTCACAGAGCACATTCGGATCTTACTATTCCTAGCATCGAAACGAATCTTTAACTATTCAAATGGAGGCCAGTCATTTAAATGCATTAATAACAGTAAATTCCATTCAACAAGAAGATTTGTACTAGAACAAGTTCATTCAATCTTGAAACCTCATTACAACTGAATTACATCAAACCACTAACACTAAGAATTTAGCTACTCATAACTGAATTCAATAAAAGCAAATAGATGAAATTAAACATAAGATAAGAAGAAGAAGAAACTAGATGAAGATCAAGTCCTAGTTGCTCCTCGTCGTGCTCTAACTCGTCCCTTCTTTTCTTCCCAAGTACGGCCCCCTAAAGCCCATGCATCAGATTCCCTTTTATACTTGTGCAGAATTAGGTCTTCTAATCAGAAATAGCTCGAACACGGCTCTGACATGGTCGTGTTCTATTTCTGGACTTGGGTGTGTCCCTTAGGGTGCTTTTCAGGTTATTGAACACGGCACCAGACACGGCCGTGTTCTTCTCTGGTCCCAACCCGTGTTCCTCAGACATGGCCCGTGTATCTTCTTGCTTTGGGCGTGTCCTATGTATGTATACTCTGTCTGTTCAACACGCCCTTACACACGGCCGTGTCTGTTCTTGTCTTGGTCGTGTTTGTCCTCAGACCTGGTCCGTGTTCTCTTGGACACTCTGCTTGATCAACATGGCCTCGCACACAGTCGTGTCTATTCTTGTATGAGGCCATGTTTGTCCATAAGCTTGAGCAGCAACTGTTGGATGCTAGACACGGGGGGAACACAACCATGTTCCTGCCCGTGTCCTCATGAAAACTTTGTATGACACTGGTTTCCTTGTCATTTGCTTCATGGATTGCTTCCAAATTATTCTTTTTTCCTGATTACATATCTTGGTACCTGTCAACACGAATTTATGGATTAAGCACCATGTTTAATGAGGATTTTCTCACAATGCAGGTAAGAATTCAGTATTAAAGCATGGTTTTTATAGTCCTAAAAGACAAGTATCAATTTGTTAAGAAGATGCACATATGAGTAGTAGCGTGGGTGTTAATTAACCTAGAACATAGTAGTCTCACATTTAATGGAAAAGGAAAGATGAAGAGGTGTGGTATATAAAATACTTGGTTCAAAACTCAAGAGTTTAAGCTATGGGGTCAAGTTTTGCTTATTTAAGTAGGTTGTGCCACAAGCACTCACGGAGCCATAAGATGCGTTCTTCCCATCATCAATTCCTCACTACCTCTTAATTCAAGGGTTTAATTGTGTAAATTGAAATCATTTTGCAATCCATTCATTGACATATTGGAAGATGGGAAGGAAATAATATTTATTGTGCAAATTGTTTAGGAAAGTTAAGATAGTATTCTAGCTTTTTCACATTATTTAACATGTATTTGCCATGCTGCTCTAGCAAAGAGTTTAAACTCTAAATTATGTTTCTTCTTTTTGATAAATTAATTCAATCTTCTACCTTAATCGATTGCTCTTGAACCTATATTATATTTGTGGTAAAGTTTTGAAATTTGGAACCACACTTATTCATGGAGCTCTTATGGCATAGCTTAGCAAGAACCAACACTTTTCGAAAATGACCATTGAAAAAAAATGAATACCACAAGTTTTTGGGGCACTTCTAAAAATTTGTCAAATGAGATGGGTGAGTTTGGAAACATTTAGGATGTGTTTGGATAGGGTATTTGTAGAGTGTAATATATTTTTTGAGTGTATTTGAAATACTATTTTTAAATTATTTTGTTTATGTAATTTTTAAAGGTATTTTTAAAAATTGAATGTATTTTTTTAGTGACTTTTAAAGTCTCAGTGTATTTCAAATTCACTCAAAATAGAGTGAATTTCAAATTCCTTTCTTCTTCCCTAGCTCCCAATACCTCTCCCTCTCCCTTGAGCCTCTGATACCCCTTGTTCTCGGCATCGTGCACTTACACGCATCCCACAGCCAACACTGCCGCTACCAACGCCTCCATTGCTAGCACTGTCGCCACCCATAGAATAGCCTCCCACTTTTTGCTCTGCACGACCTTCTACAGTTGCCACTACAAGCATCAAAGGCCAGAGTTGTTATCTATGAATTTCAATTTCTATTTTGGTTCTATTTTTTTTGGTTTGGTAGATTATAAATTCTCAATTCAATTTTTCTTCTATTGCTTTTGGGTTTCTGAAATTTGGGTAGTTCTTTGAATTAAATTTCATATTGTTGTTCTATGTTTGCACATTGGAGGCATAGTTCTAAGTTTGCACATTCAATATTCAGCATCCCTTCCTTCTCATTCCCTATTTTGTTAGCCACATTCTTATTTGGAATTATCCATCAAAGAAGGCACTGTGCTTGATCTGCAACTTGCTTTCAAGAGTAACCAACTACGAGGTAAACTCAGCATTACGAGAAAAATGGATTTTTTCTCACAGAACAAAAATCAATGAGAAAATCACTCCATTTCTAACGGACTTTCTCATGGCAAGAATTGACCGTAAGAAAAGTGTCCCAACCGTCATCATAAATTTGTCTACTATTCTCACGGACATAATCCGTGAGAAAAATCAAAGTTTCTCACGGACATTCTTACGATGAACTAAATCTGTGAAAAAGTCTATGAGAATGACGTTGCACACCATTTCACTTAAAATTTGAATTTTGAGGATTTTTGCTCATCGACAAATTTCGTGAAAACTTCTATATTTCATCTTCCCACGCAGCCGCATCCTCCATTTCCAACTTTACACCATTCTCTCTCTCCTCCATTCTCTCTCTCTCTCTCCCCAGAGCAAATTTGCACCATTCCAATCTATGAAGCTTGGGCTTTGAGGTTCAGGACCTCTCATTCCACTCTATCGGTTCAAATTTTTTAGTTTTAGCTCATTGAGCTAAGTTCCTTTACCCATTTATTGTCTCTGAATTTTTAGGGGTTTTGTATGAGTAATTGTCTTTCAATTTCCATGAATATTATATGATTTAGCTATTTAGAATGTTTATTACTTATTTTAGATAGTGGAGGAGTTCTTTTAGATGTAGCTTAATAGTGTAGGTTATTCGATGAATTTGAGTAGTGAAATTGATAATGAACTATATATCATTTGCTAAGATTAGAAACGGATTTTTGTTATATGCCTAATGTAGAATGATTTTTGAATTTTTTGAATGGTGTAGAAATTGTTTTATAATTTTTTCTTTTGCTGTGTAAGTTTTAACCTCTATTGCTATATAATTTTTCATTATGGAATAAATTGTAATTTTGTGACTTTGTTTTTGTGTAATTGTGTGAAATTTTAAATTATTGGAATGTTCAATTTTAGGGGACACTTTGCCCAATTTTTACTTTATGGTTTAGGAATTTAGGGTTTAGGGATTTACGATTTGGGTTTAGAGTTTCAAGTAGGGTTTAGTGTTTGGATTTAGGGTTTAGGGTTTATGGTATGTGGTTTAGGGGTTTAGGGTTTTGAGTTTAGGTTTTAAGTTTTTGGGATAGGGTTTAGTGTTTGGATTTGGAGTTTAGGATTTAGGGATTTAGCATTTAGGGTCTATGGTATGTGGTATAGGGGTTTGGGATTTACTATATAGGATTTAGGGTTAAGGTAAGGGTTTAGGCTATTTTCTTATATTAATTACTTCTTGCTTAATATTTAAATTGTATGACAGATGTCAGACGATTATAGGCGTTCATCTACAGTTGCTGCACCCTCTAGGAAGGACAAAGGCATGGTTGTTTCTCTGCAACCGAGCCAATTATGCCTTTGTTTTTGCCGACCCCCGGGTTGGCGCGCTCATCGTCGCCCACTGTGACGTATAAGGGGTACTCAGGAGCCTCCACCCCAGGATCCGCATTGCCAGCCGCTAGAGGGTCGTTGTATGCCAGTCCAACAATTTCAAACTCACCATTGCCCAGCTCTCGAGCAGCTGATAGTCGGTTGTGGATCTGGCCACACGAGAAAAAAATAGTAATTTAATTCTAATACCTAGCTCTAAATATTAGGGTTTATTCAAAATTATTCTCATACCAATAAAAATTTATTCTTTTTGTGTAGTATTCCTTCGAAGGAGCCCATACTAATGTTTACTTTTATGAACTTGTATTCAATCGAAACATAGCTATAATCACTTTAGGCAAGTATACCTATCATTTTGTAGAATAGCTTGATTGAGTACGGATGTCGATTCCACGAGGAACTATAGCAATTAGTAATAATCTTTTTTCTATTATCTAATCTCAGAAATTCGGTATGATAAATGACTAACTAATCTAAAATAATAAAAACAAGATAATAAAACAATAACAAAGAATTTGATAGATTTATCAATCGAAGGATAGGTCTAAATGAGAATCCCCCTAGGGCAAGCATTGCACTATCATCTTTAACTCAGTGGGCACCAATACTTTACTTAGACTGATGGGAACCCCTAAATTATGCCTTAATCTTTCTCAAGCAATAAGACATCTATTCCTAGGTTGATTGACTGAAATCTCTTCCTAATCAAAACCCCTAAGAAAGCATTAGTTTGTGTTTTATGGATTCCCTTAGTACATTGACTCAAATCAGAGGACTTATGTGAATCCTATCTCTAGTGATCCCAAGCAAATCCCATTGTCTACAAGCAATCTTATCCAATCTACAATCTCTCAATCTATAAACTGGAATCTGATGCTAAATCAATGGCTAGCAACATCAACTCAACACAAATAATAATCATAGACAATTCCAAGAATTAAAGATGTATTCCCATTGAATCAAAAGAATCAGAATACAAATATATTTCTAGAGTTCATCCTATCTAAGTCTTTACAAGTAAGTTATGATAAAATCTAGTCAAAATAATACAGAGAAGACAAGATGGAATCAGATGAAAACTCATTCTCATGAAGTTCTTGCAATGGGTTGATCTTCCATCTTGTTCTTCTTCTAGCCTCTAGGGTTGGACTCCCGCCTCTGGCTCTGAATCGTGTCTTTGAATGTCCAGAAGACGGGGCTCCCCTTTCCTCTGTGTCTTAGATGCCCATATATACAGCTCTAAAAGTAGGATTTCACCTTGCAGAAACTCAAACA
>QAOA01008265.1:71728-99935 GCA_003255065.1 Cercis canadensis | reverse complement strand
TCTTTACAAGTAAGTTATGATAAAATCTAGTCAAAATAATACAGAGAAGACAAGATGGAATCAGATGAAAACTCATTCTCATGAAGTTCTTGCAATGGGTTGATCTTCCATCTTGTTCTTCTTCTAGCCTCTAGGGTTGGACTCCCGCCTCTGGCTCTGAATCGTGTCTTTGAATGTCCAAAAGACGGGGCTCCCCTTTCCTCTGTGTCTTAGATGCCCATATATACAGCTCTAAAAGTAGGATTTCACCTTGCAGAAACTCAAACACGACCTAGACACGGCCGTGTTCACTTAAGATGGGTGGGCGTGTTGCTTGAAATACTTCTCTGGATCTCGGACACGGCTCGAAACATGGTCGTGTCTCTACAACAGGGGGCGTGTTCCTCCTCTGGGTTGTCTATGGACTGAGGACACGGCATCAACACGGGCGTGTTCTTCACTGACCCTGGCCGTGTTCCTCAGGAAACTAGAGAAGAGCTCTCTGGATGCTAGACACGGGCGTGGACACGGCCATGTCACGGTCGTGTTCCCTGTCTGGACTTTGACTTCTTCTAATTTCTCTGCTCTTTTGCTCCAGAAATCCTTAAAACTCTTCCTTTTACTCAATCAACCCAAGAAACACCTGAAAACACAAATAGATGAGTTAAGTGCCATGTTTAATGCGAATTTGCTCAAATTCAAGTAGGAATCCATTGATAAAACATGGAACTTAAAGGTCTAATAAGCACATATCACATACACTACCTTTTGACTATTTATAAGTCAAAATATGAGAAGCCCTAGCTGCATTTCACCTCTATTCCTGATGGAGTAAAGGAACTCTGGTGGACAAAGTTAAAGGTCAATATTTCAGCTTTATGAATTTTACTTTATTCAAAACTAACTTAATTTTAACATTTACTAACCTTGATTTTTTGTTTTTGAATTCAGAGGAAATGTGTCTAGGACCCGCAATTTGAGAGCTAGATTTGTAAGATCTGGCTCTCAAAATGCACTCACAACATTCGCTCCTCCTTTCAGGACATCAAGACCCAGAAGACGAAGGGTGAATGGTTGTTGCTTATTGTGTTGGAGGCCTTAAAAGCTAAATGGGCCTCTGAACAGTACAAGGTGGTCTTGAATTGCAACAAAAAGAACTGGTCCTTCAATCCGAGTTAAGCCTATCACAGGGGCTGTTCAATAACCGTCTCCGAACACAAACGGAGGCTAGTAAGTTCTTGATTTAATAACATAGTTTAATTTTATATGTTTCAAAAATATGTTAATATATGTTTACTAACAGTTGAATTTTTGTAAATGAAAGAGTTGGGAAGAGAGCCCAACGCATCAGAGGTCCTTGATCACTTCCAGCACAATGCCAGCAAGGGCTAGGTCCATCCATATGCTTAGTCCACTTATGTAAGTATTTTTGAAGTTCATTAGTCTTTATGTCAATTAATTATATGTATATATTTCGTGCTTACATTATAATCTATGCAGATTGAGTTTGAGAGACGTCAGTCTAAGAGCTAGGCCCAATCATCTTCATCTTTTGTCGACGATACCGGGATATGGCTCGGTGTTGGCAGTGACAAGAACAAGAAGAGCCAGGTTTATGGCATTGGCTCTTAGGCCAGTGTGCTGGAGTCGACCCAACCATAGTCCACCTAGCCCTCCCAATTAACAGCCAGATCCTTGGATGTCGGAGATGATGTCCCAGAGGCCACCTTGACGCAGCGGGTCTAGGAGCTAGAAAGCCTCAACATAGTGGTTGAGGGTACTTGGGGCCTCCGGCATGTCCATAGAGGAGCTCGCTGCAATGCTAGCTTAGCTACAACAGTGAGGTTAGGGTGCGCCATCTGCTACGGCCCCACAGCCCCTAGCTAACAATGATGATGACGTAGCCGAGGACTTGGGAGGAGATGACTGCGAGGATTAGGGCTTAGTATTGTACTCTTTTTTTTCATTTTATAATATTTTTTTATTGTAATTAAATTTGATTAATAAATTTATATTCTATTTCTATTTGATTTATCTCATTTTTTTATATATCATGCATTTCATTAAAATTAATAAGTAAATGTTTATAGAAAAAATTAGTCATTTTTTAGACAAAAAAAAAAAGTTTCCCACAAAATGTCTCTCGAAATGTTGTCTGAGAGAACTTTCTCATGAACAAAGTTATTGAGAAAAACCATGACTTATGCGTGAGAATTTCTCATGAGCTACACCTGTTGTATCCGTGAGAAAAATCGTGATAGTTTTCTCATGGAAAGATTTATTTATGAGAATATCATTTTGTCATGACTATTTTTCTCTCGCCTTGTAGTTCGTGAGAAATTATGTGACAATGTCGTTTCTCACGGAATTTAGGTCCATTTCTCACTGACTTTGTCCGTGAGAAAAAACCTTATTTCTTTTTGTGCAAATGCACTAGCCTGAGTTGATATAGCTGACCAAGAGTGCAAGGTTAAGGCATCTCACTCTTTGTCTAAGTTGCATGGAATACCTATTATGCTCAAGGGTAACATTGCAACGAAGGATAAGCTCAACACCATGGCAGGTTCGTTTGCATTGTTGGACTATGTAGTGCCTAGAGATGCAAGGGCTGTTAAAAGGTTGAGGAAATCTGGAACTAAGAAATTACATGTATTTTATAATAGAGTGTATACAAACACAAAGTATTTTATAAATTCAAGCATTTAAAATGCTGCATTTCAATTACATATATTTTAAATTCACAAGAATTTATCAAATACTTCATCCAAACATAACTTTAGTTATTAGAAATGTTGGTACGTGGTCATTGCACCATAGCCCGTCTCTGTTATTTGGGGTCAATGAACGGTTGGCATTTTACTATTTGTTGAAGTTATGCATACCTCACGTTTTGGCTAAAGGTATGTGCCGAGGCTCCTCAAATTAGTTAAAGTTTAAGGTCGGTTACCTAAGCTACTTGTAGCATAAGGCAGCCCTAAGTCGAACCTAAGGATTGTTCTATTTAGTGAATCATATTAAGAAGCATGTAAACATGGGGGTTTTGTTGGTTTAAGTGCTTGACAGAAATTAATTGAAAGTGGTAAAGTTTAAGAGAAAGCAACTAATCCAAGCCTTAACTGATTCTGTTTTAGTCCATCCTTGATTTCCAATGATCCATTCAATTATTAACCATGTTCTTGGCCTTTAAAACATATCAAGAAGCCTCTCAATGTTCTATGGATGTCCACTGGTTAAGCAACCAGAATTCAGTTTTAACTATGACTAAATGAATTAAGCAAACATTCAAGTCCAGTTTTACCTAAGTCCATGATCCAGCCAAGGTAATTAATCCATCCAAAAGCTCAGAAACATTAATTAACCATACAATCCTCTTGTATCACATGCAAACAGAATATGAAAATCCAAATTCGAATTAAGCAATTCAAACAGAATATTTCAGAGGATTGAAGAACTTGATTAACAACTAAATGAATAACAACAACACATAATCTCAAAACCAATAATCAGAACAGCCAAAACCTGGATTGATTTGATGAATTAGCCCTCCATGATCAAGAGAAGCCAAGTTCTTACAAAATATCTAAAGAGAAAACTTAAAGACTAAGGAAAGATCAAAAGCTGTCTAAAATATCTAAATGACTTGATATCAATTTCGGCTGCCCCTTTGTGCTGATATAGACCTCCAATAATGCATGCACACCTAAATTGCCCTTAGGGTACACTTGTTCCCATGGGCCTTAGCTTTCATTGGGCTTTGGTTTGGGCTCATTTGGACTTGTAATGAGGAAGTTATGCCCATTTAAGTGCCAATAGGTTTCTGGAACCATCAGCTAACTTCGAATGAAAATAAGACCATCTAAACTATATAATCTGGTTAAGCGGTCTTCATAAAAATTGAATCTCTGTCTGTTAGCTTTCCAATGGGACCAGTTTCAAGTCCATATGACACCTAAATCTCAAGTTATGGCCTAAACACTGCATGTAGGTCAGGATCCTGCGACAGTGATGAACACACTTTTTATACAATAGTTATTCCTCATACTTAGTCTTTTAAACCTCTTTTGCGCTCAATTGCATACACTTAGACCTCATTTCATGACTTTGGATCCATTTATGCTTAATTGCAATTTCCAGCAATACTGGGCATTATATGCTGTCTCTGTGTTTCGTGCATATCTTGAGTTCTGGATGTCTAAAAATTCCGTCATACCTTGTAGGAAAGCTGAGAGAATTTTCTACAACTTTCTTTCAGGGCTCCAAAGCTAATTCGGACGTTCAGAAGGTCATATGCAGCCTGGAAGCCAGAGAAGACATGCTGTCGCAGGATCCTGACCTACATGCAGTATTTGGGTCATAACTTGAGTTGTGGATGTCATATGGACCTGAAACTGGTACCATTGGAAAGCTAACAGACAGAGCTTCAATTGATATGAAGACCGGTTCACCATATTTTATGTTGAAGATGGTCTTATTTGCTGTGCAAGTTAGCTGACGGTTCCAGACACCTTTTGCCACTTAAATGGGCCTAACTTCCTCATGACAAGTCCAAATGGGCCCAAACCAAAGCCCAATTGAAGCTAAGGCCCATGGGAACAAGTGTGCCCTAAGGGCAATTTGGGTGTGCATGTAAATTTGGAGGTCTATATCAGCAAGAGGGGGCAGCCGAAATTCAGAATCAAGTCATTAGATATTTTTAGACAGCTTTTCCTCTTTCCTTAGTCTCTAAGTTTTCTCTTAGATATTTTGTAAGAACTCAGCTCTTCTTGTTCATGGAGGGCTAAATCATCATATCAATCCAGGTTTTGCTATTCTGATTATTGATTTTGAGATTATGTGTTGTTGTTCTTCATTTTAGTTGTTAATCAAGTTCTTTCAATCCTCTGAAATATTCTGTTTGAATTGCTTAATTCGGATTGGATTATTCATGTGTTCATATTCTGTTTGCATGTGATAAAAGAGGATTGTATGGTTAATTAATGGTTCTAAGCTTGGACGGATTAATTACCTTGGCTGGATTCAGGACTTAGGTTAAACTGGACTTGAATGTTTGCTTAATTCATTTAGTCCCTTGTTGAACCGAATTCTGGTTGCTTAACCAGTAGACATCCATAGAACATTGAGAGGCTTCTTGATATGTTTTAAAGGCCAAGAACATGATTAATAATTAAATGGATCCTTGGAAATCAAGGATGAATCAAAATCAGAATTAGTTAAGACTTGGATTGGTTGCTTTCTCTCAAACTTTACCACTTTCAATTAATTTTTGTTAATCACATAAACAAACACAACCCCCCTGTTTATATGCTTCTCAATATGATTCACCAAATAGAACAATCCTTAGGTTCGACTTAGGGCTGCCCTTTGCTGCAAATAGCTTAGGAACCGACCTTAAACTTTAAGTAATTTGAGGAGCCTCGGCAGCTCATCAAATTTTGGCGCCGTTGCCGGGGATTGTTCTATCTTTGAATCAGTAGTATTAGTAGTAAAACTGGCTTTTAACTTTCCCCTAATTCACCCTCCTTGTGTTTGAGTTTTTGTTCTTTTTAGGGTTTTGGCCACTTTTTCCATAACTTTTTGGCCAAGTATCCATTCTGTTTGAGGCCAGTGGCCATTGTTTTTCTTGATTTGAAGTGTCCTTAGATGTTTTATATTGTGATTGAGTGAATTCTGGCCATTTGGACCATTTCCCCTTTGTTTTTCTTTCGGTTTAGCTTGATTTAGTGATTTCTGGTTCTATTGTTCAAAACGAAATTTTTAGCTCCGATTGACTTGAAACTTACTCAGTTGAAGGAAAAGGGCCTAACTCACAACAATCACAGCATATAGCTGTGTGATCCACTTTTTTAAGCCAAATTCCACTGTTTTGACCACTTTTCCATTTTTTTAAGATTTTTTATTTGATTTTTAAGTTCCATTTTCATCCACCTTTCGTCCTGTGGTGGTAGAAAAATTTTAAAAAATGTTTAGATACCTTTTCTAGTCCTATTTTGGTGTCTTTTTACCTTTGTTTTGTGTTTTTGGTGTGTTTCGGTTTTAGCTTAATTCTGTCAGTTTTGTGTGTTTTTCTGTGTTTTTGTGCATTGTGGTATGTTTAGGCATTTAACCACTTGTTTGCATGGTGTATGACTAGGTCTTCTCCATTTGTATTGCTTGAAGTAGACCCTGAAATAGAGAAAACCTTGCATACCCGTAATAGAGCACATAGGGCTGTTGATAATTTAGATCCTACTATGGCTGAAGCTAGAACTCCTATTGTTATTCCTATTGTTGATCCTGTTGTTGATGAAGGTAATAGAGCTGATAATACTAATAGAGCTGGAAATAATAATAACAATAACATGCAGCCTAGAGACAGAACTCTTAAGGAATTGGCCACCCCTGATGTTGCTTACCAACCTTTAGGGATCCAATATCCAGAAATTGATACTGCTTTTGAATTAAAATCTGGATTGATACACTTGCTGCCAAAGTTTCATGGTCTTGCAGGTGAAGATCCTTATAAGCATTTGAAGGAATTCCATGTGGTTTGTTCCACAATGAGGCCACAAGGAATTTCTGAAGAGTAGATCAAGTTAAGAGCATTCTCTTTCTCTCTTGCTGATGCAGCTAAAGACTGGCTCTTTTACTTGTCATAAGGTTCGGTCAGAAATTGGAGTGACATGAAGAAGCTATTTTTGGCAAAGTTCTTCCCTGCATCCAGAACTGCTGCCATTCGCAAAGACATATGTGGCATAAGGCAACTGCCAGGGGAGACATTGCATGAGTATTGGGAGAGGTTTACCAAGCTGTGTTCAAGCTGCCTCCATCACCAAATAAGTGATCAGCTGTTGATACAATATTTCTATGAAGGCTTGTCACCTTCGGATAGAAGTAACATTGATTCTGCTAGTGGAGGAGCATTAGTGGATAAAACACCTGCTGCTGCCAGAGATTTAATTTCCAATATGGCAGAGAATTCCCAGCAGTTTGGTGTTCGGATGATTCATTCCACCAGGGGAGTCAATGAAGTTGGTGTATCATTTGCTGACCAACAAAGAATGGAGCACAGACTTGATGAATTGACCTCCTTGGTCAGGCAATTGGCAGTGGGTCGACAAGTATCCACACCTCAACCTGCAAGCTTGTGTGGCATTTGTGCTTGTCCATCACATCCCACAGACGCATGCCCTACACTGCAAGATGGTGATTCTGGATTTCAGGATCCCTCTGTAGCTGCAGCAGCTCCTGGTCGATCCCCATACCAATCGCAGCAGCAGCCTAGATATGATCTATTTCAAGATCCCTCTGTAGCTGCAGCAGGTGTTTTTCCTGGTCGACCCCCATACCAATCGCAGCAGCAGCCTAGATATGATCCGTACTCAAACACTTACAACCCTGGTTGGAGGGATCATCCAAATTTCAGATGTGGCAATGCTGCAGCACCACAACAGCAGTCCTCCCAACAACAGCCACAGCAACAGCAGCAATATAGGCAACCCTGGCAACAACAGAACCAATTTCAATCAGCCAGGCAGGGCCAGTTTCAACAAAAGAGGCCACCATTCCAACAGCAGCCTATGCAGCCAGCCAACCCGTCAACATCCAAACCTGAGCCTTCATTGGAAGATTTGGTGAAGCAGATGGCCACCAGCAACATCCAGTTCCAGCAGAGGGCAGAGTCCACCATGCAGAATCTGGAAACGCAGATTGGGCAATTGGCATCATCAGTTAGCCAGTTGCAGTCCAAGGGTTCTGGCAAACTCCCTTCACAGACAATTCCCAATCCAAATGGGAGTAATGTGAGTGCTATCACATTGAGGTCTGGCAAATCCTTGCAAGAGCCAGCCGAGCCTCAACCTGCCAGTGAGTCCCAACCAGCAGAGGAAGCAGTTCCTGAGCCAATCAACCTTGCACCTGCAAGCAAGCTGCCTGCAGTAGCTCTTCCCTTTCCACAGAGAGCTACTCTGTCCAAGAAGCAAGATGAGGCTAAGAAAGACAGAGAGCTTCTGGAGACATTCAGGAAGGTGGAAGTTAACATTCCCTTGCTGGATGCTATCAAGCAAATTCCTAAATATGCCAAATTTCTCAAGGAATTGTGCACCCAGAGGAGGAGGCTGAAGGGCAATGAGCGGATTAGCATGAGTCAGAATGTCTCAGCCCTTATTCAACCTCTGCCTCAGAAGTGCAAGGATCCAGGGACTTTCACAATCCCCTGTGTTATAGGCAATTCCAAGTTCGAGCATGCCATGCTAGATCTAGGCGCTTCGATCAATGTCATGCCTATGTCTGTTTTCAGTTCCCTCGGGCTTGGACCCTTGAATGCCACAGGAGTTGTGATACAGCTAGCCAACAGGAGCAGTGCTTATCCAGCTGGGTTGATTGAAGACGTGTTGGTCAGAGTTGATGAGCTGATCTTTCCAACAGATTTCTACATTCTGGAGATGGAAGGACAGTCACAATCCAGCAAGGCTCCACTCATTCTGGGCAGACCATTCCTCAAGACTGCGCGGACCAAGATTGATGTGTATGCAGGAACTCTATCCATGGAGTTTGGTGAATCTGTTGTGCAGTTCAACATTTTTGATGCTATGAAGCATCCCATGGATGAGCATGCTGTCTTTCACATTGATGTGATTGATGATCTGGTTGAGGATGTTTACCATCATATGTGTGCTGACGCTGACTTACCAGATTTGGCTGGTTTTGATGATTCTATTCAGTGCCCATCTTGCACTGATTGTGACGGTGATTCTGGCTGTGCTATTTGTGCTGAGATCTCCACCTTTTTACGTGATGATAACTCTGGTTCCCCAGAGCTGGCAGCAGCTGCTGTTCAGGAGGAGATTCAGTCTGCAGAGATTGACATACAGCCACCCAGATTTCTGCCCTCTGCAGTGCAGCCACCCAAGCTAGAGCTGAAGCCTCTGCCTAAGCATCTGAAGTATGCGTATTTGGCCTCTGCAGAGCAGCTTCCAGTAATTGTGGCTAACAATTTACTTCCTGAGCAAGAGGAAAGATTGTTGTGCATTCTGCAAGAGCATAAGCAAGCCATTGGCTGGACGTTAGCAGATATTCCTGGCATTAGTCCATCTACATGCATGCATCGCATATTACTTGAAGATGGCGCTAAACCAGTGCGACAGCCCCAGAGGCGATTAAACCCTCTCATCCTGGATGTGGTAAAGAAGGAGATGACCAAGCTTCTGCAAGCTGGCATCATTTATCCTATATCTAACCGCACTTGGGTGAGCCCAGTGCAGGTCGTGCCGAAGAAATCCGGGGTGACAGTGGTGGCCAACCAGAACAACGAGTTGCTGCCTACCCGAGTGCAGAACAGCTGGTGGGTCTGCATCGATTACAGGAGGCTGAATCAAGCCACCAGGAAGGATCATTACCCCCTGCCGTTCATCGATCAAATGCTGGAGCGGTTAGCTGGGAAATCACATTACTGCTTCCTGGATGGCTACACTGGGTACTTCCAGATTCATATAGCACCGGAGGATCAAGAGAAGACCACTTTTACCTGTCCCTTCGGCACATTTGCTTACCGGCGGATGCCTTTCGGCCTTTGCAATGCCCCTGGTACCTTCCAGAGGTGCATGGTAAGTATATTCTCTGATTTTTTAGAGGAGTGCATGGAGGTGTTTATGGATGATTTTACTGTTTATGGTTCTTCTTTTGATGACTGTCTGAGTAGTTTAGCTAGAGTACTACATCGCTGCATTGAGACTAACCTTGTCTTAAATTTTGAAAAGTGCCATTTCATGGTAGAGCAAGGTATAGTTTTAGGCCATGTAGTATCTAGAAAAGGGGTTGAGGTAGATCCTGCTAAAATAGATGTCATAACTGCTTTATCTTACCCCACATGCGTGCGGGAAATGCGATCATTTCTGGGACATGCAGGTTTCTACCGGCGCTTTATCAGAGACTTCAGCAAGATAGCCATTCCGCTGTCTAGCCTTCTGCAGAAAGATGTGGAGTTTCTGTTTGACCAGAAGTGCAAGGAAGCTTTCAACCGCCTGAAGCTAGCTCTCACCAGTACCCCTGTCATTCAGCCACCTGATTGGACACTCCCATTCGAGCTGATGTGCGATGCTTCGAACTATGCCTTGGGAGCGGTCTTGGCGCAGCGAGTGGCCAAAGTTCCTCATGTGGTTTACTATGCTTCAAGAACTCTGGATGCTGCTTAAGCGAATTACACCACCACTGAAAAAGTTGGCGCAGCGTGTGGCCAAAGTTCCTCATGTGGTCTATTATGCTTCCAGAACTCTGGATGCTGCTCAAGCGAATTACACCACAACTGAAAAAGAACTTTTATCTATTGTTTTTGCATTAGATAAGTTCAGGTCTTATTTGATAGATTTTCAGGTTGTGGTGTTTTCAGATCATACAGCTCTGAGGTACCTCTTGAAGAAACCGGATGCCAAGCCACGACTGATTAGGTGGATGTTGCTGCTTCAAGAGTTTGATGTGGAGATCCGAGACAAGAGTGGAGCAGAGAACCTGGTTGCTGACCACCTCAGCCGCATAGAGCGAGATCCTGATCCACTGCCCATTCAGGATTCCTTTCCTGACGAGCAGCTGTTAGGGCTGCATGGTGAGTTTCCATGCTATGCAGATCTTGTCAATTATTTAGCTGCCCATGCTTTGCCATCACACCTCACACGTGCACAAATAGACAAGTTAAAGAGTGAGGCGAAATATTATGTGTGGGATGATCCCTATCTCTGAAAATTTTGTAGTGATCAAATTATTAGGAGATGTGTGCCTGATAATGAGTTTCAGTCTGTTCTTAGTTTTTGTCATACATTTGCATGTGGTGGCCATTTTGGTCCTCAACGTACAGCTAGGAAGGTCTTAGACTCTGGATTGTATTAGGTCACTTTATTTAGGGATGCACATATATTTTGTAAATTTTGTGAACAATGTCAAAGAACCGGGAACATTTCCCATCGGCATGAGATGCCCCAGCAGCCTTTTTGTAAATCTTGTGAACAATGTCAGAGAACCGGGAACATTTCTCATCGGCATGAGATGCCCCAGCAGCCTTTGCTATTCTGTGAGATTTTTGATATCTGGGGTATTGACTTTATGGGGCCTTTTCCTGTTTCTTTTGGTTTTGTTTACATCTTACTTGCTGTGGACTATGTGTCTAAGTGGGTGGAGGCGAAAGCCACCCGTACTGATGATTCTAAAGTTGTTGTGGATTTTGTTAGATCAAACATTTTCTGTAGATTTGGCATTCCTAGGGCCATCATCAGTGATCAGGGTTCGCACTTTTGCAACCGGACCATGGCGGCTTTAATGAAGAAATATGGCGTCATGCATAAGGTTTCCACCCCTTACCACCCTCAGACCAATGGGCAAGCTGAAGTCTCCAACAGGGAAATCAAGTGTATCTTGGAGAAGACTGTCCAACCTAATCGGAAGGACTGGAGTTTGCGCCTCGAGGATGCTCTGTGGACGTACCAGACTGCTTTCAAGACACCTATTAGGATGTCTCCCTACCGGATCGTTTTTTGCAAAGCCTGCCACCTTCCAGTGGAGCTTGAACACAAGGCCTATTGGGCGGTCAAGCAGTGCAACCTTGATCTGAGTCAAGCCGGGTCCCAGAGAAAGCTTCACCTCCAAGAGCTTGAGGAGCTTCATTTGGATGCCTATGAGAGCTCCCGCCTTTACAAGGAAAAGACTAAGCGGTTTCATGATAACATGGTGCTGAGGAAGGAGTTCTCTGCTGGCCAGAAAGTTCTCTTGTATAACTCTCGCTTAAAGCTCATGCCTGGCAAGCTCCGTTCTCGGTGGCTTGGCCCGTTTATTGTCACCAAGGTTTTCCCTTATGGTGCAGTGGAGATAGCGAGTGAGTCCACCAGCAAGGCTTTCAAGGTGAACGGGCATCGCCTCAAGCCATTTTATCAGGGCGCTCAGGAGGATATAGTGGAGGAGGTCCACTTGCACGACGCCATCTACCTCCCCTGATAAGGATGTTTCTTCTCTTTCTTTTACTTTACTTGTCCTTATGTGACTGCTTGCTATTACTTGTCATCTATTGATACTTTTTGAAGTTTTTCCATTGAGGACAATGTAAAATTTAAGTGTGGGGGAGGGATTTCTGTATATAGTTTAGTTGCTTTATTGTTTTCTGTTTAGTTGATTAGGTGTTTTCTGTTTAGTTGATTAGGTTAGTTGATTAGTTTAGTTGATTACTTTACTATTTCTGTAAATTTGTTGTTTTCTGTTTTAATTTTTTCTGTTTGTTGTTCTTGCTGTTTTTTCTGTTTTTGTTGTCATTTTTCTGTTTTAATTACCCTCCAATGATGTTATAGAATTTGTAAAGTTGTAAGTTTAAAGTAATTACATTTCAAGGTTCATAGCATGATTGAATAACTTGTTTTCCATCCTTAATTTCACATGCTTGGTTTTAGATGTTGGATTGATGATTAAGTTTGATAGATACATGCCTTGTGAGTTTTGAGCCTTTTGATGAATGGATTTGGCATTTGTGCCATTCTTTTCCTTCTTGTGTGATTTCACTCATGGAATTTGTTAACTCTAGAACTTGCTTGATTCTTTTTGAGGCTACATTTTCATTTGCATACATGAACATGATTGAGGCATTCTTTCTTGATTTAGCCACTTTGCCAAATAGCCAACCTTGTATTATTTCCCTTTGATTACCCCTATTGAGCCTATTTGCCTATCTTTGATATTAGCTCATTATATGCCTATGTACAAAATACCATGTTGTTACCTTACCTTAGGGAATGGGAGAGCATTGGTTCATTGTCTTAGAGGAGCTCTTATGCTTGTGGGTAATTAATAGTACAAGTGTGGAGGTTGTGAATCCTAATGTGCAAAGTATTATGTCAAAGAAAAAAAAAAAAAAAAGAGAGCCAATTGGTTCTGAAAAAAAAAAAAAAAAAAAAAAATCAGAATTGTGAAAAAGGAAAAGAAAAGGAAAAGGAATATGTGCAAAGGAAGGAGAATATGCTTTACACACTTGGAATTTAATGCTTGTCATTTGAGTTCCTCTCCAATGTTCTTTTATTCTCTTTGAGTTTTACCTTGTGATATCCATTTTGATTCATTCCTTTACCTTTACCTTGGCCTTATTACAACCTTAAATAAAGTCCTCTTGATTTGTGTGTGCATTTGTTTGAGTAGTGGAGAAATAGAAGATAAGCAAGCTTATGGTAGTGCATCTCTTCATGAGTTTGATTGAGTGGAGTACCTAATTTCTAAACACTTGAGGGATTGAGAGTGTATCTTGTGAGGATCTATCATTCTTAACTTATGCTTTCCAATTGAAGTTACCTTGTTTGTTGATTTTGGATGAGAAGAAATTTTATTTCATGAATGCTGTGACTTCCTTGAATCTTTAATTGCTTATCTTACTTGTGGTATGAACTTCTGCATTTCTTAAATATCATTGGGAGGTGATCCTTTAGTTTTTAAATTTGTTTTTGTTTCCTTGTTCTTGCTTTTCTTAGTTTTGGAATTTTAGTTTGCCCGAGACGTGCAAAAGCTAAGTGTGGGGGAATTTGATGAACACACTTTTTATACAATAGTTATTCCTCATACTTAGTCTTTTAAACCTCTTTTGGGCTGAATTGCATAGACTTAGACCTCATTTCATGACTTTGGATCCATTTGTGCTTAATTGCAATTTCCAGCAATACTGAGCATTTTATGCTGTCTCTGTGTTTCGTGCATATCTTGAGTTCTGGATGTCTAAAAATTCCGAGTCATACCTTGAAGGAAATCTGAGAGAATTGTCTACAACTTTCTTTCAGGGCTCCAAAGCTAATTCGGACGTTCAGAAGGTCATATGCAGCCTGGAAGCCAGAGAAGACATGCTGTCGCAGGATCCTGACCTACATGCAATATTTGGGCCATAACTTGAGTTTTGGATGTCATATGTACCTGAAACTGGTACCATTGGAAAGCTAACAGACAGAGCTTAAATTGATATGAAGACCGGTTCACCATATTTTATATTGAAGATGGTCTTATTTTCTGTGGAAGTTAGCTGACGGTTCCAGACACCTTTTGCCACTTAAATGGGCCTAACTTCCTCATGACAAGTCCAAATGGGCCCAAACCAAAGCCCAATTGAAGCTAAGGCCCATGGGAACAAGTGTGCCCTAAGGGCAATTTGGGTGTGCATGTAATTTTGGAGGTCTATACCAGCACAAGAGGGCAGCCGAAATTGACAAGCAGTGAATTAGATATTTTTAGACAACTTTTACTCCTTCCTTAGTCCTTAAGTTTTCTCTTAGATATTTTTGTAAGAACTCAGCTCTTCTTGTTCATGGAGGGCTACTTCATCAAATCAATCCAGGTTTTGGCTGTTCTGATTATTGGTTTCGAGATTATGTGTTGTTGTTATTCATTCAATGATTAATCTGTTTCTTGCTTCCTCTGGATTATTCTGTTTGGATTGTTAAAATTCGAATTTGGATCTTCATGTGTGATTGCTTAATTGCATGTGATAAAAGAGGATTGTATGGTTGATTAATGTTTCTGAGCTTTTGGATGGATTAATCACCTTGGCTGGATCATGGACTTAGGTAAAACTAGACTTGAATGTTTGCTTAATTCATTTGGTCTTAGTTAAAACCGAATTCTGGTTGCTTAACCAGTGGAATCCATAGAACATTGAGAGGCTTCTTGATATGTTTTAAAGGCCAAGAACATGGTTAATAATTGAATGGATCATTAGAAATCAAGGATGAACTAAAATCAAAATCAGTTAAGGCTTGGATTGGTTGTTTTCTCTTAAACTTTACCACTTTCAATTAATTTCTGTCAAGCACTTAACCAACAAAACCCCCCTGTTTACATGCTTCTTAACATGATTCACTAAATAAAACAATCCTTAGGTTCGACTTAGGGCTGTCCTATGCTGCAAATAGCTAGGTAACCGACCTTAAACTTAATTAATTTGAGGAGCCGCGGCAGCTCATCACATCCCCTTCCCAAATACAGTGAAACCCAAGAAAAATATCCGAGTTAGATATAAGGACGAACCGAAACTGGGTCCTANTAAGGACGAACTGAAACTGGGTCCTAGGTCAGATACAGTGAAACCAAAGAAAAATACCCAAGTCAGATACAAGGACGAACCGAAACAGAGTCCCAGGTCAGATACAGAGAAACCAAAGAAAAATATCTGAGCCAGATACAGGGACGACCCGAAACAGGGTACCTGGCCAGATATAATGACCCACCGGGAAACAGTCCATTCCCAACTACAGAGATACCCAATAAAAATATTTGAGTCAGATAAAAGGACGAACCGAAACAGGGTCCCAGGTCAAATACATTGAAACTAAAGAAAAATATCTGAGTCAGATAGAGGGTCGAACCGAAACAGGGACCCGGGCCAGAATCAATGAGCCACTAGGAAACAATACCTTCCCAACTACAGAGAAACCCAAGAAAAATATACGGGTGAGATACAAGGACGAATCAAAACAGGGTCACGGGCCAGATACAATGACCCACTAGGAAACAGTTCCTTCCCAAATACATTGAAACCCAAGAAAAATATCCGAGTCAGATACAGGGACGACTCGAAACAGGGTCCCGGGCTAGATACATTGACCCTCCGGGAAACAGTCCATTCCCAACTACAGAGATACCAAATAAAAATATCTGAGTCAAATAAAGGGACGAACAGAAACAGGGTCCCAGTCCAGATGCAGTGAAACAAAAAAAAAATAACCGAGCCAGATACAGGGACGACCCGAAACAGGGTCCCAGGCCAGTTACAATGACCCACCGGGAAACAGTCCATTCCCAAATACATTGAAACCCAAGAAAAATATCCGAGTCAGATACAGGGACGACTCGAAACAGGGTCCCGGGCTAGATACATTGACCCTCCGGGAAATAGTCCATTCCCAACAACAGAGATACCAAATAAAAATATCTGAGTCAAATAAAGGGACGAACCGAAACAGGGTCCCAGGCCAGATGCAGTGAAACCAAAGAAAAATATCCGAGCCAGATACAGGGACGACCTGAAACAGGGTCCCAGGACAGTTACAATGACCCACCGGGAAACAGTCCATTCCCAACTACAGAGATACCCAATAAAAATATCTGAGTTAGATAAAGGGACGAACCGAAACAGGGTCCCAGGTCAGATGCAGTGAAACCAAAGAAAAATATCCGAGTCAGATACAAGGACGAAACGAAACCGGGTCCCAGGTCAGATACAGTGAAACCCAAGAAAAATATCCGAGTCAGATATAGGGACGACTCGAAACAGGGTCCCAGGCCAGATACATTGACCCTCTAGGAAACATCCCCTTCCCAAATATAGTGAAACCTAAGAAAAATATACGGGTGAGATACAAGGACGAATCGAAACAGGGTCACGGGCCAGATACCATGACCCACTAGGAAACAGTCCCTTCCCAAATACATTGAAACCTAAGAAAAATATCCGAGTCAGATAAAGGGACGACTCGAAACAGGGTCCCGGGCTAAATACATTGACCCTCTAGGAAAAAACCCATTCCCAAATACAGTGAAACCCAAGAAAAATATCCGAGTTAAATATAGGGACGAACCAAAACAGGGTCCCAGGTCAGATACAGTGAAACCAAGGAAAAATATCCGAGTCAGATACAAGGACGAACCGAAACAGGGTCCCAGGTCAGATGCAGTGAAACCAAAGAAAAATATCCGTGTCAGATACAAGGACGAAACGAAACTGGGTCCCAGGTCAGATACAGTGAAACCCAAGAAAATTATCCGAGTCAGATATAGGGACGACTCGAAACAGGGTCCCAGGCCAGATACATTGACCCTCTAGGAAACATCCCCTTTCCAAATACAGTGAAACCCAAGCAAAATATCCGAGTTAGATATAAGGACAAACCGAAACTGGGTCCCAGGTCAGATACAGTGAAAGCAAAGAAAAATACCCGAGTCAGATACAAGGACGAACCGAAACAGGGTCCCAGGTCAGATACAGTGAAACCAAAGAAAAATATCCGAGCCAGATACAGGGACGAGCCAAAACAGGGTACCAGGCCAGATACAATGACCCACCGGGAAACAGTCCATTCCCAACTACAGAGATACCAAATAAAAATATCTGAGTAAGATAAAAGGACGAACCGAAACAGGGGCCCAGGTCAGATGCAGTGAAACCAAAGAAAAATATCCGAGTCAGATACAAGGACGAAACGAAACTGGGTCCCAGGTCAGATAAAGTGAAAACCAAGAAAATTAACCGAGTCAGATACAGGGACGACTCGAAACAGGGTCCTAGGCCAGATACATTGACCCTCTAGGAAACAACCCCTTCCCAAATACAGTGAAACCCAAAAAAAATATCAGAGTTAGATATAGGGACGAACCGAAACAGTGTCCCAGGTCAGATACAGTGAAACCAAAGAAAAATATCTGAGTCAGATAGAGGGTCGAACCGAAACAGGGACCCGAGCCAGAATCAATGAGCCACTAGGAAACAGTACCTTCCCAGATACAGTGAAACCCAAGAAAATTATCCGAGTCAGATACACGGATGACTCCAAACAGGGTCCCGGGCCAGATACATTGACCCTCTAGGAAACAACCCCTTCCCAAATACAGTGAAACCAAAAAAAAATATCCGACATTGATATAGGGACAAACCGAAATAGGGTCCCAGGTCAGATATAGTGAAACCAAAGAAAAATATCCGAGTCAGATACAAGGACGAGCCTAAACAGGGTCCCAGGTCAGATACAGTGAAACCAAAGAAAAATATCCGAGCCAGATACAGGGACGAGCCGAAACAGGGTACCAGGCCAGATACAATGACCCACCGGGAAACAGTCCATTCCCAACTACAGAGATACCAAATAAAAATAACTGAGTCAGATAAAGGGACGAACCGAAATAGGGTCCCACGTCAGATGCAGTGAAACCAAAGAAAAATATCCGAGTCAGATACAAGGACGAACCGAAACATGGTCCCAGGTCAGATGCAGTGAAACCAAAGAAAAATATCCGAGTCAAATACAAGGACGAAACGAAACTGGGTCCCAGGTCAGATACAGTGAAACCCAAGAAATTTATCCGAGTCAGATACTGGGACGACTCGAAACAGGGTCCCAAGCCAGATACATTGACCCTCTAGGAAACATCCCCTTCCCAAATACAGTGAAACCCAAGAAAAATGTCCGAGTTAGATATAAGGACGAACCGAAACTGGGTCCCAGGTTAGATACAGTGAAACCAAAGAAAAATATCCGAGCCAGATACAGGGACGAGCTGAAACAGGGTACCAGGCCAGATACAATGACCCACCGGGAAACAGTCCATTCCCAACTACGGAGATTCCAAATAAAAATATCTGAGTCAGATAAAAGGACGAACCGAAACAGGGTCCCAAGTCAGATGCATTGAAACCAAAGAAAAATATCCGAGTCAGATACAAGGACGAAACGAAACTGGGTCCCAGGTCAGATACATTGAAACCCAAGAAAATTATCCGAGTCAGATACAAGGACGAAATGAAACTGGGTCCCAGGTCAGATACAGTGAAACCCAAGAAAATTATCCGAGTCCGATACAGGGTCCTAGGCCAGATACATTGACCCTCTAGGAAACAACTCCTTCCCAAATACAGTGAAATCCAAAAAAAATATCCGAGTTAAATATAGGGACGAATCGAAACACGGTCCCAGGTCAGATACAGTGAAACCAAAGAAAAATATCCGAGTCAGATACAAGGACGAAACGAAACTGGGTCCCAGGTCAGATAAAGTGAAACTAAAGAAAAAAATATTCGAGCCAGATACAGGGACGACCCGAAACAGGGTGATAGGCTAGATACAATGACCTAACGGGAAACAGTCCTTTCCCAACTACAAAGAAACCCAAGAAAAATATACAGGTGAGATACAAGGACGAATCGAAACAGGGTCACGGGCCAGATACCATGACCCACTAGGAAACAGTCCCTTCCTAAATACATTGAAACCTAAGAAAAATATCCGAGTCAGATACAGGGACGACTCGAAACAGGGTCCCGGGCTAAATACATTGACCCTCTAGGAAAAAACCCATTCCCAAATATAGTGAAACCCAAGAAAAATATCCGAGTTAAATATAGGGACAAACCGAAACAGGGTCCCAGGTCAGATACAGTGAAACCAAAGAAAAATATTCAAGTCAGAAACAAGGACGAACCGAAACAGGGTCCCAGGTCAGATCAGTGAAACCAAAGAAAAATATCCGAGTCAGATAGAAGGACGAAACGAAACTGGGTCCCAGGTCAGATACAGTGAAACCCAAGAAAATTATCCGAGTCAGATACAGGGACGACTCGAAACAGGGTCCCAGGCCAGATACATTGACCCTCTAAGAAACATCCCCTTTCCAAATACAGTGACACCCAAGAAAAATATCCGAGTTAGATATAAGGACAAACCGAAACTGGGTCCCAGGTCAGATACAGTGAAAGCAAAGAAAAATACCCGAGTCAGATACAAGGACGAACCGAAACAGGGTCCCAGGTCAGATACAGTGAAACCAAAGAAAAATATCCGAGCCAGATACAGGGACGAGCCAAAACAGGGTACCAGGCCAGATACAATGACCCACCGGGAAACAGTCAATTCCCAACTACAGAGATACCAAATAAAAATATCTCAGATAAAGGGACGAACCGAAACAGGGTCCCAGGTCAGATGTAGTGAAACCAAAGAAAAATATCCAAGTCAGATACAAGGACGAAACGAAACTGGGTCCCAGGTCAGATAAAGTGAAAACCAAGAAAATTAACCAAGTCAGATACAGGGACGACTCGAAACAGGGTCCTAGGCCAGATACATTGACCCTCTAGGAAACAACCCCTTCCCAAATACAGTGAAACCCAAGAAAAATATCCGAGTTAGATATAAGGACGAACCGAATCTGGGTCCCAGGTCAGATACAATGAAATCAAAGAAAAATATCCGAGTCAGATACAAGGACGAAACCAAACTGGGTCCCAGGTCAGATACAGTGAAACCCAAGAAAATTATCCGAGTCAGATACAGGGACGACTCGAACCAGGGTCCTAGGCCAGATACATTGACCCTCTAGGAAACAACCGCTTCCCAAATACAGTGAAACCCAAAAAAAATATCCGAGTTAGATATAGGGACGAACCGAAACAGTGTCCCAGGTCAGATACAGTGAAACCAAAGAAAAATATCTGAGTCAGATAGAGGGTCGAACCGAAACAGGGACCCGGGCCAGAATCAATGAGCCACTAGGAAACAGTACCTTCCCAGATACAGTGAAACCAAAGAAAAATACCCGAGTCAGATACAAGGACGAACTGAAATAGGGTCCCAGGTCAGATACAGGGAAACCAAAGAAAAATATCCGAGCCAGATACAGGGACGAGCCAAAACAGGGTACCAGGCCAGATACAATGACCCACCGGGAAACAGTCCATTCCCAACTACAGAGATACCAAATAAAAATATCTGAGTCAGATAAAGGGACGAACCGAAACAGGGTCCCAGGTCAGATGCAGTGAAACCAAAGAAAAATATCCGAGTCAGATACAAGGACGAAACGAAACTGGGTCCCAGGTCAGATACAGTGAAAACCAAGAAAATTAACCGAGTCAGATACAGGGACGACTCGAAATAGGGTCCTAGGCTAGATACATTGACCCTCTAGGAAACAACCCCTTCCCAAATACAGTGAAACCCAAAAAAAATATCCGAGTTAGATATAGGGACGAACCGAAACAAGGGACGAACCGAAACAGGGTCCCAGGTCAGATACAGTGAAACCAAAGAAAAATATCCGAGTCAGATACAAGGACGAATCGAAACAGGGTCCTAGGTCAGATAAAGTTAAACCAAAGAAAAATATCCGAGCCAGATACAGGGACGACCCGAAACAGGCTCCCAGGCCAGATACAATGACCCATCGGGAAACATTCCCTTCCCAACAACAGAGATACCCAAGAAAAATTTCTGAGTCAGATAAAGGGACGAACCGAAACAGGGTCACGGGCCAGATACATTGACCCTCCAGGAAACAGTTCCTTCCCAAGTACAGTGAAACCCATGAAAAATATCCGAGTCAGATACAGGGATGACCCGAAACATGGTCCCAGCCCAGATACTTGGAACCTAAGAAAAATATCCGAGTCAGATACGGGGACGAACCGAAACAGGGTCCCAGGTCAGATACAATGAAACCAAAGAAAAATATCCGAGCCAGATACAGGAACAACCCGAAACAGGGCCATAGGTCAGATACAGTGAAACCAAGGAAAAATATCCAACCCAGATACAGGGACGACCTGAAACAGGGTCACAGGCCAGATAGAATGACCCACCGGGAAACAGTCCCTACTCAACTACAGAGATACCCAAGAAAAATATCTGAGTCAGATAAAAGGACGAATCGAAACAGGGTCCCAGGTCAAATACAGTGAAACCAAAGAAAAATACCAAAGTCAGATAAAAGGAAGAACCGAAACAGGGTACCAGGTCAGATACAGTGAAACCAAAGAAAAATTTCTGAGCCAGATACAGGAACAACCCGAAACAGGGCCACAGGTCAGATACAGTGAAACCAAGGAAAAATATCCGAGCTAGATACAGGGACGACCCGAAACAAGGTCACAGGCCAGATACAATGACCCACCGTGAAACAGTCCCTTCCCAACTATAGAGAACCCAAGAAAAATATTTGAGTCAGATAGAGCGACGAACCGAAACAGAGTCCCGGGCCAGATTCAATGACCCGCTAGGAAACAGTACCTTCCCAGATATAGTGAAACCCAAGAAAATTATCCGAGTCAGATACAGGGACGACTCCAAACAGGGTCCCGGACCAGATACATTGACCCTCTAGGAAACAACGCCTTCGCAAATAAGTGAAACCCAAAAATAATATCCGAGTTAAATATAAGGACGAACCGAAACAGGGTCCCAGGTCAGATACAGTGAAACCAAAGAAAAATATCTGAGTCAGATACAAGGACGAACCGAAACAGGGTCCCAGGTCAGATACAGTGAAACCAAAGAAAAAGATTCGAGTCAGAAACAAGGACGAACCGAAACTGGATCCCAGGTCAGATACAGTGAAACCAAAGAAAAATATCCGAGTCAGATACAAGGATGAAACAAAACTAGGTCCAAGGTCAGATATAGTGAAACCAAAGAAAAATATCTAAGTCAGATAGAGGGACGAACTGAAACAGGGTCCCGGGCCAGATTCAATGACCCACCAGAAACATTACCTTTCCAGACACAGTGAAACCCAAGAAAATTATCCGAGTAAGATACAGGGACAACTCAAAACAGGCTCCTGGGCCAGATACATTGACCCTCTAGGAAACATCCCCTTCCCAGATATAGTGAAACCAAAGAAAAATATCCGACTTAGATATAAGGACGAACCGAAACAGGGTCCCAGGTCAGATACAGTGAAACCACCGAAAAATATCCGAGCCAGAGACAGGGACAACCCGAAACAGGGTCCCAGGCCAGATAATATGACCCACCAGGAAATAGTTCCTTCCCAAGTACAGTGCAACCCATGAAAAATATCTGAGTCAGATACAGGGACGACCCGAAACATGGTCCCAGTCTAGATACATTGGAACCTAAGAAAAATATCCGAGTCAAATACAGGGACGAACCGAAACAGGATCCCAGGTCAGATACAGTGAAACCAAAGAAAAATATCTAAGTCAGATAGAGGGACGAACCGAAACAGGGTCCTGGGCCAGATTCAATGACCCACTAGGAAACACTACCTTCCCAGATACAGGGATGACTCAAAACACGGTCCCGTGCCAGATACATTGACCCTCTAGGAAAAAAAACCCTTCCCAATTTCAGTGAAACCAAAAAAAAATCCGAGTTAAATATAGGGACGAACCGAAACAGGGTCCCAAGTCAGATACAGTGAAACCAAATAAAAATATCCGAGTCAGATACAAGGACGAACCAAAACAGGGTCCCAGGTCAGATACAGTTAAACCAATGAAAAATATCTGAGCCAGATACAGGGACGACCCAAAACAGGGTCACAGGCCAGATACAATGACCCAGTGGGAAACAGTCCCTTACCAACTAAAGAGAAACCCAAGAAAAATATTTGAGTCAGATAAAGGGACGAACCGAAACACAGTCACGGGCTAGATACAATGACCCACCAGGAAACAGTCCCTTCCCAAATACAGTGAATCCCAAGAAAAATATCCAAATCAGATACAAGGACGACTCGAAACAGGTTCCCGGTCTAGATACATTGACCCTCTAGGAAAAAACCCATTCCCAAATACAGTGAAACCCAAGAAAAATATCCGAGTTAGATATAGGGACGAACCGAAACTGGGTCCCAGGTCAGACACAGTAAAACCAAAGAAAAATATCCGAGTCAGATACAAGGACGAACCGAAATAGGGTCCTAGGTCAGATACAGTGAAACCAAAGAAAAATATCTGACCCCAATACAGGGACGACCCGAAACAAGGTCACAGGCCAGATACAATGACCCACCGGGAAACAGTCCCTTCCCAACTATAGAGAAACCCAATAAAAATATCCGAGTCATATAGAGGGACGAACCGAAACAGGGTCCCGGGCCAGATTCAATGGCCCACTAGGAAACAATACCTTTCCAGATATAGTGAAACCCAAGAAAATTATCCGAGTCAGATACAGGGATGACTCGAAACATGGTCCCGGGCAAAATACATTGACCCTCTAGGAAACAACCCTTTCCCAAATACAGTGAAACCCAAGAAAAATATCCGAGTTAGATATATGGACGAATCGAAACAGGGTCCCAGGTCAAATACAGTGAAACCAAAGAAATATATCCGACTCAAATACAAGGACGAACCGAAACAGGGTCCCAGGTCAGATACAGTGAAACCAAAGAAAAATATCCGAGTCAGAAACAAGGATGAACCGAAACTGAGTCCCAGGTCAGATGCAGTGAAGCCAATGAAAAATATCTGAGTCAAATACAAGGATGAAACAAAACTGGGTCCCAGGTCAGATACAGTGAAACCAAAGAAAAATATCTGTGTCAGATAGAGGAACGAACCGAAACAGCATCCCGGCCAAATTCAATGATCCAGCAGGAAACAGTACCTTTCCAGATACAGTAAAACCCAAGAAAATTATCCGACTCAGATACAGGGACGACTCGAAACAGGATCCCGGGCCAGATACATTGACCCTCTAGGAAACATCCCCTTCCCAAATACAGTGAAACCCAAGAAAAGAATCCGAGTTATATATAAGGATGAACCGAAACTGGGTCCCATGTCATATACAGTGAAACCAAAGAAAAATATCCGAGTCAGATACAAGGACGAACCGAAACAGGGTCCCAGGTCAGATACAGTGAAACCAAAGAAAAATATCCGAGCCAGATACAGGGACGACTCGAAACAGGGTCACAGGCTAGATACAATGACCCAACGGGAAACAGTCCCTTCCCAACTATAGAGAAACCCAAGAAAAATATCTGAGTCAGATAGAGGGACGAACCGAAACAGGGTCACGGGCCAGATACAATGACCCACCAGGAAACAGTCCCTTCCCAAATACAGTGAAACCCAAGAAAAATATCTGAGTCGGATATAGGAACGGCTCGAAACAGGGTCCCGGGCTAGATACATTGACCCTCAAGGAAACAACCCCCTCCCAACTATAGTGAAACCCAAAAAAAAATCGGAGTTAGATATAGGGACGAACCGAAACAGGGTCCAAGGTCAGATACAGTGAAACCAAAGAAAAATATTCGAGTCAGAAACAAGGACGAATTGAAACTGGGTCGCAGGTCAGATGCAGTGGAACCAAAGAAAAATATCCGAGTCAGATACAGGGACGACCTGAAACAGGGTCACAGGCCAGATACAATGACCCACCGGGAAACAGTCCCTTCCCAACTGCAGAGAAACCCAAGAAAAATATCTGAGTCAGATACTAGAACGACTTGAAATAGGGTCCCGGGCTAGATACATTGACCCTCTAGGAAAAAACCCATTCCCAAATACAGTGAAACCCATGAAAAATATCCAAGTTAGATATAGGGACGAACCGAAACAGGGTCCCAGGTCAGATACAGTGAAACCAAAGAAAATTATCCTAGTCAGAAACAAGGATGAACCGAAACTGAGTCCCAGGTCAGATGCAGTGAAACCAAAGAAAAATGTCTGTGTCAGATAGAGCGACGAATCGAAATAGGGTCTCGGGCCAGACTCAATGACGCACCAGGAAATAGTACCTTTCCAGATACAGTAAAACCTAAGAAAGTTATCCGAGTCAGATACAGGGACGACTTGAAACAGGGTCCCGGGCCAGATACATTGACGCTCTAGGAAACATCCCCTTCCCAAATACAGTGAAACCCAAGAAAAGAATCCGAGTTATATATAAGGACGAACCGAAACTGGGTCCCATGTCAGGTACAGTGAAACCATAGAGAAAATCCGAGTCAGATACAAGGACGAACTGAAACAGGGTCCCATGTCAGATACAGTGAAACCAAAGAAAAATATCCGAACCAGATAAAGCGACGACCCTAAACAGGGTCACGGGCCATATACAATGACCCACCAGGAAACAGTCCCTTCCTAAATACAGTGAAACCCAAGAAAAATATCTGACTCAGATACTAGAACGACTCGAAACAGGGTCCCGGGCTAGATACATTGACCCTCTAGGAAAAAACCCATTCCCAAATACAGTGAAACCCAAGAAATATATCCAAGTTAGATATAGGGACAAACCGAAACAGGGTCCCAGGTCAGATACAGTGAAACCAAAGAAAAATATCCGAGTCAGAAACAAGGATGAACCGAAACTGAGTCCCAGGTCAGATGTACTGAAACCAAAGAAAAATATCCGAGTCAAATACAAGGATCAAACAAAACTGGGTCCCAGGTCAGATACAGTGAAACCAAAGTAAAATATCTGTGTCAGATAGAGGGAAGAACCGAAACAGGGTCCCGGGCCAGATTCAATGACGAACCAGGAAACAGTACCTTTCCAGATACAGTAAAACCCAAGAAAATTATCTGAGTTAGATACAGGGACGACTCGAAACAGGGTCCCGGGCCAGATACATTGACCCTCTAGGAAACATCCCCTTCCCAAATACAATGAAACCCAAGAAAAGAATCCGTGTTATATATAAGGACGAACAGAAACTGGCTCCCAGGTCAGATACAGTGAAACCAAAGAAAAATATCCGAGTCAGAAACAAGGACGAACTGAAACTGGGTCCCAAGTCAGATGCAGTGAAACCAAAGAAAAATATCCGAGTCAGATACACGGACGAAACGAAACTGGGTCCCAGGTCAGATACAGTGAAACCAAAGAAAAATATCTGTGTCAGATAGAGTGAAGAACCGAAACAGGGTCCCGGGCCAGATTCAATGACGAACCAGGAAACAGTATCTTTCCAGATACAGTAAAACCCAAGAAAATTATCTGAGTCAGATACAGGGACGACTCGAAACAGGGTCCCGGGCCAGATACATTGACCCTCTAGGAAACATCCTCTTCCCAAATACAGTGAAACCCAAGAAAAGAATCCGAGTTATATATGAGGACGAACCGAAACTAGGTCCCAGGTCAGATACAGTGAAACCAAAGAAAAATATCCGAGTCAGATACAAGGACAAATCGAAACAGGGTCCCAGGTCAGATACAGTGAAACCAAAGATAAATATCCGAGCCAGATACAGGGACGACTCGAAACAGGGTCACAAGCCAGATACAATGACCCACCGGGAAACAGTCCCTTCCCAACTATAGAGAAACCCAAGAAAAATATATGAGTCAGATAGAGGGACGAACCGAAACAGGGTCACGGGCCAGATACAATGACCAACCAGGAAACAGTCCCTTCCCAAATACAGTGAAACCCAAGAAACATATCTGAGTCAGATATAGCAACGACTCGAAACAGGGTCCCGGGCCAGATACATTGACCCTCTAGGAAACATCCTCTTCCCAAATACAGTGAAACCCAAGAAAAGAATCCGAGTTATATATGAGGACGAACCGAAACTAGGTCCCAGGTCAGATACAGTGAAACCAAAGAAAAATATCCGAGTCAGATACAAGGACGAACCGAAACAGGGTCCCAGGTCAGATACAGTGAAACCAAAGAAAAATATCCGAGCCAGATACAGGGACGACCCGAAACAGGGTCACAGGCCAGATACAATGACCCACCGGGAAACAGTCCCTTCCCAACTGCAGAGAAACCCAAGAAAAATATCTGAGTCAGATAGAGGGACGAACCGAAACAGGGTCACGGGCCAGATACAATGACCCACCAGGAAACAGTCCCTTCCCAAATACAGTGAAACCCAAGAAAAATATCTGAGTCAGATACTAGAACGACTCGAAACAGGGTCCCGGGCTAGATACATTGACCCTCTAGGAAAAAACCCATTCCCAAATACAGTGAAACCCAAGAAAAATATCCAAGTTAGATATAGGGACGAACCGAAACAGGGTCCCAGGTCAGATACAGTGAAACCAAAGAAAAATATCCGAGTCAGAAACAAGGATGAACCGAAACTGAGTCCCAGGTCAGATGCAGTGAAACCAAAGAAAAATATCCGAGTCAAATACAAGGATGAAACAAAACTTGGTCCCAGGTCAGATACAGTGAAACCAAAGAAAAATATCTGTGTCAGATAGAGGGATTAACCGAAACAGCGTCCCTGGCCAGATTCAATGACCCAGCAGGAAATAGTACCTTTCCAGATACAGTGAAACCCCAGAAAATTATCTGAGTCAATACAGGGACGACTCGAAACAGGTTCCCGGGCCAGATACTTTGACCCTCTAGGAAACAACCCCCTCCCAAATACAGTGAAACCCAAAAAAAATATCCGAGTTAGATATAGGAACGAACCGAAACAGGGTCCAAGCTCAGATACAGTGAAACCAAAGAAAAATATCCGAGTCAGAAGCAAGGACGAACTGAAACTGGGTCCCAGGTCAGATGCAGTGAAACCAAAGAAAAATTTCCGAGTCAGATACACGGACGAAACGAAACTGGGTCCCAGGTCAGAAGTCAGATAGAGGGACGAACCGAAACAGCGTCCCGGGCCAGATTCATTGACGCACCAGGAAACAATACCTTTCCAGATACAGTAAAACCCAAGAAAATTATCCGAGTCAGATACAGGGACGACTCAAAACAGGGTCCCGGGCTAGATACATTGATGACACTCTAGGAAACATCCCCT
>QAOA01008265.1:17218-71557 GCA_003255065.1 Cercis canadensis | reverse complement strand
TACCTTTCCAGATACAGTAAAACCCAAGAAAATTATCCGAGTCAGATACAGGGACGACTCGAAACAGGGTCCCGGGCCAGATACATTGACCCTCTAGGAAACATCCCCTTCCCAAATACAGTGAAACCCAAGAAAAGAATCCGAGTTATATATAAGGACGAACCGAAACTGGGTCCCAGGTCAGATACAGTGAAACCAAAGAAAAATATCCGAGTCAGAAAGAAGGACGAACCGAAACAGGGTCCCAGGTCAGATATAGTGAAACCAAAGAAAAATATCCGATCCAGATACAGGGACGACTCCAAACAGGGTCACAGGCCAGATACAATGACCCACCGGGAAACAGTCCAGACTCGAAACAGGGTCACAGGCCAGATACAATGACCCACCGGGAAATAGTCCCTTCCCAACTATAGAGAAACCTAAGAAAAATATATGAGTCAGATAGAGGGACGATTCGAAACAGGGTCACGGGCCTGATACAATGATCCACCAGGAAACAGTCCCTTCCCAAATGCAGTGAAAGCCAAGAAACATATCTGAGTCAGATATAGGAACGACTCGAAACAGGGTCCCGGGCTAGATACATTGACCCTCTAGGAAACAACCCCCTCCCAAATATAGTGAAACCCAAAAAAAAAATCTGAGTTAGATATAGGGACGAACCGAAACAGGGTCCAAGCTCAGATACAGTGAAACCAAAGAAAAATATCCGAGTCAAAAACAAGGACGAACTGAAACTGGGTCCCAGGTCAGACGCAGTGAAACCAAAGAAAAATATCCGAGTCAGAAACAAGGATGAACCGAAACTGAGTCCCAGGTCAGATGTAGTGAAACCAAAGAAAAGTATCCGAGTCAAATACAAGGATGAAACAAAACTGGGTCCCAGGTCAGATACAGTGAAACCAGAGAAAAATATCTGTGTCAGATAGAGAGACGAACCGAAACAGGGTCCCGGCCCAGATTCAATGACGCACCAGGAAACAGTACCTTTCCAGATACAGTAAAGCCTAAGAAAATAATCCGAGTCAGATGCAGGGACGACTCGAAACAGGGTCCCGGGCCAGATACATTGTCCCTCAAGGAAACATCTCATTACCACATACAGTGAAACCCAAGAAAAGTATACGAGTTATATATAAGGACGAACCGAAACTGGGTCCCAGGTCAGATACTGTGAAACCAAAGAAAAAATCCGACTCAGATACAAGGACGAACCGAAACAGGGTCCAAGGTCAGATAGAGTGAAACCAAAGAAAAATATCCGAGCCAAATACAGGGACGACTCGAAACAGGGTCACAGGCAAGATACAATGACCCACCGGGAAACAGTCCATTCCCAACTGCAGAGAAACCCAAGAAAAATATCTGAGTCAGATAGAGGGACGAACCGAAACAGGGTCACGGGCCATATACAATGACCCACCGGGAAACAGTCCCTTCCCAAATACAGTGAAACCTAAGAAAAATATCTGAGTCGGATACTAGAACGACTCGAAACAGGGTCCCGGGCTAGATACATTGACCCTCTAGGAAAAAACCCATTCCCAAATAGAGTGAAACCTCAGAAAAATATCCAAGTTAGATATAGGGACGAACCGAAATAAGGTCCCAGGTCAGATACAGTGAAACCAAAGAAAAATATCCGAGTCAGAAACAAGGATGAACCGAAACCGATTCCCAGGTCAGATGCAGTGAAACCAAAGAAAAATATCCGAGTCAAATACAAGAATGAAACAAAACTGGGTCCCAGGTCAGATACAGTGAAACCAAAGAAAAATATCTGTGTCAAATAGAGGGACGAACCGAAACAGCGTCCCGGGCCAGATTCAATGACCCAGCAGGAAACAGTACCTTTCCAGATACAGTGAAACCCAAGAAAATTATCTGAGTCAGATACAGGGACGACTCGAAACAAGTTCCCGGGCCAGATACATTGACCCTCTAGGAAACAACCCCTCCCAAATACAGTGAAACCTAAAAAAAATATCCGAGTTAGATATAGGGACGAACCGAAACAGGGTCCAAGCTCAAATATAGTGAAAGCAAAGAAAAATATCCGAGTCAGAAACAAGGACGAACTGAAACTGGGTCCCAGGTCATATGCAGTGAAACCAAAGAAAAATAACCAAGTCAGATACACGGACGAAACGAAACTGGGTCCCAGGTCAGATACAGTGAAACCAAAGAAAAATATCTGTGTCAGATAGAGGGACGAACTGAAACAGGGTCCCGGGCCAGATACATTGACCCTCTAGGAAACATCCTCTTCCCAAATATAGTGAAACCCAAGAAAAGAATCCGAGTTATATATAAGGACGAACCAAAACTGGGTCCCAGGTCAGATACAGTGAAACCAAAGAAAAATATCCGAGTCAGAAACAAGGACGAACTGAAACTGGGTCCCAGGTCAGATGCAGTGAAACCAAAGAAAAATATCTGCGTCAGATAGAGTAAAGAACCGAAACAGGGTCCCGGGCCAGATTCAATGACGAACTAGGAAACAGTACCTTTCCAGATACAGTAAAACCCAAGAAAATTATCCGAGTCAGATACAGGGACGACTCGAAACAGGGTCCCGGGCCAGATACATTGACCCTCTAGGAAACATCCTCTTCCAAAATACAGTGAAACCCAAGAAAAGAATCCGAGTTATATATAAGGACGAACCGAAACTAGGTCCCAGGTCAGATACAGTGAAACCAAAGAAAAATATCCAAGTCAGATACAAGGACGAATCGAAACAGGGTCCCAGGTCAGATACAGTGAAACCAAAGAAAAATATCCGAGCCAGATACAGGGACGACTCGAAACAGGGTCACAGGCCAGATACAATGACCCACCGGGAAACAGTCCCTTCCCAACTATAGAGAAACCCAAGAAAAATATGTGGGTCAGATAGAGGGACGAACCGAAACAGGGTCACGGGCCAGATACAATGACCAACCAGGAAACAGTCCCTTCCCAAATACAGTGAAACCCAAGAAACATATCTGAGTCAGATATAGGAACGACTCGAAACAGGGTCCCGGGCTAGATACATTGACCCTATAGGAAACAACCCCCTCCCAAATACAGTGAAACCCAAAAAAAAATCCGAGTTAGATATAGGGACGAACCGAAACAGGGTCCAAGCTCAGATACAGTGAAACCAAACAAAAATATCCGAGTCAGAAACAAGGACGAACTGAAACTGGGTCCCAGGTCAGATGCAGTGAAACCAAAGAAAAATATCCGAGTCAGATACACGGACGAAAGAAACTGGGTCCCAGGTCAGATACAGTGAAACCAAAGAAAAATATCTGTGTCAGATAGAGGGACGAACCGAAACAGGGTCCCGGGCCAGATTCAATGACGCACCAGGAAACAGTACCTTTCCAGATACAGTAAAGCCTAAGAAAATTATCCGAGACAGATACAGGGACGACTCGAAACAGGGTCCCGGGCCAGATACATTGTCGCTCTAGGAAACATCTCCTTACCACATACAGTGAAACCCAAGAAAAGTATCCGAGTTATATATAAGGACGAACCGAAACTGGGTCCCAGGTCAGATACTGTGAAACCAAAGAAAAAATCCGAGTTAGATACAAGGACGAACCGAAACAGGGTCCCAGGTCAGATACAGTGAAACCAAAGAAAAATATCCGAGCCAGATACAGGGACGACTCGAAACAGGGTCACAGGCCAGATACAATGACCCACCGGGAAACAGTCCATTCCCAACAGCAGAGAAACCCAAGAAAAATATCTGAGTCAGATAGAGGGACGAACCGAAACAGGGTCACGGGCCATATACAATGACCTACCGGGAGACAGTCCTTTCCCAAATACAGTGAAACCCAAGAAAAATATCTGAGTCGGATACTAGAACGACTCGAAACAGGGTCCCGGGCTAGATACATTGACCCTGTAGGAAAAAACCCATTCCCAAATAGAGTGAAACCTCAGAAAAATATCCAAGTCAGAAACAAGGATGAACCAAAACTGAGTCCCAGGTCAGATGCAGTGAAACCAAAGAAAAATATCCGAGCCAAATACAAGGATGAAACAAAACTGGGTCCCAGGTCAGATACAGTGAAACCAAAGAAAAATATCTGTGTCAGATAGAGGGAAGAACCGAAACAGCGTCCCGGGCCAGATTCAATGACCCAGCAGGAAATAGTACCTTTCCAGATAAAGTGAAACAAAAGAAAATTATCTGAGTCAGATACAGGGACGACTCGAAACAGGTTCCCGGGCCAGATACTTTGACCCTCTAGGAAACAACCCCCTCCCAAATACAGTGAAACCCAAAAAAAATATCCAAGTTAGATATAGGAACGAACCGAAACAGGGTCCAAGCTCAGATACAGTGAAACAAAAGAAAAATATCCGAGTCAGAAGCAAGGACGAACTGAAACTGGGTCCCAGGTCAGATACAGTGAAACCAAAGAAAAATATCTGTGTCAGAGAGAGGGAAGAACCGAAACAGGGTCCCGGGCCAGATTCAATGACGTACCAGGAAACAGTACCTTTCCAGATACAGTAAAACCCAAGAAAATTATCCGAGTCAGATACAGGGACGACTCGAAACAGGGTCCCGGGCCAGATACATTGACCCTCTAGGAAACATCCTCTTCCCAAATACAGTGAAACCCAAGAAAAGAATCCGAGTTATATATAAGGACGAACCGAAACTGGGTCCCAGGTCAGATATAGTGAAACCAAAGAAAAATATCCGAGTCAGATACAAGGACGAACCGAAACAAGGTCCCAGGTCAGATACAGTGAAACCAAAGAAAAATATCCGAGCCAGATACAGGGACGACTCGAAACAGGGTCACAGGCCAGATACAATGACCCACCGGGAAACAGTCCCTTCCCAACTATAGAGAAACCCAAGAAAAATATATGAGTCAGATAGAGGGACGAACCGAAACAGGGTCACGGGCCAGATACAATGACCAACCAGGAAACAGTCCCTTCCCAAATACAGTGAAACCCAAGAAACATATCTGAGTCAGATATAGGAACGACTCAAAACAGGGTCCTGGGCTAGATACATTGACCCTCTAGGAAACAACCCCCTCCCAAATACAGTGAAACCCAAAAAAAAATCCGAGTTAGATATAGGGACGAACCGAAACAGGGTCCAAGCTCAGATACAGTGAAACCAAACAAAAATATCCGAGTCAGAAACAAGGACGAACTGAAACTGGGTCCCAGGTCAGATGCAGTGAAACCAAAGAAAAATATCCGAGTCAGATACACGAATGAAAGAAACTGGGTCGCAGGTCAGATACAGTGAAAGCAAAGAAAAATATCTTTGTCAGATAGAGGGACGAACCGAAACAGGGTCCCGGGCCAGATTCAATGACGCACCAGGAAATAGTACCTTTCCAGATACAGTAAAGCCCAAGAAAATTATCCGAGTCAGATACAGGAACGACTTGAAACAGGGTCCCGGGCCAGATACATTGTCCCTCTAGGAAACATCCCCTTACAAAATACAGTGAAACCCAAGAAAAGTATCTGAGTTATATATAAGGACGATCCGAAACTGGGTCCCAGGTCATATACTGTGAAACCAAAGAAAAAATTCGAGTCAGATACAAGGACGAACCGAAACAGGGTCCCAGGTCAGATATAGTGAAACCAAAGAAAAATATCCGAGCCAGATACAGGGACGACCCGAAACAGGGTCACAGGGCAGATACAATGACCCACTGGGAAACAGTCCCTTCCCAACTGCAGAGAAACCCAAGAAAGATATCTGAGTCAGATAAAGGGACGAACCGAAATAGGGTCACGGGCCAGATCCAATGACCCACCAGGAAACAGTCCCTTCCCAAATACAGTGAAACCCAAGAAAAATATCTAAGTCAGATACTAGAACGACCCGAAACAGGGTCCCGGGCTAGATACATTGACCCTCAAGGAAAAAACCCATTCCCAAATACAGTGAAACCCCAGAAAAATATCCAAGTTAGATATAGGGACGAACCGAAACAGGGTCCAAGGTCAGATACAGTGAAACCAAAGAAAAATATCCGAGTCAGAAACAAGGATGAACCGAAACTGAGTCCCAAGTCAGATACAGTGAAACCAATGAAAAATATCCGAGTCAAAAACAAGGATGAAACAAAACTGGTTCCCAGGGCAGATAGAGTGAAATCAAAGAAAAATATCTGTGTCAGATAGGCGGACAAACCGAAACAGCGACCCGGACCAGATTCAATGACCCAGCAGGAAACAGTACCTTTCCAGACACAGTGAAACCCAAGAAAATTATCTGAGTCAGATACAGGGACGACTCGAAACAGGTTCCCGGGCCAGATACATTGACCCTCTAGGAAACAACCCCCTCCCAAATACAGTGAAACCCAAAAAAAATATCCGAGTTAGATATAGGGATGAACCGAAACTGGGTCCAAGCTCAGATACAATGAAACCAAAGAAAAGTATCCGAGTCAGAAACAAGGACGAACTGAAACTGGGTCCCAGGTCATATGCAGTGAAACCAAAGAAAAATAACAAAGTCAGATACACGGACGAAACGAAACTGGGTCCCAGGTCAGATACAGTGAAACCAAAGAAAAATATCTGTGTCAGATAGAGGGACGAACCGAAACAGCGTCCCGGGCCAGATTCAATGACGCAGCAGGAAACAATAACTTTCCAGATACAGTAAAACCCAAGAAAATTATCCGAGTCAGATACAGGGACGACTCGAAACAGGGTCCCGGGCCAGATACATTGACCCTCTAGGAAACATCCCCTTCCCAAATACAGTGAAACCCAAGAAAAGAATCCGAGTTATATATAAGGACGAACCGAAACTGGGTCCCAGGTCAGATACAGTGAAACAAAAGAAAAAATCCGAGTAAGATATAAGGACGAACCGAAACAGGGTCCCAGGTCAAATACAGTGAAACCAAAGAAAAATATCCGAGCCAGATACAGGGACTACCCGAAACAGGGTCATAGGCCAGATACAATGACTCACCGGGAAACAGTCCCTTCCCAACTGCAGAGAAACCCAAGAAAAATATCTGAGTCAGATAGAAGGACGAACCGAAACACGGTCACGGGCCAGATACAATGACCCACCAGGAAACAGTCCCTTCCCAAATACAGTGAAACCCAAGAAAAATATCTGAGTCAGATACCAGAACGACTCGAAACAGGGTCCCAGGCTAGATACATTGACCCTCTAGGAAAAAAACCATTCCCAAATACAGTGAAACCCAAGAAAAATATCCAAGTTAGATATAGGGACGAACCGAGACAGGGTACCAGGTCAGATACAGTGAAACCAAAGAAAAATATCCTAGTCAGAAACAACGATGAACCGAAACAGGGTCACGGGCCAGATACAATGACCCACCAGGAAACAGTCCCTTCCCAAATACAGTGAAACCCAAGAAAAATATCTGAGTCAGATATAGGAACGACTCGAAACAGGGTCCCGGGCTAGATACATTGACCCTCTAGGAAACAACCCCTTCCCAAATACAGTGAAACCCAAAAAAAATATCCGAGTTAGATATAGGGACGAACCGAAACATGGTCCAAGGTCAGATACAGTGAAACCAAAGAAAAATATCCGAGTCAGAAACAAGGACGAACTGAAACAGGGTCCCAGGTCAGATGTAGTGAAACCAAAGAAAAATATCCTAGTCAGATAAACGGACGAAAGAAACTGGGTCCCAAGTCAGATACAGTGAAACCAAAGAAAAATATCTGTGTCAGATAGAGGGACGAACCGAAACAGGGTCCCGGGCCAGATTCAATGACGCACCAGGAAACAGTACCTTTCCAGATACAGTAAAGCCCAAGAAAATTATCCGAGTCAGATACAGGGACGACTCGAAACAGAGTTCCGGGCCAGATACATTGTCCCTCTAGGAAACATCCCCTTACCAAATACAGTGAAACCCAACAAAAGTATCCGAGTTATATATAAGGACGAACCGAAACTGGGTCCCAGGTCAGATACAGTGAAACCAAAGAAAAAATCCAAGTAAGATATAAGGACGAACCGAAACAGGGTCCCAGGTCAGATACAGTGAAACCAAAGAAAAAAATCCGAGCCAGATACAGGGACTACCCGAAACAGGGTCACGGGCCAGATACAATGACCCACCAGGAAACAGTCCCTTCCCAAATACAGTGAAACCCAAGAAAAATATCTGAGTCAGATACTAGAACGACTCGAAACAGGGTCCTGGGCTAGATACATTGACCCTCTAGGAAAAAACCCATTCCCAAATACAGTGAAACCCAAGAAAAATATCCAAGTTAGATATAGGGACGAACCGAAACAGGATCCCAGGTCAGATACAGTGAAACCAAAGAAAAATATCCGAGTCAGAAACAAGGATGACCCGAAACTGAATCCCAGGTCAGATGTAGTGAAACCAAAGAAAAATATCCGAGTCAAATACAAGGATGAAACAAAACTGGGTCCCAGGTCAGATACAGTGAAACCAAAGAAAAATATCTGTGTCAGATAGAGGGACGAACCGAAACAGCGTCCCGGGCCAGATTCAATGATCCAGCAGGAAATAGTACCTTTCCAGATACAGTGAAACCCAAGAAAATTATCTGAGTCAGATATAGGGACGACTCGAAACAGGTTCCCGGGCCAGATACATTGACCCTCTAGGAAACAACCCCCTCCCAAATACAGTGAAACCCAAAAAAAATATCCGAGTTAGATATAGGGACGAACCGAAACTGGGTCCAAGCTCAGAGACAGTGAAACCAAAGAAAAGTATTCGAGTCAGAAACAAGGACGAATTGAAACTGGGTCCCAGGTCAGATGCATTGAAGCCAAAGAAAAATATCCGAGTCAGATACACGGACGAAACGAAACTGGGTCCCAGGTCAGATACAGTGAAACCAAAGAAAAATATCTGTGTCAGATAGAGGGACGAACCGAAACAGCATCCCGGGCCAGATTCAATGACGCACCAGGAAACAGTACCTTTCCAAATACAGTAAAACCCAAGAAAATAATATGAGTCAGATACAGGGACGACTCGAAACAGGGTCCCGGGCCAGATACAATGACCCTCTAGGAAACATCCCCTTCCCAAATACAGTGAAACCCAAGAAAAGGATCCGAGTTATATATAAGGATGAACCGAAACTGGGTCCTAGGTCAGATACGGTGAAACCAAAGAAAAATATCCGAGTCAGATACAAGGACGAACCGAAACAGGGTCCCAGGTCAGATACAGTGAAACCAAAGAAAAATATCCGAGCCAGATAAAAGGACGAACCGAAACAGGGTCCCAGGTCAGATACAGTGAAACCAAAGAAAAATATCCGAGCCAGATACAGGGACGACTCGAAACAGGTTCCCGGGCCAGATACTTTGACCCTCTTGGAAACAACCCCCCTCCCAAATACAGTGAAACCCAAAAAAAATATCCGAGTTAGATATAGGGACGAACCGAAACTTGGTCCATGCTCAGATACAGTGAAACCGAAGAAAAGTATCCGAGTCAGAAACAAGGATGAACTGAAACTGGGTCCCAGGTCAGATGCAGTGAAACCAAAGATAAATATCCGAGTCAGATACACGGACGAAACGAAACTGGGTCCTAGGTTAGATACAGTGAAACCAAAGAAAAATATCTGTGTCAGATAGAGGGACGAACCGAAACAGCGTCCCGGGCCAGATTCAATGACGCACCAGGAAACAGTACCTTTCCAGATACAGTAAAACCCAAGAAAATTATCCGAGTCAGATACAGGGACGACTCGAAACAGGGTCCCGGGCCAGATACATTGACCCTCTAGGAAACATCCCCTTACCAAATACAGTGAAACCCAAGAAAAGTATCCGAGTTATACATAAGGACGAATCGAAACTGGGTCCCAGGTCAGATACAGTGAAACCAAAGAAAAAATCCGAGTCATATACAAGGACGAACCGAAACAGGGGTCAGATGCAGTGAAACCAAAGAAAAATATCCGAGCCAGATACAGGGACGACCCGAAACAGGGTCACAGGCCAAATACAATGACCCACCGGGAAACAGTCCCTTCCCAACTGCAGAGAAACCCAAGAACAATATCTGAGTCAGATAGAGGGAAGAACCAAAACAGGGTCACGGGCCAGATACAATGACCCACAAGGAAACAGTCCCTTCCCAAATACAGTGAAACCCAAGAAAAATATCTGAGTCAGATACTAGAACGACTCGAAACAGGGTCCCGGGCTAGATATATTGACCCTCTCGGAAAAAACCCATTCCCAAATAAAGTGAAAGCCAAGAAAAATATCAAGTTAGATATAGGGACGAATCGAAACAGGGTCCCAGGTCAGATACAGTGAAACCAAAGAAAAATATCCGAGTCAGAAATAAGGATGAACCAAAACTGAGTCCCAGGTCAGATGCAGTGAAACCAAAGAAAAATATCCGTGTCAGATACACGGACGAAACGAAACTGGGTCCCATGTCAGATAAAGTGAAACCAAAGAAAAATATCTGTGTCAGAAAGAGGGACGAACCAAAACAGCTTCCCGGGCTAGATTCAATGATCCAGTAGGAAATAGTACCTTTCCAGATACAGTGAAACCCAAGAAAATTATCTGAGTCAGATACAGGGACGACTCGAAACAGGATCCCGGGCCAGATACATTGACCCTCTAGGAAATAACCCCCTCCCAAATACAGTGAAACCCAAAAAAAATATCCGAGTTAGATATAGGGAGGAACCGAAACTAGGTCCAAGCTCAGATACAGTGAAACCAAAGAAAAGTATCCAAGTCAGAAACAAGGACGAACTGAAACTGGGTCCCAGGTCAGATGCAGTGAAACCAAAGAAAAATATCTGAGCCAGATACAGGGACGACCCGAAACAGGGTCACAGGCCAAATACAATGACCCACCGGGAAACAGTCCCTTCCCAACTGCAGAGAAACCCAAGAAAAATATCTGAGTCAGATAGAGGGACGAACCGAAACAGGGTCACGGGCAAGATACAATGACCCACCAGGAAACAGTCCCTTCCAAATTACAGTGAAAGCCAAGAAAAATATCTGAGTCAGATACTAGAACGACTCGAAACAGGGTCCCGGGCTAGATACATTGACCCTCTAGGAAAAAACCCATTCCCAAATACAGTGAAACCCAAGAAAAATATCAAAGTTAGATATAGGGACGAACCGAAACAGGGTCCCAGTTCAGATACAGTGAAACCAAAGAAAAATATCCGAGTCAGAAACAAGGATGAACCGAAACTGAGTCCGAGGTTATATGCAGTGAAACCAAAGAAAAATATCCGAGTCAAATACAAGGATGAAACAAAACTAGGTCCCAGGTCAGATACAGTGAAACCAAAGAAAAATATCTGTGTCAGATAGAGGGACGAACCGAAACAGCGTCCCGGGACAGATTCAATGATCCAGCAGGAAACAGTACCTTTCCAGATACAGAGAAACCCAAGAAAATTATCTGAGTCAGATACAGGGACGACTCGAAACAGTTTCCCGGGCCAGATAAATTGACCCTCTAGGAAACAACCCCCTCCCAAATATAGTGAAACCCAAAAAAAATATCCGAGTTAGATATAGGGACGAACCGAAACTGGGTCCAAGCTCAGATACAGTGAAACCAAAGAAAAGTATCCAAGTCAGAAAAAAGGACAAACTGAAACTGGGTCCCAGGTCAGATGCAGTGAAACCAAAGAAAAATATCCGAGTCAGATACACGGACGAAACGAAACTGGGTCCCAGGTCAGATACAGTGAAACCAAAGAAAAATATCTGTGTCAGATAGAGGGACGAACCGAAACAGCGTCCCGGGCCAGATTCAATGACGCACCAGGAAACAGTACCTTTCCAGATACAGTAAAACCCAAGAAAATTATCCGAGTCAGATACAGGGACGACTCGAAACAGGGTCCCGGGCCAGATACATTGACCCTCTAGGAAACATCCCCTTCCCAAATACAGTGAAACCCAAGAAAAGTATCCGAGTTATATATAAGGACGAACCGAAACTGGGTCCCAGGTCAGATACAGTGAAACCAAAGAAAAATATCCGAGTTAGAAACAAGGATGAACCGAAACTGAGTCCCAGGTCAGATGCAGTGAAACCAAAGAAAAATATCCGTGTCAGATACACAGACGAAATGAAACTGGGTCCCAGGTCAGATAAAGTGAAACCAAAGAAAAATATCTGTGTCAGATAGAGGGACGAACCAAAACAGCGTCCCGGGCCAGATTCAATGACGCAACAGGAAACAATACCTTTCCAGATACAGTAAAACCCAAGAAAACTATCCGAGTCAGATAAAGGGACGACTCGAAACAGGGTCCCGGGCCAGATACATTGACCCTCTAGGAAACATGCCCTTACCAAATACAGTGAAACCCAAGAAAACTATCTGAATTATATATAAGGACGAACCGAAACTGTGTCCCAGGTCAGATACAGTGAAACCAAAGAAAAATATCCGAGCCAGATACAGGGACTACCCGAAACAGGGTCACAGGCCAGATACAATGTCCCACCGGGAAACAGTCCCTTCTCAACTGCAGAGAAACCTAAGAAAAATATCTGAGTCAGATAGAGGGACGAACTGAAACAGGGTCACGGGCCAGATACAATGACCCACCAGGAAACAGTCCCTTCCCAAATACAGTGAAACCCAAGAAAAATATCTGAGTCAGATACTAGAACGACTCGAAACAGGGTCCCGGGCTAGATACATTGACCCTCTAGGAAAAAACCCATTCCCAAATACAGTGAAACCCAAGAAAAATATCCAAGTTAGATATAGGGACGAACCGAAACAGGTTCCCACGTCAGATACAGTGAAACCAAAGAAAAATATCCGAGTCAGAAACAAGGATGAACCGAAACTCAGTCCCAGGTCAGATGCAGTGAAACCAAAGAAATATATTCGAGTCAAAAACAAGGATGAAACAAAACTGGGTCCCAGGACAGATACAGTGAAACCAAAGAAAAATATCTGTGTCAGAAAGAGGGACGAACCGAAACAGCTTCCCGGGCCAGATTCAATGATCCAGCAGGAAACAGTACCTTTCCAGATACAGTGAAACCCAAGAAAATTATCTGAGTCAGATACAGGGACGACTCAAAACTGGTTCTCGGGCCAGATACATTGACCCTCTAGGAAACAACCCCCTCCCAAATACAGTGAAACCCAAAAAAAATATCCGAGTTAGATATAGGGACGAACCGAAACTGGATCCAAGCTCAGATACAGTGACACCAAAGAAAAGTATCCGAGTCAGAAACAAGGACGAACAGAAACTGGTTCCCAGGTCAGATGCAGTGAAACCAAAGAAAAATATCCGAGTCAGATACACGGACGAAACGAAACTGGGTCCCAGGTCAGATACAGTGAAACCAAAGAAAAATATCTGTGTCAGATAGAGGGACGAACTGAAACAGCTTCCCGGGCCAGATTCAATGACGCACCAGGAAACAGTACCTTCCCAACTACAGAGAAACCCAAGAAAAATATCTGAGTCAGATAGAGGGACGAACCGAAACAGGGTCACGGGCCAGATACAATGACCCACTAGGAAACAGTCCCTTCCCAAATACAGTGAAACCCAAGAAAAATATCTGAGTCAGATATAGGAACGACTCGAAACAGGGTCCCGGGCTAGATACATTCACCCTCTAGGAAACAACCCCCTCCCAAATACAGTGAAACCCAAAAAAAATATCCGAGTTAGATATAGGGACGAACCGAAACAGGGTCCGACGTCAGATACAGTGAAACCAAAGAAAAATATCCGAGTCAGAAACAAGGACGAACTGAAACTGGGTCCCAGGTCAGATGTAGTGAAACCAAAGAAAAATATCCGAGTCAGATACACGGACGAAAGAAACTGGGTCCCAAGTCAGATACGGTGAAACCAAAGAAACATATCTGTGTCAGATAGAGGGACGAACCGAAACAGGGTCCCGGGCCATATTCAATGACGCACCAGGAAACAGTACCTTTCCAGATACAGTAAAGCCCAAGAAAATTATTCGAGTCAGACACAGGGACGACTCGAAACAGGGTTCCGGGCTAGATACATTGTCCCTCTAGGAAACATCCCCTTACCAAATACAGTGAAACCCAAGAAAAAATCCGAGTAAGATATAAGGACGAACCAAAACAGGGTCCCAAGTCAGATACAATGAAACCAAAGAAAAATATCCGAGCCAGATACAGGGACTACCCGAAACAGGGTCACAGGCCAGATACAATGACCCACCGGGAAACAGTCTCTTCCCAACTGCAGAGAAACCCAAGAAAAATATCTGAGTCAGATAGAGGTACGAACCGAAGCAGGGTCACGGGCCAGATACAATGACCCACCAGGAAACAGTCCCTTCCCAAATACAGTGAAACCCAAGAAAAATATCCAAGTTAGATATAGGGACGAACCGAAACAGGGTCCCAGGTCAGATACAGTGAAACCAATGAAAAATATCCGAGTCAGAAACAAGGATGAACCGAAACTGAGTCCGAGGTTAGATGCAGTGAAACCAAAGAAAAATATCCGAGTCAAATACAAGGATGAAACAAAACTGGGTCCCAGGTCAGATACAGTGAAACCAAAGAAAAATATCTGTGTCAGATAGAGGGACGAACCGAAACAGCGTCCCGGGACAGATTCAATGATCCAGCAGGAAACAGTACCTTTCCAGATACAGTGAAACCCAAGAAAATTATCTGAGTCAGATACAGGGACGACTCGAAACAGGTTCCCGGGCCAGATACATTGACCCTCTAGGAAACAACCCCCTCCCAAATACAGTGAAACCCAAAAAAAATATCCGAGTTAGATATAGGGACGAACCGAAACTGGGTCCAAGCTCAGATACAGTGAAACCAAAGAAAAGTATCCGAGTCAGAAACAAGGACGAACTGAAACTGGGTCCCAGGTCAGATGCAGTGAAACCAAAGAAAAATATCCGAGTCAGATACACGGACGAAACAAAACTTGGTCCCAGGTCAGATACAGTGAAACCAAAGAAAAATATCTGTGTCAGATAGAGGGACGAACCGAAACAGCGTCCCGGGCCAGATTCAATGACGCACCAGGAAACAGTACCTTTCCAGATACAACAAAACCCAAGAAAATTATCTGAGTCAGATACAGGGATGACTCGAAACAGGGTCCCGGACCAGATACATTGACCCTCTAGGAAACATCCCCTTCCCAAATACAGTGAAACCCAAGAAAAGAATCCGAGTTATATATATGGACGAACCGAAACTAGGTCCTAGGTCAGATACAGTGAATCCAAAGAAAAATATCCGGGTCAGGTACAAGGACGAACCGAAACAGGGTCCCAGGTCAGATACAATGAAACCAAAGAAAAATATCCAAGCCAGATATAGGGACGAATCGAAACAGGGTCCCAGGTCAGATACAGTGAAACCAAAGAAAAATATCTGTGTCAGATAGAGGGACGAATCGAAACAGGGTCCCGGGCCAGATTCAATGACGCACCAGGAAACAGTACCTTTCCAGATAGAGTAAAGCCCAAGAAAATTATCCGAGTCAGATACAGGGACGACTCGAAACAGGGTCTCGGGCCAGATATATTGTCCCTCTAGGAAACATCCCCTTACCAAATACAGTGAAACCCAATAAAAGTATCCGAGTTATATATAAGGATGAACCGAAACTGGGTCCCAGGTCAGATACAGTGAAACCAAAGAAAAAATCCGAGTAAGATATAGGGACGAACCGAAACAGAGTCCCAGGTCAGATAAAGTGAAACCAAAGAAAAATATCCGAGCCAGATACAGGGACCACCCGAAACAGGGTCACAGGCCAGATACAATGACCCACCGGGAAACAGTCCCTTCCCAACTACAGAGAAACCCAAGAAAAATATCGGAGTCAGATAGAGGGACGAACCGAAACAGGGTCACGGGCCAGATACAATGACCCACTAGGAAATTGTCCCTTCCCAAACACAGTGAAACCCAAGAAAAATATCTGAGTCAGATATAGCAACGACTCGAAACAGGGTCCCGGGCTAGATACATTGACCCTCTAGGAAAGAACCCCCTCCCAAATATAGTGAAACCCCAAAAAAAATTCGAGTTAGATATAGGGACGAACCGAAACAGGGTCCAAGGTCAGATACAGTGAAACCAAAGAAAAATATCCGAGTCAGAAGCAAGGACGAACTGAAACTGGGTCCCAGGTCAGATGTAGTGAAACCAAAGAAAAATATCCGAGTCAGATACACGGACGAAAGAAACTGGGTCCCAAGTCAGATAAAGTGAAACCAAAGAAAAATATCTGTGTCAGATAGAGGGACTAACCGAAACAGCGTCCCGGGCCAGATTCAATGACGCACCAGGAAACAGTACCTTTTCCAGATACAATAAAGCCCAAGAAAATTATCCGAGTCAGATACAAGGACGACTCGAAATAGGTTCCCGGGCCAGATACATTGTCCCCCAAGGAAACATCCCCTTACCAAATACAGTGAAACCCAATAAAAGTATCTGAGTTATATATAAGGACGAACCAAAACTGGGTCCCAGGTCAGATACAGTGAAACCAAAGAAAAAATCCGAGTCAGATATAAGGACGAACCGAAACAGGGTCCCAGGTCAGATACAGTGAAACCAAAGAAAAATATCCGAGCCAGATTAAAGGACTACCCGAAACAGGGTCACAGGCAAGATACAATGACCCACCGGGAAACAGTCCCTTCCCAACTGCAGAGAAACCCAAGAAAAATATCTGAGTCAGATAGAGGGACGAACCGAAACAGGGTCACGGGCCAGATACAATGACCCACCAGAAGACAGTCCTTTCCCAAATACAGTGAAACCCAAGAAAAATATCTGAGTCAGATACTAGAACGACTCAAAATAGGGTCCCGGGCTAGATACATTAACCATCTAGGAAAAAACTCATTCCTAAATTCAGTGAAACCCAAGAAAAATATCCAAGTTAGATATAGGGACGAATCGAAACAGGGTCCCAGGTCAGATACAGTGAAACCAAAGAAAAATATCTGTGTCAGATAGAGGGACGAATCGAAACAGGGTCCCGGGCCAGATTCAATGACGCACCAGGAAACAGTACCTTTCCAGATACAGTAAAGCCCAAGAAAATTATCCGAGTCAGTTACAGGGACGACTCGAAACAGGGTCTCGGGCCAGATATATTGTCCCTCTAGGAAACATCCCCTTACCCAATATAGTGAAACCCAATAAAAGTATCCGAGTTATATATAAGGACGAACCGAAACTGGGTCCCAGGTCAGATACAGTGAAACCAAAGAGAAAATCCGAGTAAGATATAGGGACGAACCGAAACAGAGTCCCAGGTCAGATAAAGTGAAACCAAGAAAAATATCCGAGCCAGATACAGGGACCACCCGAAACAGGGTCACAGGCCAGATACAATGACCCACCGGGAAACAGTCTCTTCCCAACTGCAGAGAAACCCAAGAAAAATATCTGAGTCAGATAGAGGGACGAACCGAAACAGGGTCACGGGCCAGATACAATGACCCACCAGGAAACAGTCCCTTCCAAAATACAGTGAAACCCAAGAAAAATATCTGAGTCAGATACTAGAACGACTCGAAACACGGTCCCGGGCAAGATACATTGACCCTCTAGGAAAAAACCCATTCCCAAATACAGTGAAACCCAAGAAAAATATCCAAGTTAGATATAGGGACGAACCGAAACAGGGTCCCAGGTCAGATACAGTGAAACCAAAGAAAAATATCCGAGTCAGAAACAAGGATGAACCGAAACTGAGTCCCAGGTCAGATGCAGTGAAACCAAAGAAAAATATACGAGTCAAATACAACGATGAAACAAAACTGGGTCCCAGGTCATATACAGTGAAACCAAAGAAAAATATCTGTGTCAGAAAGAGGGACGAACCGAAACAGCATCCCGGGCAAGTTTTAATGATCCAGCAGGAAACAGTACCTTTCCAGATACAGTGAAACCCAAGAAAATTATCTGAGTCAGATACAGCGACGACTCGAAACTGGTTCCCGGGCCAGATACATTGACCCTCTAGGGAACAACCCCCTCTCAAATAAAGTGAAACCCAAAAAAAATATCCGAGTTAGATATAGGGACGAACCGAAACTGGGTCCAAGCTCAGATACAGTGAAACCAAAGAAAAGTATCCGAGTCAGAAAAAAGGACAAACTGAAACTGGGTCCCAGGTCAGATGCAGTGAAACCAAAGAAAAATATCCGAGTCAGATACACGGACGAAACGAAACTGGGTCCCAGGTCAGATACAGTGAAACCAAAGAAAAATATCTGTGTCAGATAGAGGGACGAATCGAAACAGGGTCCCGGGCCATATTCAATGACGCACCAGGAAACAGTACCTTTCCAGATACAGTAAAGCCCAAGAAAATTATCCGAGTCAGATACAGGGACGACTCGAAACAGGGTCTCGGGCCAGATACATTTTCCCTCTAGGAAACATCCCCTAACCAATACAGTGACACCCAATAAAAGTATCCGAGTTATATATAAGGACGAACCGAAACTGGGTCCCAGGTCAGATACAGTGAAACCAAAGAAAAAATCCGAGTAAGATATAGGGACGAACCGAAACAGAGTCCCAGGTCAGATAAAGTGAAACCAAAGAAAAATATCCGAGCCAGATACAGGGACCACCCGAAACAGGGTCACAGGCCAGATACAATGACCCACCGGGAAACAGTCTCTTCCCAACTGCAGAGAAACCCAAGAAAAATATCTGAGTCAGATAGAGGGACGAACCGAAACAGGGTCACGGGCCAGATACAATGACCTACCAGGAAACAGTCCCTTCCAAAATAGAGTGAAACCCAAGAAAAATATCTGAGTCAGATACTAGAACGACTCGAAACACGGTCCCGGGCTAGATACATTGACCCTCTAGGAAAAAACCCATTCCCAAATACAGTGAAACCCAAGAAAAATATACTAGTTAGAAATAAGGACGAACCGAAACAGGGTCCCAGGTCAGATACAGTGAAACCAAAGAAAAATATCCGAGTCAGAAACAAGGATGAACCGAAACTGAGTCCCAGGTCAGATGCAGTGAAACCAAAGAAAAATATACGAGTCAAATACAACGATGAAACAAAACTGGGTCCCAGGTCAGATACAGTGAAACCAAAGAAAAATATCTGTGTCAGAAAGAGGGACGAACCGAAACAGCATCCCGGGCAAGTTTCAATGATCCAGCAGGAAACAGTACCTTTCCAGATACAGTGAAACCCAAGAAAATTATCTGAGTCAGATACAGCGACGACTCGAAACTGGATCCCGGGCCAGATACATTGACCCTCTAGGGAACAACCCCCTCCCAAATAAAGTGAAACCCATAAAAAATATCCGAGTTAGATATAGGGACGAACCGAAACTGGGTCCAAGCTCAGATACAGTGAAACCAAAGAAAAGTATCCAAGTCAGAAAAAAGGACAAACTGAAACTGGGTCCCAGGTCAGATGCAGTGAAACCAAAGAAAAATATCCGAGTCAGATACAGGGACTACCCGAAACAGGGTCACAGGCCAGATACAATGTCCCACCGGGAAACAGTCCCTTCTCAACTGCAGAGAAACCTAAGAAAAATATCTGAGTCAGATAGAGGGACGAACTGAAACAGGGTCACGGGCCAGATACAATGACCCACCAGGAAACAGTCCCTTCCCAAATACAGTGAAACCCAAGAAAAATATCTGAGTAAGATACTTGAACGACTCGAAACAGGGTCCCGGGATAGATACATTGACCCTCTAGGAAAAAACCCATTCCAAAATACAGTGAAACCCAAGAAAAATATCCAAGTTAGATATAGGGACGAACCGAAACAGGTTCCCACGTCAGATACAGTGAAACCAAAGAAAAATATCCGAGTCAGAAACAAGGATGAACCGAAACAGAGTCCCAGGTCAGATGCAGTGAAACCAAAGAAAAATATCCGAGTCAAATACAAGGATGAAACAAAACTGGGTCCCAGGTCAGATAAAGTGAAACCAAAGAAAAATATCTGTGTCAGACAGAGGGACGAACCGAAACAGCGTCTCGGGCCAGATTCAATGATCCAGCAGGAAACAGTACCTTTCCAGATACAGTGAAACCCAAGAAAATTATCTGAGTCAGATAAAGGGACGACTCGAAACAGGTTCCCGGGCCTGATACATTGACCCTCTCGGAAACAACCCCCCTCCCAAATACAGTGAAACCCAAAAAAAATATCCGAGTTAGATATAGGGACGAACCGAAACTGGGTCCATGCTCAAATACAGTGAAACCAAAGAAAAGTATCCGAGTCAGAAACAAGGATGAACTGAAACTGGGTCCCAGGTCAGATACAGTGAAACCAAAGAAAAATATCCGAGTCAGATACACGGACGAAACGAAACTGGGTCCTAGGTCAGATACAGTGAAACCAAAGAAAAATATCTGTGTCAGATAGAGGGATGAACCGAAACAGCGTCCCGGGCCAGATTCAATGACGCACCAGGAAACAGTACCTTTCCGGATACAGTAAAACCCAAGAAAATTATCCGAGTCAGATACAAGGACGAACCGAAACAGGGTCCCAGGTCAGATACAGTGAAACCAAAGAAAAATATCCGAGCCAGATACAGGGACGACCCGAAACAGGGTCACAGGCCAAATACAATGACCCCACCGGGAAACAGTCCCTTCCCAACTGCAGAGAAACCCAAGAAAAATATATGAGTAAGATAGAGGGACGAACCGAAACAGGGTCACGGGCCAGATACAATGACCCACCAGGAAACAGTCCCTTCCAAAATACAGTGAAACCCAAGAAAAATATCTAAGTTAGATACTAGAACGACTCGAAACAGGGTCCCGGGCTAGATACATTGACCTTCTAGGAAAAAATCCATTCCCAAATACAGTGAAACCAAAGAAAAATATCCGATTCAGAAACAAGGATGAACCGAAACTGTGTCCCAGGTCAAAAGCAGTGAAACCAAAGAAAAATATCTGAGTCAAATACAAGGATGAAACAAAACTGGGTCCAAGGTCAGATACAGTGAAACCAAAGAAAAATATATGTGTCAGAAAGAGGGACGAACTGAAATAGCATCCCGGGCCAGATTCAATGATCCAGCAGGAAACAGTACCTTTCTAGATATAGTGAAACCCAAGAAAATTATCTAAGTCAGATACAGGGACGACTCGAAACAGGTTCCCGGGCCAGATATATTGACCCTCTAGGAAACATCCCCTTCCCAAATACAGTGAAACCCAAGAAAAGAATCCGAGTTATATATAAGGACGAACCGAAACTGGGTCCCAGGTTAGATACAGTGAAACCAAATAAAAATATCCGAGTCAGATACAGGGACGAACCGAAACAGGTTCCCAGGTCAGATACAGTGAAACCATAGAAAAATATCCGAGCCAGATACAGGGACGACTCGAAACAGGGTCACAGGCCAGATACAATGACCCACCGGGAAACAGTCCCTTCCCAACTACAGAGAAACCCAAGAAAAATATCTGAGTCAGATAGAGGGACGAATCGAAATAGGGTCACAGGCCAGATAGAATGACCGACCGGGAAACAGTCCCTTCCAACCTACAGAGAAACCCCAGAAAAATATCTGAGTCAGATAGAGGGACGAACGGAAACAGGGTCACGGGCCAGATACAATGACCCACCAGGAAACAGTCCCTTCCTAAATACAGTGAAACCCAAGAAAAATATCTGAGTCAAATACTAGAACGACTCGAAACAGGGTCCCGGGCTAGATACATTGACCCTCTAGGAAACAACCCCCTTCCAAATACAGTGAAACCCAAAAAAAATATACGAGTCAGAAACAAGGATGAACCGAAACTGAGTCCCAGGTCAAATGCAGCGAAACCAAAGAAAAATATCCGAGTCAAATACAAGGATGAAACAAAACTGTGTCCCGGGTCAGATACAGTGAAACCAAAGAAAAATATCTGTGTCAGAAAGAGGGACGAACTGAAACAGCATCCCGGACCAGATTCAATGACCCAGCAGGAAACAGTACCTTTCCAGATATAGTGAAACCCAAGAAAATTATCTAAGTCAGATACAGGGACGACTCGAAACAGGTTCCCGGGCCAGATACATTGACCCTCTAGGAAACAACCCCCTCCCAAATACAGTGAAACCCAAAAAAAATATCCGAGTTAGATATAGAGACGAACCGAAACAGGGTCCAAGGTCAGATACAGTGAAACCAAAGAAAAATATCCAAGTCAGAAACAAGGACGAACTGAAACTGGGTCCCATGTCAGATGCAGTGAAACCAAAGAAAAATATCCGTGTCAGATACACGGACGAAACGAAACTGGGTCCCAGGTCAGATAAAGTGAAACCAAAGAAAAATATCTGTGTCAGAAAGAGGGACGAACCAAAACAGCATCCCGGGCCTGATTCAATGACGCAACAGGAAACAGTACCTTTCCAGATACAGTAAAACCCAAAAAAATTATCCGAGTCAGATACAGGGACGACTCGAAACAGGGTCCCGGGCCAGATACATTGACCCTCTAGGAAACATCCCCTTACCCAATACAGGGAAACCCAAGAAAAGTATCCGAGTTATATATAAGGACGAACCGAAACTGGGTCCCAGGTCAGATACAGTGAAACCAAAGAAAAATATCCGAGCCAGATACAGGGACGACTCGAAACAGGGTCACAGGCCAGATACAATGACCCACCGGGAAACAGTCCCTTCCCAACTACAGAGAAACCCAAGAAAAATATCTGAGTCAGATAGAGGGACGACTCGAAACAGGGTCACAGGCCAGATACAATGACCGACCGGGAAACAGTCCCTTCCAACCCTACAGAGAAACCCCAGAAAAATATCTGAGTCAGATAGAGGGACGAACCGAAACAGGGTCATGGGCCAGATACAATGACCCACCAGGAAACAGTCCCTTCCTAAATACAGTGAAACCCAAGAAAAATATCTGAGTCAAATACTAGAACGACTCGAAACAGGGTCCCGGGCTAGATACATTGACCCTCTAGGAAACAACCCCCTTCCAAATACAGTGAAACCCAAAAAAAATATACGAGTCAAAAACAAGGATGAACCGAAACTGAGTCCCAGGTCAAATGCAGTGAAACCAAAGAAAAATATCCGAGTCAAATACAAGGATGAAACAAAACTGGGTCCCGGGTCAGATACAATGAAACTAAAGAAAAATATTTGTGTCAGAAAGAGGGACGAACTGAAACAGCATCCCGGGCCAGATTCAATGATCCAGCAGGAAACAGTACCTTTCCAGATATAGTGAAACCCAAGAAAATTATCTAAGTCAGATACAGGGACGACTCGAAACAGGTTCCCGGGCCAGATACATTGACCCTCTAGGAAACAACCCCCTCCCAAATACAGTGAAACCCAAAAAAAATATCCGAGTTAGATATAGGGACGAACCGAAACAGGGCCCAAGGTCAGATACAGTGAAACTAAAGAAAAATATCCGAGTCAGAAAAAAGGACGAACTGAAACTGGGTCCCATGTCAGATGCAGTGAAACCAAAGAAAAATATCTGTGTCAGATACACGGACGAAACGACACTGGGTCCCAGGTCAGATAAAGTGAAACCAAAGAAAAATATCTGTGTCAGAAAGAGGGACGAACCAAAACAGCATCCTGGGCCAGATTCAATGACGCAACAGGAAACAGTACCTTTCCAGATACAGTAAAACCCAAGAAAATTATCCGAGTCAGATACAGGGACGACTCGAAACAGGGTCCCGGGCTAGATACATTGACCCTCTAGGAAACAACCCCCTTCCAAATACGGTGAAACCCAAAAAAAATATCCGAGTCAGAAACAAGGATGAACCGAAACTGAGTCCCAGGTCACAAGCAGTGAAACCAAAGAAAAATATCCGAGTTAGATATAGGGACGAACCGAAACAGGGTCCAAGGTTAGATACAGTGAAACCAAAGAAAAATATCCGTGTCAGAAACAAGGATGAACTGAAACTGGGTCCCAGGTCAGATGTAGTGAAACCAAAGAAAATATCCGAGTCAGATACACGGACGAAAGAAACTGGGTCCCAAGTCAGATACAGTGAAACCAAAGAAAAATATCTGTGTCAGATAGAGGGACTAACCGAAACAGCGTCCCGGGCCAGATTCAATGACGCACCAGGAAACAGTACCTTTCCAGATACAGTAAAACCCAAGAAAATTATCCGAGTCAGATACAGGGACGACTCGAAACAGGGTCCCGGGCCAGATACATTGACCCTCTAGGAAACATCCCCTTCCCAAATACAGTGAAACCCAAGAAAAGAATCCGAGTTATATATAAGGACGAACCGAAACTGGGTCCCAGGTCAGATACAGTGAAACCAAAGAAAAATATCCGAGTCAGATACAAGGACGAACCAAAACAGGGTCCCAGGTCAGATACAGTGAAACCATAGAAAAATATCCGAGCCAGATACAGGGACGACACGAAACAGGGTCACAGGCTAGATAAAATGACCCACCGGGAAACAGTCCCTTCCCAACTACAGAGAAACCCAAGAAAAATATCTGAGTCAGATAGAGGGACGACTCGAAACAGGGTCACAGGCCAGATACAATGACCGACCAGGAAACAGTCCCTTCCAACCTACAGAGAAACCCCAGAAAAATATCTGAGTCAGATAGAGGGACGAACCGAAACAGGGTCACGGGCCAGATACAATGACCCACCAGGAAACAGTCCCTTCCTAAATACAGTGAAACCCAAGAAAAATATCTGAGTCAAATACTAAAACGACTCGAAACAGGGTCCCGGGCTAGATACATTGACCCTCTAGGAAACAACCCCCTTCCAAATACAGTGAAACCCAAAAAAAATATACGAGTCAGAAACAAGGATGAACCGAAACTGAGTCCCAGGTCAAATGCAGTGAAACCAAAGAAAAATATCCGAGTCAAATACAAGGATGAAACAAAACTGGGTCCCGGGTCAGATACAATGAAACCAAAGAAAAATATCTGTGTCAGAAAGAGGGACGAACTGAAACAGCATCCCGGGCCAGATTCAATGATCCAGCAGGAAACAGTACCTTTCCAGATATAGTGAAACCCAAGAAAATTATCTAAGTCAGATACAGGGACGACTCGAAACAGGTTCCCGGGCCAGATACATTGACCCTCTAGGAAACAACGCCCTCCCAAATACAGTGAAACCCAAAAAAAATATCCGAGTTAGATATAGGGACGAACCGAAACAGGGTCCAAGGTCAGATACAGTGAAACTAAAGAAAAATATCCGAGTCAGAAAAAAGGACAAACTGAAACTAGGTCCCATGTCAGATGCAGTGAAACCAAAGAAAAATATCCGTGTCAGATACACGGACGAAACGAAACTGGGTCCCAGGTCAGATAAAGTGAAACCAAAGAAAAATATCTGTGTCAGAAAGAGGGACGAACCAAAACAGCATCCCGGGCCAGATTCAATGACGCAACAGGAAACAGTACCTTTCCAGATACAGTAAAACCCAAGAAAATTATCCGAGTCAGATACAGGGACGACTCGAAACAGGGTCCCGGGCCAGATACATTGACCCTCTAGGAAACATCCCCTTACCCAATACAGGGAAACCCAAGAAAAGTATCCGAGTTATATATAAGGACGAACCGAAACTGGGTCCCAGGTCAGATACAGTGAAACCAAAGAAAAATATCCGAGCCAGATACAGGGACGACTCGAAACAGGGTCACAGGCCAGATACAATGACCCACCGGGAAACAGTCCCTTCCCAACTACAGAGAAACCCAAGAAAAATATCTGAGTCAGATAGAGGGACGAACCGAAACAGGGTCACGGGCCAGATACAATGACCCACCAGCAAACAGTCCCTTCCTAAATACAGTGAAACCTAAGAAAAATATCTGAGTCAAATACTAGAACGACTCGAAACAGGGTCCTGGGCTAGATACATTGACCCTCTTGGAAACAACCCCCTTCCAAATACAGTGAAACCCAAAAAAAATATACGAGTCAGAAACAAGGATGAACCGAAACTGAGTCCCAGGTCAAATCCAGTGAAACCAAAGAAAAATATCCGAGTCAAATACAAGGATGAAACAAAACTGGGTCCCGGGTCAGATACAATGAAACCAAAGAAAAATATCTGTGTCAGAAAGAGGGACAAACTGAAACAGCATCTCGGGCCAGATTCAATGATCCAGCAGGAAAAGTACCTTTCCAGATATAGTGAAACCCAAGAAAATTATCTAAGTCAGATACAGGGACGACTCGAAACTGGTTCCCGGGCCAGATACATTGACCCTCTAGGAAACAACCGCCTCCCAAATACAGTGAAACCCAAAAAAAATATCCGAGTTAGATATAGGGACGAACCGAAACAGGGTCCAAGGTTAGATAAAGTGAAACCAAAGAAAAATATCCGAGTCAGAAACAAGGACGAACTGAAACTGGGTCCCATGTCAGATGCAGTGAAACCAAAGAAAAATATCCGTGTCAGATACACGGACGAAACGAAACTGGGTCCCAGGTCAGATAAAGTGAAACCAAAGAAAAATATCTGTGTCAGAAAGAGGGACGAACCAAAACAGCGTCCCGGGCCAGATTCAATGACGCAACAGGAAACAGTACCTTTCCAGATACAGTAAAACCCAAGAAAATTATCCGAGTCAGATACAGGGACGACTCGAAACAGGGTCCCGGGCCAGATACATTGACCCTCTAGGAAACATCCCCTTACCCAATACAGGGAAACCCAAGGAAAGTATCCGAGTTATATATAAGGACGAACCGAAACTGAGTCCCAGGTCAGATACAGTGAAACCAAAGAAAAATATCTGAGCCAGATACAGGGACGACTCGAAACAGGGTCACAGGCCAAATACAATGACCCACCGGGAAACAGTCCCTTCCCAACTACAGAGAAACCCAAGAAAAATATCTGAGTCAGATAGAGGGACGAACCGAAACAGGGTCACGGGCCAGATACAATGACCCACCAGGAAACAGTCCCTTCCTAAATACAGTGAAACCCAAGTAAAATATCTGAGTCAAATACTAGAACGACTCGAAATAGGGTCCCGGACTAGATACATTGACCCTCTAGGAAACAACCCCCTTCCAAATACAGTGAAACCCAAAAAAAATATACGAGCCAGAAACAAGGATGAACCAAAACTGAGTCCCAGGTCAAATGCAGTGAAACCAAAGAAAAATATCCGAGTCAAATACAAGGATGAAACAAAACTGGGTCCCGGGTCAGATACAATGAAACCAAAGAAAAATATCTGTGTCAGAAAGAGGGACGAACTGAAACAGCATCCCGGGCCAGATTCAATGATCCAGCAGGAAACAGTACCTTTCCAGATATAGTGAAACCCAAGAAAATTATCTAGGTCAGATACAAGGACGACTCGAAACTGGTTCCCGGGCCAGATACATTGACCCTCTAGGAAACAACCCCCTCCCCAATACAGTGAAACCCAAAAAAAATATCCGAGTTAGATATAGGGACGAACCGAAACAGGGTCCAAGGTCAGATACAGTGAAACCAAAGAAAAATATCTGAGTCAGAAAGAAGGACGAACTGAAACTGGGTCCCATGTCAGATGCAGTGAAACCAAAGAAAAATATCTGTGTCAGATACACGGACGAAACGAAACTGGGTCCCAGGTCAGATAAAGGAACGACTCGAAACAGGGTCCCGGGCTAGATACATTGACCCTCTACAAAACAACCCCCTCCCAAATACAGTCAAACCCAAAAAAAAATCCGAGTTAGATATAGGGACGAACCGAAACAGGGTCCAAGGTCAGATACAGTGAAACCAAAGAAAAATATCTAAGTCAGAAACAAGGACGAACTGAAACTGGGTCCCAGGTCAGATGCACTGAAACCAAAGAAAAATATCCGAGTCAGATACAGGGACGACCCGAAACAGGGTCACAGGCCAGATACAATGACCCATCGGGAAATAGTCCCTTGCTAACTGTAGAGAAACCCAAGAAAAATATCTGAGTCAGATAGAGGGACGAACCGAAACAGGGTCACGGGCCAGATACAATGACCCACCAGGAAACAGTCCCTTCCCAAATACAGTGAAACCCAAGAAAAATATCTGAGTCAAATACTAGAACGACTTGAAACAGGGTCCCGGGCCAGATACAATGACCCACCGTGAAACAGTCCCTTCCCAACTGTAGAGAAACCCAAGAATAATATCTGAGTCAGATAGAGGGACAAACCGAAACAGGGTCACGGGCCATATACAATGACCCACCAGGAAATAGTACCTTCCCAACTGTAGAGAATCCCAAGAAAAATATCTGAGTCAGATAGAGGGACAAACCGAAACAGGGTCACGGGCCATATACAATGACCGACCAGGAAATAGTCCCTTCCCAAATACAGTGAAACCCAAGAAAAATATCTGAGTCAAATACTAGAACGACTTGAAACAGGGTCCCGGGCAAGATACATTGACCCTTTAGGAAAAAACCCATTCCCAAATACAGTGAAACCCAAGAAAAATATCCAAGTTAGATATAGGGACGAACCGAAACAGGGTCCCAGGTCAGATACAGTGAAACCAAAGAAAAATATCCGAGTCAGAAACAAGGATGAACCGAAACTGAGTCCCAGGTCAGATGCAGTGAAACCAAAAAAAATATCCGAGTCAAATACAAGGATGAAACAAAACTGGGTCCCGGGTCAGATACAGTGAAACCAAAGAAAAATATCTGTGTCAGAAAGAGGGACGAACTGAAACAGCATCCCGGGCCAGATTCAATGATCCAGCAAGAAACAGTACCTTTCCAGATATAGTGAAACCCAAGAAAATTATCTAAGTCAGATACAGGGACGACTCGAAACAGGTTCCCGGGCCAGATACATTGACCCTCTAGGAAACAACCCCCTCCCAAATACAGTGAAACCCAAAAAAAATATCCGAGTTAGATATAGGGACGAACCGAAACAGGGTCCAAGGTCAGATACAGTGAAACCAAAGAAAAATATCCGAGTCAGAAAGAAGGACGAACTGAAACTGGGTCCCATGTCAGATGCAGTGAAACCAAAGAAAAATACCCGTGTCAGATACACGGACGAAACGAAACTAGGTCCCAGGTCAGATAAAGTGAAACCAAAGAAAAATATCTGTGTCAGAAAGAGGGACGAACTAAAACAGCGTCCCGGGCCAGATTCAATGACGCAACAGGAAACAGTACCTTTCCAGATACAGTAAAACCCAAGAAAATTATCCGAGTCAGTTACAGGGACGACTCGAAACAGGGTCCCGGGCCCGATACATCGACCCTCTAGGAAACATCCCCTTACCCAATACAGGGAAACCCAAGAAAAGTATCCGAGTTATATATAAGGACGAACCGAAACTGGGTCCCAGGTCAGATACAGTGAAACCAAAGAAAAATATCTGAGCCAGATACAGGGACGACTCGAAACAGGGTCACAGGCCAGATACAATGACCCACCGGGAAACAGTCCCTTCCCAACTACAGAGAAACCCAAGAAAAATATCTGAGTCAGATAGAGGGACGAACCGAAACAGGGTCACGGGCCAGATACAATGACCCACCAGGAAACAGTCCCTTCCTAAATACAGTGAAACCCAAGAAAAATATCTGACTCAAATACTAGAACGACTCGAAACAGGGTCCCGGGCTAGATACATTGACCCTCTAGGAAACAACCCCCTTCCAAATACAGTGAAACCCAAAAAAAATATACGAGTCAGAAACAAGGATGAACCGAAACTGAGTCCCAGGTCAAATGCAGTGAAACCAAAGAAAAATATCCGAGTCAAATACAAGGATGAAACAAAACTGGGTCCCGGGTCAGATACAATGAAACCAAAGAAAAATATCTGTGTCAGAAAGAGGGACGAACTGAAACAGCATCCCGGGCCAGATTCAATGATCCAGCAGGAAACAGTACCTTTCCAGATATAGTGAAACCCAAGAAAATTATCTAAGTCAGATACAGGGACGACTCGAAACAGGTTCCCGGGCCAGATACATTGACCCTCTAGGAAACAACCCCCTCCCAAATACAGTGAAACCCAAAAAAAATATCCGAGTTAGATATAGGGACGAACCGAAACAGGGTCCAAGGTCAGATACAGTGAAACCAAAGAAAAATATCCGAGTCAGAAACAAGGACGAACTGAAACTGGGTCCCATGTCAGATGCAGTGAAACCAAAGAAAAATACCCGTGTCAGATACACGGACGAAACGAAACTGGGTCCCAGGTCAGATAAAGTGAAACCAAAGAAAAATATCTGTGTCAGAAAGAGGGACGAAGCAAAACAGGGTCCCAAATACAGTTAAACCCAAGAAAAATATCTGAGTAAGATACTTGAACGACTCGAAACAGGGTCCCGGGTTAGATACATTGACCCTCTAGGAAAAAACCCATTCCCAAATACAGTGAAACCCAAGAAAAATATCCTAGTTAGATATAGGGACGAACCGAAACAGGGTCCCAGGTCAGATACAGTGAAACCAAAGAAAAATATCCGAGTCTGAAACAAGGATGAACCGAAACAGAGTCCCAAGTCAGATGCAGTGAAACCAAAGAAAAATATTCGAGTCAAATACAAGGATGAAACAAAACTGGGTCCCAGGTCAGATACAGTGAAACCAAAGAAAAATATCTGTGTCAGACAGAGGGACGAACCGAAACAACGTCCCGGGCCAGATTCAATTATTCAGCAGGAAACAGTACCTTTCCAGATACAGTGAAACCCAAGAAAATTATCTGAGTCAGATACAGGGACGACTCGAAACAGGTTCCCGGGCCAGATACATTGACCCTCTAGGAAACAACCCCCCTCCCAAATACAGTGAAACCCAAAAAAAATATCCGAGTTAGATATAGGGACGAACCGAAACTGGGTCCATGCTCAGATACAGTGAAACCGAAGAAAAGTATCCGAGTCAGAAACAAGGATGAACTGAAACTGGGTCCCCGGTCAGATGCAGTGAAACCAAAGAAAAATATCCGAGTCAGATACACATTATCTGAGTCAGATACAGGGACGACTCGAAACAGGTTCCCGGGCAAGATACATTGACCTCTAGGAAACAACCCCCCTCCCAAATACAGTGAAACCCAAAAAAAATATCCGAGTTAGATATAGGGACGAACCGAAACTGGGTCCATGCTCAGATACAGTGAAACCGAAGAAAAGTATCCGAGTCAGAAACAAGGATGAACTGAAACTGGGTCCCCGGTCAGATGCAGTGAAACCAAAGAAAAATATCCGAGTCAGATACACGGACGAAACGAAACTGGGTCCTAGGTTAGATACAGTGAAACCAAAGAAAAATATCTGTGTCAGATAGAGGGACGAACCGAAACAGCGTCCCGGGCCAGATTCAACGACGCACCAGGAAACAGTACCTTTCCAGATACAGTATAACCCAAGAAAATTATCCGAGTCAGATACAGGGACGACTCGAAACAGGGTCCCGGGCCAGATACATTGACCCTCTAGGAAACATCCCCTTACCAAATACAGTGAAACCCAAGAAAAGTATCCGAGTTATATATAAGGACGAACCGAAACTGTGTCCCAGGTCAGATACAGTGAAACCAAAGAAAAAATCCGGGTCAGATACAAGGACGAACCGAAACAGGGTCCCAGGTCAGATACAGTGAAACCAAAGAAAAATATCCGAGCCAGATACAGGGACGACCCGAAACAGGGTCACAGGCCAAATACAATGACCCACCGGGAAACAGTCCCTTCCAAACTGCAGAGAAACCCAAGAAAAATATCTGAGTCAGATAGAGGGACGAACTGAAACTGGGTCCCAGGTCAGATGTAGTGAAACCAAAGAAAAATATCCGAGTCAGATACACGGACGAAACGAAACTGGGTCCCAAGTCAGATACAGTGAAACCAAAGAAAAAATCCGAGTGTCAGATAGAGGGACTAACCGAAACAGCGTCCCGGGCCAGATTCAATGATGCACCAGGAAACAGTACCTTTCCAGATACAATAAAGCCCAAGAAAATTATCCGAGTCAGATACAGGGACGACTCGAAATAGGGTCCCGGGCCAGATACATTGTCCCTCTAGGAAACATCCCCTTACCAAATACAGTGAAACCCAATAAAAGTATCCGAGTTATATATAAGGACGAACCGAAACTGGGTCCCAGGGCAGATACAGTGAAACCAAAGAAAAAATCCGAGTCAGATATAAGGACGAACCGAAACAGGGTCCCAGGTCAGATACAGTGAAACCAAAGAAAAATATCCGAGCCAGATTAAAGGACTACCCGAAACAGGGTCACAGGCAAGATACAATGACCCACCGGGAAACAGTCCCTTCCCAACTGCAGAGAAAACTAAGAAAAATATCTGAGTCAGATAGAGGGACGAACCGAAACAGGGTCACGGGCCAGATACAATGACCCACCAGGAAACAGTCCCTTCCAAAATACAGTGAAACCCAAGAAAAATATCTGAGTCAGATACTAGAACGACTCGAAACAGGGTCCCGGGCTAGATACATTGACCCTCTAGGAAAAAACCCATTCCCAAATACAGTGAAACCCAAGAAAAATATCCAAGTTAGATATAGGGACGAACCGAAACAGGGTCCCAGGTCAGATACAGTGAAACCAAAGAAAAATATCCGAGTCAGAAACAAGGATGAACCGAAACTGAGTCCGAGGTCAGATGCAGTGAAACCAAAGAAAAATATCCGAGTCAAATACAAGGATGAAACAAAACTGGGTCCCAGGTCAGATACAGTGAAACCAAAGAAAAAGAGTAAAATCCCTTTTTAGTCCCTGAATTATTCAGTGATTGACAAGTTAGTCCTCCAAAAATGTTCGCTGACAATTTCGTCCTCGAATTATAGTTCCGTACGACAAATTAGTCCTCGAATTATATTCGCAGACAATTTAGTCCTCGAATTATAGTTTCATACGACAAATTAGTCCTCGAATTAATCCTCAACTGAGGACTAATTTGTCGTACGGAACCATAATTCGAGGACTAAATTGTCAGCGATAATTTTTCGAGGACTAATTTGTCGTACGGAACCATAATTTGAGGACGAAATTGTCAGCGAACATTTTTTAGGGACTAACTTGTCCATCGTTGAATTTTTCAGGGACCAAAAAGGGGTTTTACTCAAAGAAAAATATCTGTGTCAGATAGAGGGACGAACCGAAACAGCGTCCCGGGACAGATTCAATGATCCAGCAGGAAACAGAACCTTTCCAGATACAGTGAAACCCAAGAAAATTATCTGAGTCAGATACAGGGACGACTCGAAACAGGTTCCCGGGCTAGATACATTGACCATCTAGGAAACAACCCCCTCCCAAATACAGTGAAACCCAAAAAAAATATCCGAGTTAGATATAGGGACGAACCGAAATTGGGTCCAAGCTCAGATACAGTGAAACCAAAGAAAAGTATCCGAGTCAGAAACAAGGACGAACTGAAACTGGGTCCCAGGTCAGATGCAGTGAAACCAAAGAAAAATATCCGAGTCAGATACACGGACGAAACAAAACTGGGTCCCAGGTCAGATACAGTGAAACCAAAGAAAAATATCTGTGTCAGATAGAGGGACGAACCGAAACAGCGTCCCGGGCCAGATTCAATGACGCACCAGGAAACAGTCCCTTTCCAGATACAGTAAAACCCAAGAAAATTATCCGAGTCAGATACAGGGACGACTCGAAACAGGGTCCCGGGCCAGATACATTGACCCTCTAGGAAACATCCCCTTACCAAATACAGTGAAACCCAAGAAAAGTATCCGAGTTATATATAAGGACTAACCGAAACTGGGTCCCAGGTCAGATACTGTGAAACCAAAGAAAAAATCCGAGTCAGATACAAGGACGAACCGAAACAGGGTCCCAGGTCAGATACAGTGAAACCAAAGAAAAATATCCGAGCCAGATACAGGGACGACCCGAAACAGGGTCACAGGCCAAATACAATGACCCACCGGGAAACAGTCCCTTCCCAACTGCAGAGAAACCCAAGAAAAATATCTGAGTCAGATAAAGGGACGAACCGAAACAGGGTCACGGGCCAGATACAATGACCCACCAGGAAACAGTCCCTTCCCAAATACAGTGAAACCCAAGAAAAATATCTGAGTCAGATACTAGAACGACTCGAAACAGGGTCCCGGGCTAGATACATTGACCCTCTAGGAAAAAACCCATTCCCAAATACAGTGAAACCCAAGAAAAATATCCAAGTTAGATATAGGGACGAACCGAAACAGGGTCCCAGGTCAGATAGAGTGAAACCAAAGAAAAATATCCGAGTCAGACACAAGGATGAACCGAAACTGAGTCCCAGGTCAGATGCAGAGAAACCAAAGAACAATATCCGTGTCAGATACACGGACGAAACGAAACTAGGTCCCAGGTCAGATAAAGTGAAACCAAAGAAAAATATCTGTGTCAGAAAGAGGGACAAACCAAAACAGCGTCCCGGGCCAGATTGAATGATCCAGCAGGAAACAGTACCTTTCCAGATACAGTGAAACCCAAGAAAATTATCTGAGTCAGATACAGGGACGACTCGAAACAGGTTCCCGGGCTAGATACATTGACCTCTAGGAAACAACCCCCTCCCAAATACAGTGAAACCCAAAAAAAATATCCGAGTTAGATATAGGGACGAACCGAAACTGGGTCCATGCTCAGATACAGTGAAACCGAAGAAAAGTATCCGAGTCAGAAACAAGGATGAACTGAAACTGGGTCCCAGGTCAGATGCAGTGAAACCAAAGAAAAATATCCGAGTCAGATACACGGACGAAACGAAACTGGGTCCTAGGTTAGATACAGTGAAACCAAAGAAAAATATCTGTGTCAGATAGAGGGACGAACCGAAACAGCGTCCCGGGCCAGATTCAATGACGCACCAGGAAACAGTACCTTTCCAGATACAGTAAAACCCAAGAAAATTATCCGAGTCAGATACAGGGACGACTCGAAACAGGGTCCCGGGCCAGATACATTGACCCTCTAGGAAACATCCCCTTACCAAATACAGTGAAACCCAAGAAAAGTATCCGAGTTATATATAAGGACGAACCGACACTGTGTCCCAGGTCAGATACAGTGAAACCAAAGAAAAAATCCGAGTCAGATACAAGGACGAACCGAAACAGGGTCCCAGGTCAGATACAGTGAAACCAAAGAAAAATATCCGAGCCAGATACAGGGACGACCCGAAACAGGGTCACAGGCCAAATACAATGACCCACCGGGAAACAGTCCCTTCCAAACTGCAGAGAAACCCAAGAAAAATATCTGAGTCAGATAGAGGGACGAACTGAAACTGGGTCCCAGGTCAGATGTAGTGAAACCAAAGAAAAATATCCGAGTCAGATACGCGGACGAAACGAAACTGGGTCCCAAGTCAGATACAGTGAAACCAAAGAAAAAATCCGAGTGTCAGATAGAGGGACTAACCGAAACAGCGTCCCGGGCCAGATTCAATGATGCACCAGGAAACAGTACCTTTCCAGATACAATAAGGCCCAAGAAAATTATCCGAGTCAGATACAGGGACGACTCGAAATAGGGTCCCGGGCCAGATACATTGTCCCTCTAGGAAACATCCCCTTACCAAATACAGTGAAACCCAATAAAAGTATATGAGTTATATATAAGGACGAACCGAAACTGGGTCCTAGGTCAGATACAGTGAATCCAAAGAAAAATATCCGAGTCAGATACAAGGACGAACCGAAACAGGGTCCCAGGTCAGATACAATGAAACCAAAGAAAAATATCCGAGCCAGATACAAGGACGACTCGAAACAGGGTCACATGCCAGATACAATGACCCACCGGGAAACAGTCCCTTCCCAACTACAGAGAAACCCAAGAAAAATATCTGAGTCAGATAGAGGGACGAAACGAAACAGGGTCACGGGCCAGATACAATGACCCACCAGGAAACAGTCCCTTCCCAAACACAGTGAAACCCAAGAAAAATATCTGAGTCAGATATAGCAACGACTCGAAACAGGGTCCCGGGCTAGATACATTGACCCTCTAGGAAAGAACCCCCTCCCAAATACAGTGAAACCCCAAAAAAAATCCGAGTTAGATATAGGGACGAACCGAAACAGGGTCCAAGGTCAGATACAGTGAAACCAAAGAAAAATATCCGAGTCAGAAACAAGGACGAACTGAAACTGGGTCCCAGGTCAGATGTAGTGAAACCAAAGAAAAATATCCGAGTCAGATACACGGACGAAAGAAACTGGGTCCCAAGTCAGATACAGTGAAACCAAAGAAAAATATCTGTGTCAGATAGAAGGACTAACCGAAACAGCGTCCCGGGCCAGATTCAATGACGCACCAGGAAACAGCACCTTTCCAGATACAAAAAAGCCCAAGAAAATTATCCGAGTCAGATACAGGGACGACTCGAAATAGGGTCCCGGGCCAGATACATTGTCCCTCTAGGAAACATCCCCTTACCAAATACAGTGAAACCCAATAAAAGTATCCGAGTTATATATAAGGACGAACCGAAACTGGGTCCCAGGTCAGATACAGTGAAACCAAAGAAAAAATTCGAGTCAGATATAAGGACGAACCGAAACAGGGTCCCAGGTCAAATACAGTGAAACCAAAGAAAAATATCCGAGCCAGATTAAGGGACTACCCGAAACAGGGTCACAGGCAAGATACAATGACCCACCGGGAAACAGTCCCCTCCCAACTGCAGAGAAACCTAAGAAAAATATCTGAGTCAGATAGAGGGACGAACCGAAACAGGGTCACGGGCCAGATACAATGACCCACCAGGAAACAGTCCCTTCCAAAATACAGTGAAACCCAAGAAAAATATCTGAGTCAGATACTAGAACGACTCGAAACAGGGTCCCGGGCTAGATACATTGACCCTCTAGGAAAAAACCCATTCCCAAATACAGTGAAACCCAAGAAAAATATCCAAGTTAGATATAGGGACGAACCGAAACAGGGTCCCAGGTCAGATACAGTGAAACCAAAGAAAAATATCTGTGTCAGATAGAGGGACGAACCGAAACAGGGTCCCGGGCCAGATTCAATGACGCACCAGGAAATAGTACCTTTCCAGATACAGTAAAGCCCAAGAAAATTATCCGAGTCAGATACAGGGACGACTCGAAACAGGGTCCCGGGCCAGATACATTGTCCCTCTAGGAAACATCCCCTTACCAAATACAGTGAAACCCAATAAAAGTATCCGAGTTATATATAAGGACGAACCGAAACTGGGTCCCAGGTCAGATAAAGTGAAACCAAAGAAAAAATCCGAGTAAGATATAAGGACGAACCGAAACAGGGTCCCAGGTCAGATACAGTGAAACCAAAGAAAAATATCCGACCAGATACAGGGACCACCCGAAACAGGGTCACAGGCCAGATACAATGACCCACCGGGAAACAGTCCCTTCCCAACTGCAGAGAAACCTAAGAAAAATATCTGAGTCTGATAGAGGGACGAACCGAAACAGGGTCACGGGACAGATACAATGACCCACCAGGAAACAGTCCCCTCCCAAATATAGTGAAACCCAAGAAAAATATCTGAGTCAGATACTAGAACGACTCGAAACAGGGTCCCGGGCTAGATACATTGACCTTCTAGGAAAAAACCAATTCCCAAATACAGTGAAACCCAAGAAAAATATCCAAGTTAGATATAGGGACGAACCGAAACAGGGTCCCAGGTCAGATACAGTGAAACCAAAGAAAAATATCCGAGTCAGAATCAAGGATGAACCGAAACTGAGTCCCAGGTCAGATGCAGTGAAACCAAAGAAAAATATCCGAGTCAAATACAAGGATGAAACAAAACTGGGTCCCAGGTCAGATACAGTGAAACCAAAGAAAAATATCTGTGTCAGAAAGAGGGACGAACCGAAACAGCATCCCGGGCAAGATTCAATGATCCAGCAGGAAACAGTACCTTTCCAGATACAGTAAAACCCAAGAAAATTATCTGAGTCAGATACAGGGACGACTCGAAACTGGTTCCCGGGCTAGATACATTGACCCTCTAGGAAACAACCCCCTCCCAAATACAGTGAAACCCAAAAAAAATATCCGAGTTAGATATAGGGACGAACCGAAACTGGGTCCAAGCTCAGATAAAGTGAAACCAAAGAAAAGTATCCGAGTCAGAAAAAAGGACGAACTGAAACTGGGTCCCAGGTCAGATGCAGTGAAACCAAAGAAAAATATCCGAGCCAGATACAGGGACGACCCGAAACAGGGTCACAGGCCAAATACAATGACCCACCGGGATATAGTCCCTTCCAAACTGCAGAGAAACCCAAGAAAAATATCTGAGTCTGATAGAGGGACGAACCGAAACAGCGTCCCGGGCCAGATTCAATGATCCAGCAGGAAACAGTACCTTTCCAGATACAGTGAAACCCAAGAAAATTATCTGAGTCAGATACAGGGACGACTCGAAACAGGTTCCCGGGCCAGATACATTGACCCTCTAGGAAACAACCCCGTCCCAAATATAGTGAAACCCAAAAAAAATATCCGAGTTAGATATAGGGACGAACCGAAACTGGGTCCAAGTTCAGATACAGTGAAACCAAAGAAAAGTATCCGAGTCAGAAACAAGGACGAACTGAAACTGGGTCCCAGGTCAGATGCAGTGAAACCAAAGAAAAATATCCGAGCCAGATACACGGACGAAACGAAACTGGGTCCCAGGTTAGATACAGTGAAACCAAAGAAAAATATCTGTGTCAGATAGAGGGACAAACCGAAACAGCGTCCCGGGCCAGATTCAATGACGCACCAGGAAACAGTTCCTTTCCAGATACAGTAAAACCCAAGAAAATTATCCGAGTCAGATACAGGGACGACTCGAAACAGGGTCCCGGGCCAGATACATTGACCCTCTAGGAAAGATCCCCTTCCCAAATACAGTAAAACCCAAGAAAAGAATCCGAGTTATATATAAGGACGAACCGAAACTGGGTCCCAGGTCAGATACAGTGAAAGGAAAGAAAAATATCCGAGTCAGATACAAGGACGATCCAGAACAGGGTCCCAGGTCAGATCTAGTGAAACCAAAGAAAAATATCCGAGCCAGACACAGGGACGACTCGAAACAGGGTCACAGGCCAGATACAATGACCCACCGGGAAACAGTCCCTTCCCAACTTCAGAGAAACCAAAGAAAACTATCTGAGTCAGATAGAGGGACGAACCGAAACAGGGTCACGGGCCAGATACAATGACCCACCAGGAAACAGTCCTTCCCAAATACAGTTAAACCCAAGAAAAATATCTGAGTTAGATATAGGAACGACTCGAAACATGGTCCCGGGCTAGATACATTGACCCTCTAGGAAACAACCCCCTCCCAAATACAGTGAAACCCAAAAAAAAATCCGAGTTAGATATAGGGACGAACCGAAACAGGGTCCAAGGTCAGATACAGTGAAACCAAAGAAAAATATCCGAGTAAGAAACAAGGACGAATTGAAACTGGGTCCCAGGTCAGATGTAGTGAAACCAAAGAAAAATATCCGAGTCAGATACACGGACGAAAGAAACTGGGTCCCAAGTCATATACAGTGAAACTGAAGAAAATTATCTTAGTCAGATACAGGGACGACTCGAAACAGGTTCCCGGGCCAGATACATTGACCCTCTAGGAAAGAACCCCCCTCCCAAATACAGTGAAACCCAAAAAAAATATCCGAGTTAGATATAGGGACGAACCGAAACCGGGTCTAAGCTTAGATACAGTGAAACCAAAGAAAAATATCCGAGTCAGAAACAAGGACGAACTGATACTGGGTCCCAGGTCAGATGCAGTGAAACCAAAGAAAAATATCCGAGTCAGATACACAGACGAAACGAAACTGGGTCCCAGGTCAGATACAGTGAAACCAAAGAAAAATATCTGTGTCAGATAGAGGGACGAACCAAAACAGCGTCCCGGGCCAGATTCAATGACGCACCAGGAAACAGTACCCTTCCAGATACAGTAAAACCCAAGAAAATTATCCGAGTCAGATACAGGGACGACACGAAACAGGGTCCCGGGCTAGATACATTGACCCTCTAGGAAACATCCCCTTCCCAAATACAGTGAAACTCAAGAAAAGAATCCGAGTTATATATAAGGACGAACCGAAACTGGGTCCCAGGACAGATACAGTGAAACCAAAGAAAAATATCCGAGTCAGATACAAGGACGAACCGAAACAGGGTCCCAGGTCAGATACAGTGAAACCAAAGAAAAATATCCGAGCCAGATACAGGGACGACCCGAAACAGGGTCACAGGCTAGATACAATGTCCCACCGGGAAACAGTCCCTTCCCAACTGCAGAGAAACCTAAGAAAAATATCTGAGTCAGATAGAGGGACGAACCAAAACAGGGTCACGGGCCAGATACAATGACCCACCAAGAAACAGTCCCTTCCCAAATAAAGTGAAACCCAAGAAAAATATCTAAGTCAGATACTAGAACGACTCGAAAAAGGGTCCCGGGCTAGATTCATTGACCCTCTAGGAAAAAACCCATTCCCAAATACAGTGAAACCCAAGAAAAATATCCAAGTTAGATATAGGGACGAACCGAAACAGGGTCCCAGGTCAGATACAGTGAAACCAAAGAAAAATATCCGAGTTAGAAACAAGGATGAACCGAAACAGAGTCCCAGGTTAGATGCAGTGAAACCAAAGAGAAATATCCGAGTCAAATACAAGGATGAAACAAAACTGGGTCCCAGGTCAGATACAGTGAAACCAAAGAAAAATATCTGTGTCCGATAGAGAGACGAACCGAAACAGCGTCCCGGGCCACATTCAATGACCCAGCAGGAAATAGTACCTTTCCAGATACAGTGAAACCCAAGAAAATTATCTGAGTCAGACACAGGGACGACTCGAAACAGGGTCCCGGGCCATATACATTGACCCTCTAGGAAACATCCCCTTCCCAAATACAGTGAAACCCAAGAAAAGAATCCCAGTTATATATAAAGACGAACCGAAACTGGGTCCCAGGTCAGATGCAGAGAAACCAAGGAAAAATATCTGTGTCAGATAGAGGGACGAATCGAAACAACGTCCTGGGCCAGATTTAATGATCCAGCCGAAAACAGTATCTTTCCAGATACAGTGAAACCCAAGAAAATTATCTGAGTCAGATACAGGGACGACTCGAAACAGGTTCCCGGGCTAGATACATTGACCCTCTAGGAAACAACCCCCTCCCAAATACAGTGAAACCCAAAAAAAAATCCAAGTTAGATATAGGGACGAAACGAAACAGGGTCCAAGTTCAGATACAGTGAAACCAAAGAAAAATATCCGAGTCAGAAACAAGGAAGAACTGAAACTGTGTCACAGGTAAGATGCAGTGAAACCGAAGAAAAATATCCGAGCCAGATACACGGATGAAACGAAACTGGGTCCCAGGTCAGATACAGTGAAACCAAAGAAAAATATCTGTGTCAGATAGAGGGACGAACCAAAACAGTGTCCCGGGCCAGATTCAATGACGCAGCAGGAAACAGTACCCTTCCAGATACAATAAAACCTAAGAAAATTATCTGAGTCAGATACAGGGACGACTCGAAACAGGGTCCCGAGCCAGATACATTGACCCTCTAGGAAACATCCCCTTCCCAAATACAGTGAAACCCAAGAAAAGAATCCGAGTTATATATATGGACGAACCGAAACTGGGTCCCAGGTCAGATGCAGTGAAACCAAAGAAAAATATCTGTGTCAGATAGAGGGACGAACCGAAACAACGTCCCGGGGCAGATTCAATGACCCAGCAGGAAATAGTACCTTTCCAGATACAGTGAAACCCAAGAAAATTATCTGAGTCAGATACAGGGACGATTCATAACAGGTTCCCGGGCCAGATACATTGACCCTCTAGGAAACAACCCCCTCCCAAATACAGTGAAACCCAAAAAAAATATCCAAGTTAGATATAGGGAAGAACCGAAACAGGGTCCAAGTTCAGATACAGTGAAACCAAAGAAAAATATCCGAGTCAGAAACAAGGACGAACTGAAACTGGGTCCCAGGTCAGATGCAGTGAAACCAAAGAAAAATATCCGAGTCAGATACACGGACGAAACGAAACTGGGACCCAGGTCAGATTCAGTGAAACCAAAGAAAAATATATGTCAGATAGAGGGACGAACCGAAACAGCGTCCCGGGCCAGATTCAATGACGCAGCAGGAAACAGTACCCTTCCAAATACAGTAAACCCAAGAAAATTATCCGAGTCAGATATAAGGACGACTCGAAACAGGGTCCCGGGCCAGATACATTGACCCTCTAGGAAACATCCCCTTACCAAATACAGTGAAACCCAAGAAAAGTATCCGAGTTATATATAAGGACGAACCGAAACTGGGTCCCAGGTCAGATACAGTGAAACCAAAGAAAAATATCCAAGTCAGATACAAGGACGAACCGAAACAGGGTCCCAGGTCAGATACAGTGAAACCAAAGAAAAATATCCGAGCCAGATACAGGGACGACCCGAAAAAGGGTCACAGGCCAGATACAATGACCCACCGGGAAACAGTCCCTTCCCAACTATAGAGAAACACAAGAAAAATATCTGACTCATATAGAGAGATGAACCGAAACAGGGTCACGGGCCATATACAATGACCCACCAGGAAACAGTTCCTTCCCAAATACAGTGAAACCCAAGAAAAATATCTGAGTCATATACTAGAACGACTCGAAACATGGTCCCGGGCTAGATACATTGACCCTCCAGGAAAAACCCCATTCCCAAATACAGTGAAACCCAAGAAAAATATCCGAGTCAGATACAAGGACGAACCGAAACAGGGTCCCAGGTTAGATACAGTGAAACCAAAGAAAAATATCCGAGCCAGATACAGGGACGACTCGAAACAGGGTCACAGGCCAGATATAACGACCCACCGGGAAACAGTCCCTTCCCAACTATAGAGAAACCCAAGAAAAATATCTGAGTCAGATAGAGGGACGATCTGAAACAGGGTCACGGGCCAGATACAATGACCCACCAGGAAACAGTCCCTTCCCAAATACAGTGAAACCCAAGAAAAATATCTGACTCAGATATAGGAACGACTCGAAACAGGGTCCCGGGCTAGATACATTGACCCTCTAGGAAACAACCCCCTCCCAAATACAGTGAAACCCAAAAAAAATATCCGAGTTAGATATAGGGACGAACCGAAACACGGTCCAAGTTCAGATACAGTGAAACCAAAGAAAAATATCCGTGTCAGAAACAAGGACGAACTGAAACTGGGTCCCAGGTCAGATGCAATGAAACCAAAGAAAAATATCCGAGTCAGATACACGGACGAAACGAAACTGGGTCCCAGGTCAGATACAGCGAAACCAAAGAAAAATATCTGTGTCAGATAGAGGGACGAACCGAAACAGGGTCCCGGGCCAGATTCAATGACCCAACCGGAAACAGTACCTTTCCAGATACAGTAAAGCCCAAGAAAATTATCCGAGTCAGATACAGGGACGACTCGAAACAGGATCCCGGGCCAGATACATTGTCCCTCTAGGAAACATCCCCTTACCAAATATAGTGAAACCCAAGAAAAGTATCCGAGTTATATATAAGGACGAACCGAAACTAGGTCCCAGGTCAGATACAGTGAAACCAAAGAAAAATATCCGAGTCAGATACAAGGACGAACGGAAACAGGGTCCCAGGTCAGATACAGTGAAACCAAAGAAAAATATCCGAGCCAGATACAGGGACGACCCGAAACAGGGTCACAGGCCAGATACAATGACCCTCCGGGAAATAGTCCCTTCCCAACTATAGAGAAACACAAGAAAAATATCTGACTCATATAGAGAGACGAACCGAAACAGGGTCACGAGCCATATACAATGACCCACCAGGAAACAGTTCCTTCAGAAATACAGTGAAATCCAAGATAAAATCTTAGTCATATACTAGAACGACTCAAAACAGGTTCCCGGGCTAGATACATTGACCCTCCAGGAAAAAACCCATTCCCAAATAAAGTGAAACCCAAGAAAATATTCAAGTTAGATATAGGGATGAACCGAAACAGGGCCCCAGGTCAGATACAGTGAAACCAAAGAAAAATATCCGAGTCAGAAACAAGGATGAACTGAAACTGAGTCCCAGGTCAGATGCAGTGAAACCAAAGAAAAATATCCGAGTCAAATACAAGGATGAAAGAAAACTGGGTCCTAGGTCAGATACAGTGAAACCAAAGAAAAATATCTGTGTCAGATAGAGGGACGAACTGAAACAGCGTCCCGGGCCACATTCAATGACCCAGCAGGAAACAGTACCTTTCCCGATACAGTGAAACCCAAGAAAATTATCTGAGTCAGATACAGGGAATACTCGAAACAGGTTCCCTGGCAGATACATTGACCCTCTAGGAAACATCCCCTTCCCAAATTGAGTGAAATCCAAGAAAAGAATCCGAGTTATATATAAGGACGAACCGAAACTGGGTCCCAAGTCAGATACAGGGAAACCAAAGAAAAATATCCGAGTCAGATACAAGGACAAACCGAAACAGGGTCCTAGGTCAGATACAGTGAAACCAAAGAAAAATATCCGAGCCAGATACAGGGACGACCCGAAACAGGGTCACAGGCCAGATACAATGACCCAATGGGAAACAGTCCCTTCCCAACTGCAGAGAAACCCACGAAAAATATCTGAGTCAGATAGAGGGACGAACCGAAACAGGGTCACGGGCCAGATACAATGACCCACCAGGAAACAGTCCCTTCCCAAATACAGTGAAACCCAAGAAAAATACCTGAGTCAGATACTAGAACGACTAGAAACAAGATCCCGGGCTAGATACATTGACCCTCTAGGAGAAAACCCATTCCCAAATACAGTGAAACCCAAGAAAAATATCCAAGTTAGATATAGGGACGAACCGAAACAGGGTCCCAGGTCAGATACAGTGAAACCAAAGAAAAATATCCGAGTCAGATACAAGGACGAACCGAAACAGGGTCCCAGGTCAGATACAGTGAAACCAAAGAAAAATATCCGAGTCAGATACAAGGACGAACCGAAACAGGGTCCCAGGTCAGATACAGTGAAACCAAAGAAAAATATCCGAGTCAGATACAAGGACGAACCGAAACAGGGTCCCAGGTCAGATACAGTGAAACCAAAGAAAAATATCCGAGTCAGATACAAGGACGAACCGAAACAGGGTCCCAGGTCAGATACAGTGAAACCAAAGAAAAATATCCGAGCCAGATACAGGGACGACCCGAAACAGGGTCACAGGCCAGATACAATGACCCACCGGGAAACAGTCCCTTCCCAACTACAGAGAAACCCAAGAAAAATATCTGAGTCAGATAGAGGGACGAACCGAAACAGGGTCACGGGCCAGATACAATGACCCACCAGGAAACAGTCCCTTCCCAAATACAGTGAAACCCAAGAAAAATATCCGAGTTAGATATAGGGACGAACCGAAACAGGGTCCCAGGTCAGATACAGTGAAACCAAAGAAAAATATCCGAGTCAGATACAAGGACGAAACGAAACTGGGTCCCAGGTCAGATACAGTGAAACCAAAGAAAAATATCCGAGTCAGATACAAGGACGAACCGAAACAGGGTCCCAGGTCAGATACAGTGAAACCAAAGAAAAATATCCGAGTCAGATACAAGGACGAACCGAAACAGGGTCCCAGGTCAGATACAGTGAAACCAAAGAAAAATATCCGAGTCAGAAACAAGGACGAACCGAAACAGGGTCCCAGGTCAGATACAGTGAAACCAAAGAAAAATATCCGAGTCAGATACAAGGACGAACCGAAACAGGGTCCCAGGTCAGATACAGTGAAACCAAAGAAAAATATCCGAGTCAGATACAAGGACGAACCGAAACAGGGTCCCAGGTCAGATACAGTGAAACCAAAGAAAAATATCCGAGTCAGATACAAGGACGAACCGAAACAGGGTCCCAGGTCAGATACAGTGAAACCAAAGAAAAATATCCGAGTCAGATACAAGGACGAACCGAAACAGGGTCCCAGGTCAGATACAGTGAAACCAAAGAAAAATATCCGAGTCAGATACAAGGACGAACCGAAACAGGGTCCCAGGTCAGATACAGTGAAACCAAAGAAAAATATCCGAGCCAGATACAGGGACGACCCGAAACAGGGTCACAGGCCAGATACAATGACCCACCGGGAAACAGTCCCTTCCCAACTATAGAGAAACACAAGAAAAATATCTGACTCATATAGAGAGACGAACCAAAACAGGGTCACGAGCCATATACAATGACCCACCAGGAAACAGTTCCTTCAGAAATACAGTGAAATCCAAGATAAAATCTTAGTCATATACTAGAACGACTCAAAACAGGTTCCCGGGCTAGATACATTGACCCTCCAGGAAAAAACCCATTCCCAAATAAAGTGAAACCCAAGAAAATATTCAAGTTAGATATAGGGATGAACCGAAACAGGGCCTCAGGTCAGATACAGTGAAACCAAAGAAAAATATCCGAGTCAGAAACAAGGATGAACCGAAACTGAGTCCCAGGTCAGATGCAGTGAAACCAAAGAAAAATATCCGAGTCAAATACAAGGATGAAACAAAACTGGGTCCTAGGTCAGATACAGTGAAACCAAAGAAAAATATCTGTGTCAGATAGAGGGACGAACTGAAATAGCGTCCCGGGCCAGATTCAATGACCCAGCAGGAAACAGTACCTTTCCCGATACAGTGAAACCCAAGAAAATTATCTGAGTCAGATACAGGGAATACTCGAAACAGGTTCCCGGGCAGATACATTGACCCTCTAGGAGAAAACCCATTCCCAAATACAGTGAAACCCAAGAAAAATATCCAAGTTAGATATAGGGACGAACCGAAACAGGGTCCCAGGTCAGATACAGTGAAACCAAAGAAAAATATCCGAGTCAGAAACAAGGATGAACCGAAACTGAGTCCCAGGTCAGATGCAGTGAAACCAAAGAAAAATATCCGAGTCAAATACAAAGATGAAACAAAACTGGGTCCCAGGTCAGATACAGCGAAACCAAAGAAAAATATCTGTGTCAGATAGAGGGACGAACCGAAACAGCATCCCGGGCCAGATTCAATGACGCACCTAGAAACAGTACCTTTCCAGATACAATAAAACCCAAGAAAACTATCCGAGTCAGATAAAGGGACGACTCAAAACAGGGTCCCGGGCCAGATACATTGACCCTCTAGGAAACATCCCCTTCCTAAATACAGTGAAACCCAAGAAAAGAATCCGAGTTATATATAAGGACGAATCGAAACTGGGTCCCAGGTCAGATACAGTGAAACCAAACAAAAATATCCGAGTCAGATACAAGGACGAACCGAAACAGGGTCCCAGGTCAGATACAGTGAAACCAAAGAAAAATATCCGAGCCAGATACAGGGACGAGTCAAAACAGGGTCACAGGCCAGATACAATGACCCACCGAGAAACAGTCCCTTCCCAACTACAGAGAAACCCAAGAAAAATATTTGAGTCAGATAGAGGGACGAACCGAAACAGGGTCACGGGCCAGATACAATGACCCACCAGGAAACAGACCCTTCCCAAATACAGTGAAACCCAAGAAAAATATCTGAGTCAGATATAGGAACGACTCGAAACAGGATCCCGGGCTAGATACATTGACCCTCTAGGAAACAACCCCCTCCCAAATACAGTGAAACCCAAAAAAAATCCGAGTTAGATATAGGGACGAACCGAAACAGCGTCCAAGGTCAGATACAGTGAAACCAAAGAAAAATATCCGAGTCAGAAACAAGGACGAACTGAAACTGGGTCCCAGGTCAGATGCAATGAAACCAAAGAAAAATATCCGAGTCAGATACACGGACGAAACGAAACTGGGTCCTAGGTCAGATACAGCGAAACCAAAGAAAAATATCAGTGTAAGATAGAGGGACGTACCGAAACAGGGTCCCGGGCCAGACTCAATGACGCACCAGGAAACAGTACCTTTCAAGATACAGTAAAAACCAAGAAAATTATCAGAGTCAGATACAGGGACGATTCGAAACAGGGTCCCGGGCCAGATACATTGACCCTCTAGGACACATCCCCTTCCCAAATACAGTGAAACCTAAGAAAAGAATTTGAGATATATATAAGGACGAACCGAAACTGGGTCCCAGGTCAGATACAGTGAAACCAAAGAAAAATATCCGAGTCAGATACAAGGAAGAACCGAAACAGGGTCCCAGGTCAGATAAAGTGAAACCAAAGAAAAATATCCGAGCCAGATACAGGGACGAGTCAAAACAGGGTCACAGGCCAGATACAATGACCCACCGAGAAACAGTCCCTTCCCAACTGCAGAGAAACCCAAGAAAAATATCTGAGTCAGATAGAGGGACGAACCGAAACAGGATCACGAGCCAGATACAATGACCCACCAGGAAACAATCCCTTCCCAAATACAGTGAAACCCAAGAAAAATATCTGAGTCAGATATAGGAACGACTCGAAACAGGGTCCCGGGCTAGATACATTGACCCTCTAGGAAACAACCCCCTCCCAAATACAGTGAAACCCAAAAAAAAATTCCGAGTTAGATATAGGGACGAACCGAAACACGGTCCAAGCTCAGATAAAGTGAAACCAAAGAAAAATATCCGAGTCAGAAACAAGGACGAACTGAAAATGGGTCCCAGGTCAGATGCAAAGAAACCAAAGAAAAATATCCGAGTCAGATACACGGACGAAAGAAACTGGGTCCGAGGTCAGATACAGCGAAACCAAAGAAAAATATCTGTGTCAGATAGAGGGACGAACCGAAACAGCGTTCCGGGCCAGAATCAATGACGCACCTGGAAATAGTACCTTTCAAGATAAAGTAAAGCCCAAGAAAATTATCCGAGTTAGATACAGGGACGACTCGAAACAGGATCCCGGGCCAGATACATTGTCCCTCTAGGAAACATCCCCTTACCAAATACAGTGAAACCCAAGAAAAGTATCCGAGTTATATATAAGGACGAACCGAAACTGGGTCCTAGGTCAGATACAGTGAAACCAAAGAAAAATATCCGAGTCAGATACAAGGACGAACGGAAACAGGGTCCCAGGTCAGATACAGTGAAACCAAAGAAAAATATCCGAGCCAGATACAGGGACGACCCGAAACAGGGTCACAGGCCAGATACAATGACCCACCAGGAAACAGTCCCTTCCCAACTATAGAGAAACACAAGAAAAATATCTGACTCATATAGAGAGATGAACCGAAACAGGGTCACGAGCCATATTCAATGACCCTCTAGGAAAAAGGTTCCCGGGCCAGATACATTGACCCTCTAGGAAACAACCCCCTCCCAAATACAGTGAAATCCAAAAAAAATATCCGAGTTAGATATAGGGACGAACCGAAACACGGTCCAAGCTCAGATAAAGTGAAACCAAATAAAAATATCCGAGTCCCAAACAAGGACGAACTGAAACTGGGTCCCAGGTCAGATGCAATGAAACCAAAGAAAAATATCCGAGTCAGATACACGGACGAAACGAAACTGGGTCCCAGGTCAGATACAGCGAAACCAAAGAAAAATATCTCTGTCAGATAGAGGGACGAACCGAAACAGGGTCCCGGGCCAGATTCAATGACGCACCAGGAAACAGTACCTTTCCAGATACAGTAAAGCCCAAGAAAATTATCCGAGTCAGATACAGGGACGACTCGAAATAGGGTCCCGGGCCAGATACATTGTCCCTCTAGGAAACATCCCCTTACCAAATACAGTGAAACCCAAGAAAAGTATCCGAGTTATATATAAGGACGAACCGAAACTGGGTCCCAGGTCAGATACAGTGAAACCAAAGAAAAATATCCGAGTCAGATACAAGGACGAACCGAAACAGGGTCCCAAGTGAGATACAGTGAAACCAAAGAAAAATATCCGAGCCAGATACAAGGACGACTCGAAACAGGGTCACAGGCCAGATACAACGACCCACCGGGAAACATTCCCTTCCCAACTATAGAGAAACCCAAGAAAAATATCTGAGTCAGATAGAGGGACGAACTGAAACAGGGTCACGGGCCAGATACAATGACCCACCAGGAAACAGTCCCTTCCCAAATACAGTGAAACCCAAGAAAAATATCTGACTCAGATATAGGAACGACTCGAAACAGGGTCCCGTGCATGATACATTGACCATCTAGGAAACAACCCCTTCCCAAATAAAGTGAAACCCAAAAAAAATATCCAAGTTAGATATAGGGACGAACCGAAACAGCGTCCATGGTCAGATACAGTGAAACCAAAGAAAAATATCCGAGTCAGAAACAAGGACGAACTGAAACTGGGTCCCAGGTCAGATGCAGTGGAACCAAAGAAAAATATCCGAGTCAGATACACGGACGAAAGAAACTGGGTCCCAGGTCAGATACAGTGAAACCAAAGAAAAATATCTGTGTCAGATAGAGGGACGAACCGAAACAGGGTCCCGGGCCAGATTCAATGACGCACCAGGAAACAGTACCTTTCCAGATACAGTAAAGCCCAAGAAAATTATCCGAGTCAGATACAGGGACGACTCGAAACAGGGTCCCGGGCCAGATACATTGACCCTCTAGGAAACAACCCCTTCCCAAATACAGTGAAACCCAAGAAAAATATCCGAGTTAGATATAAGGACGAACCGAAACAGGGTCCCAGGTCAGATACAGTGAAACCAAAGAAAAATATCCGAGTCAGATACAAGGACGAACCGAAACAGGGTCCCAGGTCAGATACAGTGAAACCAAAGAAAAATATCCGAGTCAGATACAAGGACGAACCGAAACAGGGTCCCAGGTCAGATACAGTGAAACCAAAGAAAAATATCCGAGTCAGATACAGGGACGAACCGAAACAGGGTCCCAGGTCAGATACAGTGAAACCAAAGAAAAATATCTGAGTCAGATAGAGGGACGAACCGAAACAGGGTCCCGGGCCAGATTCAATGACCCACCAGGAAACAGTACCTTCCCAGATACAGTGAAACCCAAGAAAATTATCCGAGTCAGATACAGGGACGACTCGAAACAGGGTCCCGGGCCAGATACATTGACCCTCTAGGAAACAACCCCTTCCCAAATACAGTGAAACCCAAGAAAAATATCCGAGTTAGATATAAGGACGAACCGAAACAGGGTCCCAGGTCAGATACAGTGAAACCAAAGAAAAATATCCGAGTCAGATACAAGGACGAACCGAAACAGGGTCCCAGGTCAGATACAGTGAAACCAAAGAAAAATATCCGAGCCAGATACAGGGACGACCCGAAACAGGGTCACAGGCCAGATACAATGACCCACCGGGAAACAGTCCCTTCCCAACTACAGAGAAACCCAAGAAAAATATCTGAGTCAGATAGAGGGACGAACCGAAACAGGGTCCCGGGCCAGATTCAATGACGCACCAGGAAACAGTACCTTCCCAGATACAGTGAAACCCAAGAAAATTATCCGAGTCAGATACAGGGACGACTCGAAACAGGGTCCCGGGCCAGATACATTGACCCTCTAGGAAACATCCCATTCCCAAATACAGTGAAACCCAAGAAAAATATCCGAGTTAGATATAAGGACGAACCGAAACAGGGTCCCAGGTCAGATACAGTGAAACCAAAGAAAAATATCCGAGTCAGATACAAGGACGAACCGAAACAGGGTCCCAGGTCAGATACAGTGAAACCAAAGAAAAATATCCGAGCCAGATACAGGGACGACTCGAAACAGGGTCACAGGCCAGATACAATGACCCACCGGGAAACAGTCCCTTCCCAACTATAGAGAAACCCAAGAAAAATATCTGAGTCAGATAGAGGGACGAACCGAAACAGGGTCACGGGCCAGATACAATGACCCACCAGGAAACAGTCCCTTCCCAAATACAGTGAAACCCAAGAAAAATATCTGACTCAGATATAGGAACGACTCGAAACAGGGTCCCGGGCTTGATACATTGACCCTCTAGGAAACAACCCCTTTCCAAATAAAGTGAAACCCAAAAAAAATATCCAAGTTAGATATAGGGACGAACCGAAACAGGGTCCAAGCTTAGATACAGTAAAACCATAGAAAAGTATCTGAGTCAGAAACAAGGACGAACTGAAACTGGGTCCAAGGTCAGATGCAGTGAAACCAAAGAAAAATATCCGAGTCAGATACACGGACGAAACAAAACTGGGTCCCAGGTCAGATACAGTGAAACCAAAGAAAAATATCTGTGTCAGATAGAGGGACGAACCGAAACAGCATCCAGGGCCAGATTCAATGACGCACCAGGAAGTAGTACCTTTCCAGATACAGTAAAACCCAAGAAAATTATCCGAGTCAGATACAGGGACGACTCAAAACAGGGTCCCGGGCTAGATACATTGACCCTCTAGGAAACATCCCCTTCCCAAATACAGTGAAACCCATGAAAAGAATCCGAGTTATATATAAGGACGAACCGAAACTGGGTCCCAGGTTAGATACAGTGAAACCAAAGAAAAATATCCGAGTCAGATAGAAGGACGAACCGAAACAGGGTCCCAGGTCAGATACAGTGAAACCAAAGAAAAATATCCGAGTCAGATACAAGGACGAACCGAAACAGGGTCCCAGGTCAGATACAGTGAAACCAAAGAAAAATATCCGAGTCAGATACAAGGACGAACCGAAACAGGGTCCCAGGTCAGATACAGTGAAACCAAAGAAAAATATCCGAGTCAGATACAAGGACGAACCGAAACAGGGTCCCAGGTCAGATACAGTGAAACCAAAGAAAAATATCCGAGTCAGATACAAGGACGAACCGAAACAGGGTCCCAGGTCAGATACAGTGAAACCAAAGAAAAATATCCGAGTCAGATACAGGGACGAACCGAAACAGGGTCCCAGGTCAGATACAGTGAAACCAAAGAAAAATATCCGAGTCAGATACAAGGACGAACCGAAACAGGGTCCCAGGTCAGATACAGTGAAACCAAAGAAAAATATCCGAGTCAGATACAAGGACGAACCGAAACAGGGTCCCAGGTCAGATACAGTGAAACCAAAGAAAAATATCCGAGTCAGATACAGGGACGAACCGAAACAGGGTCCCAGGTCAGATACAGTGAAACCAAAGAAAAATATCCGAGCCAGATACAGGGACGACCCGAAACAGGGTCACAGGCCAGATACAATGACCCACCGGGAAACAGTCCCTTCCCAACTACAGAGAAACCCAAGAAAAATATCTGAGTCAGATAGAGGGACGAACCGAAACAGGGTCACGGGCCAGATACAATGACCCACCAGGAAACAGTCCCTTCCCAAATACAGTGAAACCCAAGAAAAATATCTGAGTCAGATATAGGAACGACTCGAAACAGGGTCCCGGGCTAGATACATTGGCCCTCTAGGAAACAACCCCCTCCCAAATACAGTGAAACCTAAAAAAAAATCCGCGTTAGATATAGGGAAGAACCGAAACAGCGTCCATGGTCAGATACAGTGAAACCAAAGAAAAATATCCGAGTCAGAAACAAGGACGAACTGAAACTGGGTCCCAGGTCAGATGCAGTGGAACCAAAGAAAAATATCAGAGTCAGATACACGGAAGAAAGAAACTGGGTCCCAGGTCAGATACAGTGAAACCAAACAAAAATATCTGTGTCAGATAGAGGGACGAACCGAAACAGGGTCCCGGGCCAGATTCAATGACGCACCAGGAAACAGTACCTTCCCAGATACAGTAAAGCCCAAGAAAATTATCCGAGTCAGATACAGGGACGACTCGAAACAGGGTCCCGGGCCAGATACATTGTCCCTCTAGGAAACATCCCCTTACCAAATACAGTGAATCCCAAGAAAAGTATCTGATTTATATATAAGGACGAACCGAAATTGGGTCCCAGGTCAGATACAGTGAAACCAAAGAAAAATATCCGAGTCAGATACAAGGACAAACCGAAACAGGGTCCCAAGTCAGATACAGTGAAACCAAAGAAAAATATCCGAGCCAGATACAAGGACGACTCGAAACAGGGTCACAGGCCAGATACAACGACCCACCGGGAAACATTCCCTTCCCAACTATAGAGAAACCCAAGAAAAATATCTGAGTCAGATAGAGGGACGAACCGAAACAGGGTCACGGGCCAGATACAATGACCCACCAGGAAACAGTCCCTTCCCAAATACAGTGAAACCCAAGAAAAATATCTGACTCAGATATAGGAACGACTCGAAACAGGGTCCCGGGC
>QAOA01008265.1:0-14088 GCA_003255065.1 Cercis canadensis | reverse complement strand
AAAAAAAACATGTATACTACAATTTAATAGCATGAAGGTTTAGGCCTTAAGAAATACAATAACATATTTTATCAACTTAGTCAATCAGCATATATAAACATAGAAAAAATATCAAACAGCCACATTGACTAGAAACCCAGAACATCATACAAAATGTATAACTAATAAAATATATTAAGAAACTCACTTGGTTCCATATGCAGAGAGCAGCCACATGAAAGGTAAGAGTTTATATAACAATATTTTATCTCATGTACATGAATCCAAGAGATTAGAAATATTTTAATTAGGCTGAATCCTTGTAAATAAAATATAAAATATATGCAATAGATGTAAAACCCGATTGGCTACACATGCAACCCATTATCAAGAGAAGAGTGGAAATACAAATCCAGATTTCAATTCCTTTATGCAAAAGTCCAGCAAGAATGGATATTTAATTAATTATCTGTTCCATGCCATATGCAAAACTCAATCAGCCATGTATTTTCTTTTCATAACCTTAGGCTCACCAATCAGCCATGTCTTTTCTTTTCCTAATCTTAGGCTCACCAATCAGCCATGTATTTTCTTTCCTAACCGACAATGGTCTTAGGCTCACCAATCAGCCATGTCTTTTCTTTATTCAATGGGTATATAATGACAAAACAAAACAGCATATATGTGCCTCTCTATGCTTTTGAATAGCATAGCTTTTATTTCAAAAAAAAAAAAAACAGAGGTCTTAACAAGCTCTAGCCATTGATGCCCACAATAAACCTATAGCCGAATAATTAACCTCCAACTAATGATGTGTAGCAGTAAATTTTCAAGTCTAATAGAGTATTTAAAAAAATTGACAGTGTACTTTTAGCCTATGCCTTTTCCTTAAGCTTTGAATTGATAGAATATCACAAACGAATTTAAGGCTAGGCTAGGGACCTTATCAAATAAAAAAAATTTCTAACAGTTTCCTTTCATTAAGGGGACTAACTTATTGATAGTTATTTTAAAGTAACTAACTCTTCTTACAACTAACCATTTATTAAAGTCAAGAGATAAAGGGTAACTAAATAAATATCCACTAATCATCTGGTAAATAAATTCTCTTTATAAGTGGGCACCTAAGTCTCAAAAGAGACGTGGCTAACAGAGTTGTCTTGAGTGCTAGAGAAGCGATGATGAGAGCTGAAGGCTTTTCTCTCCTAGTACTTTCCTTTGTGCTTGTTGGTTCAGTGGATTCTCTTAACCGTAGCAATTTTCCCACAGATTTTTTATTTGGGACTTCCTCTTCTTCTTACCAGGTTAATTTTGAATAGCTTTAAATGTGTTTATTCTTCTGTTTTCTTTTTCCTACTTCATCATGGGGAGGAATGACATTTTTCCACACACGGGGTTTGACGTGCCTTAAGAGGCGTGGTACATGACCATCATGCTACAAAACAAAAGTGTATTCATTGTTTAATTATAAACTTGTGGTTATACCTTGATGCAACATGTTTAATGGGGCAACTCAACATAACCAAAAGTGTTTGATCTATTTCTTATGTGATTATTGGCCTGGGTGTGAAGCATGAAGGTGCAGCAAATGAAGGAGGCAGGGGACCAAGTATATGGGATACTTTCACTCAGAGATATCCAGGTTAAAAGGCTCCTCTCCCTCTCTTAACTCTAAAATCATTTGTTAGGCATAAATCTTTCATCAAACAAAAAACTTGAGAATGAGAAACCTTTTCTTCTGTGTCAGAAAAGATAAAGGACCAAAGCAGTGGAGTGCTTGCTGTTGATTCATACCACCGCTACAAGGTACTTCTCTGTCTCTTTAACATGTATGTATGTTATGTATGTATGTATATCATATCTAATGACATTTTTGAGCAAACGATCTTATAGGAAGATGTGGTCACTATGAAGGACATTGGATTTAATGCATACAGATTCTCTATCTCCTGGTCCAGAGTATTACCTGGTGAGGAATATCCTGAGCTTCATAAACTCTTCTGATCCTGAAATTTTATTGCTGCCTAAATGTGATTACATGTCAACATTCATAAAAACATGGACCACATCTTGGCATGATCATGACTAATTTGATTTCTTTCTTTTATCATTTGATTTAGGTGGAAACCTAAGGGGAGGAGTAAACAGAGAAGGCATCACATATTACAACAATCTTATCAATGAACTCCTATCAAATGGTATTGTTCATTCTCTCTTTCTGTGTTCTCGCGTTACGTAACCAAATCCTAATCCTTTTTCTTATTGTCAACATAAAAATTGTCATCCTATAACCACAGGATTGCAGCCTTTTGTAACTCTATTCCATTGGGATCTTCCTCAAGCCCTTGAAGATGAATATGGCGGTTTTCTTAGCCCTAATATTGTGTAAGCAGCTCTATTATCACGCTGTCACCAATAATATACACATGGATTCCCTTGTAAATGATGTAAAATCTGCAACCAGTATGGATTTTACAGACTACACCGAGCTATGCTACAGAGAATTTGGTGACAGAGTGAAGCATTGGATTACTCTAAATGAGCCAACCGTATTCAGTACGCAGGGTTATGCAAATGGCATGTTTCCACCAGGAAGATGTTCCAGGTTCTTGTCTCTGAACTGCACTGCAGGTGATTCTAGTACTGAGCCCTACCTGGTCGCTCACCACCAGATTCTTGCTCATGCAGCTGCTGTCAAAGCCTATAGGGACAAGTACCAGGTTATCACATAAGCAATATATATTTGTAATGTACTACTAGCTACAAAGATCTAAGCTATAGTTAACATATACAAATTTAACCATTAGTGGTTTTATTATATTTTATTTATTTATTTCTTGTTTAGATTTCACAAAAAGGACAGATTGGGATAACACTATACTCTCCTTGGATAATGCCACTATCCCAGTCGCAGCCAGATAAAGATGCAGCAACTCGGGCTATTGCTTTCACGTATGACTGGTAAGTTCATAGTACCAGAGATCATATGCAATGGTTTCTGAATTATCTGCATGAGGGAAGGCCTAACCGTAATTGTTTCACAATTTTTTAGGTTTATGGAACCATTAAATTCAGGTTCATACCCAGCGGAAATGGTTAATAATGCTGGTGAAAGATTGCCTTTTTTTTCGAAGGAGCAGTCCTTGATGGTTAAAGGCTCCTTTGATTTCATAGGACTGGACTATTATAATGCAAATTATGCAGTCACTGTTCCTTGCAGAAGTGAAAACAAAACCATTTGGACAGATTCTTGCGCAAATCTTACAGGTAAGGCACAATTGGTGAAGTATATTACTTGCTTCCTGTTTAATCCTTTTTCTATATCATAAATTTTACTCACTCAAGATCTTATTTGTTGCTAGCTGAGAGAAATGGAGTCCTAATTGGTCCAAAGGTATGTCTCTTGCAGTTTTATTGTTAAACACATTCAATATATTTATTTTCTTGATTAGAAGACAGAAGAGATTTCCTTCTTAGATATGAAATTGTATGAAAATGTGGTTAGTTTTCAAAGTTAAGGTGTCTACCAACCTTATTATGTTTTAAGACTAAAAAAATCTCTTTGTCATGATATTCCCTTCGACAAAAACAAGTTAAATTTTAGAAAGCAAGTGAACTAAGAAAGAACCAATTTTGCAGGCTGCCTCAGACTGGCTACATATCTATCCACAAGGAATTCAAGATCTTCTGCTCTACACTAAGGAAAAGTTTAATAATCCAGTCATTTATATAACAGAAAATGGTATGATTCATCTTAAAACCTCTTTTTTTTTTCTTTTTCTCATTTGCACATATCAAACATCTGAATTCTTATATGTATATAAAATATCAAGCAGGGGTCGATGAGGTTAATGATGGTACAAAATCACTTGAGGACAACATGAGAGTGGACTATATCAGTAGCCATATTTCCTATATTCATAGTGCAATAATGTGAGTTTCTTTTGTACAATCAAGTTTTTGGTTAGTTTATGAGTTTTGTTATGAATTTTAAACAGATAAACTAAACGTATAATTGAATTTGCAGGAAGGGTGTCAATGTTAAGGGCTACTTTTCATGGTCATTGTTAGATAATTTCGAGTGGACAGATGGATACACTGTTCGTTTTGGAATGGTTTTTGTAGATTATAAGGATGGATTGAAAAGATATCCTAAGAAATCAGCTGAGTGGTTCAAAAAGTTTCTCCATTAATGTAGCCTATATATACTTGACAAAATCATGGGAAAAAAATAAAGTGATGGACAACTCCATTCTTGTCAAATGTGTTGTCACGTAGAGACTTATGTAGACAATTCTAAAATGCTAGTACTTCTACTTTTGTACTTGTTCTTCCTTTTTTTTTTTTCTTTCCCATAGACCAATCATAAGCAGTGTTATCCGAGGTATTTATAACCATGAACAAGAAGAATGTTCTGTTTTCTTTTATTTTGTTTGGCTAATGTCCTTCATTTCAACAATTCTTGAGATCACTCAATTTTCCTGTTGCTGCTCAAGTATAAGAACATGTAGAATAACAAAGCTAGTACAAGTTACACGAATAGTTATTATAATTATGAATAATATTTTTAAAATTGTAAACCATAATATTTTTAAATATATATATTTTTAAAAAATACTCCAATATTATAGGTGAGGTCAATTGACTTGTTACTCATATCATTTCCTTTCACAAAGTGGTCCTAATTATTAATTAAGACACTCCACTGGCGCCAGCTTTTGATGATTGAAGACAAATGTAGCTTTGGATCAATAATTGAACGATTCTCAGGACTTGGATTTTTTCTTTTTAAGTGTATGGCCGTCTTCATGTTAAATAATCAAAGGGCCTGTTTTTATTTGTTTGAACTTTTGCTTTGTTGTTTTATTGTTGAGTACTGGCATCTTCAAGAATAAAATGGTTACAGGCCCCGGGTATGCAGTGTGCACAAAGAACATAGGGAAAATCCAAAATAGGATCCTTGCATGGATATTTTCGGACATCTCTGATCGTTCACCTCTAATGTGACACGTTCCCTCCCAGTTATATGATCAACGGGATCAGTCGCCTTTTTCTATGCCTTTTTGTTGAAGTGTGAGAATCAAAAGTGAACAATGAGGGCTAACGGAATTTTCCTGCTGGTACTCTCCATTTCCCTGTTTGAGTCAGTAGTTTCTCTTAACCGTACTAGCTTTCCAGTGGATTTCCTATTTGGGACAGCATCTTCAGCTTACCAGGTTTGTTCTGGCTTTTGGATTTCTTTTACTTTCACATTGTTTGGTTACTTTCATGTAACTAATGTAAAGGTTTTATTGGGTTAATTTCTTTTGTAGTATGAAGGTGCAGCACATGAAGGTGGCAAGGGACCAAGCGTATGGGACACCTTCACTCACAGACAGCCAGGTATGCAACTCACTAAAATCTTTTATGAACATTAGTGGCTCTCTGTATGGCTTTGTATAAAATCAGAAAATGGAATTATTTAATTAACATTGAAGAACATGCACCTCAAAACAATGGATCAGTTTATGCTTAAATCTTTAATCAGACAAAACACAAAAAATTGAATCATTTTCTTGGTGCTGCAGATAAGATAGCTGACCACAGTAATGGGGATGTTGCTACTGATTCATACCATCGCTACAAGGTACTTTTATTCTCTTAATCTCTCTTCAAAGTTTGACATTCTTTTCCCTCAACTTTAAGATAATGACTTTCCTTAGCTGTTGAAGTTCCTTTTATCTTGATTGATGATATAGTTCATTCATCAAAAAACTTGGTAGGAAGACGTGGCGATAATGAAGGATATTGGATTCAATGGCTACAGGTTTTCCATCTCTTGGCCCAGAATACTACCTAGTGAGAAATACTCTGAGCTTTCCCATTTTTTATTCCCTTTTTATCATTGAATTACTAGTTTGGTGTGTCAATGATGCAATTAAGCTCATAATTGTGTTATGTTTTAGGTGGAAACCTTAAGGGAGGAGTAAACCATGAAGGCATCACATATTACAACAATCTAATCAATGAACTCCTCTCAAATGGTCAGAAGAATATAATTCTCTCTCTCTCTCTCTCTCTCTCTCTCTCTCATGATAAATCATTTCTACAGGAGTACAGCCCTTTATAACTCTATTTCACTGGGACCTCCCACAAGCCCTTGAAGATGCATATGGTGGTTTCTTGAACCCCAAAATTGTGTGAGCAATATCTCTATCAGACCATCTTGTAGAATGCATGGACTTTTCCTTTCCACTTCCAAATTAAGAAAAAAAAAATGCCCTTTGATTTTTGAGACAGGAAAGATTATGCAGACTATGCAGAGGTATGCTTCAGAGAATTTGGTGACAGGGTAAAGCACTGGATTACTTTCAATGAGCCAATGATTTATAGCCTCTTTGGTTATGCATATGGTTTTTCCCCACCCAGAAGATGCTCTAAGTGGTTGCAGCTAAACTGCAGTGCTGGTGATTCTGGCACTGAACCCTACCTGGTTTCACACCACCAGATTCTTGCTCATGCTGCAGCAGTCAAAATCTATAGGGAAAAATACCAGGTTACATCAAAATTAGTATTCTAAATCCTAAAGCATATAAAATTTACTAGAAGTTAAAAATAAGAGCCATGCAATATGTGGCTGGTGCAAAATTTGACAGTAAAACATTTTTCTTATAGATTTATCAGAAGGGTCAAATTGGGATAACACTAAATGCTCCATGGTTTTTGCCACTTTCCCCAACAAAAGCAGACAAACATGCAGCAGCTAGGACACTCGCTTTCAGCTATGACTCGTAAGTGTGTTTCCTGCTTAAAATGCTATATTTTTTGGAATGCGTGATGAGCGAGCACATCTAAATCTTGATATTTCATATTTTCTCAAGGTTTATGGAACCACTAACTTGTGGCACATATCCTGCTATAATGATTGACAAACTTGGCCAGCGTTTGCCCAAATTCTCCAGAAGGCAATCCTTGATGGTTAAAGGGTCCTCTGACTTCATAGGGTTAAACTATTACACTTCAAATTATGCAGTGAGTGTTCCTTGCATAGGACTAAGAGGGATGCAAACGGTTTTGACAGACTCTTGCAGTAATATTACTAGTAAGCTTTATAAAATGAAGCTTATGTATCTAATTTGACTTTGCCTAATACATTTTCTTACTTATGATGCATTTGTTGCAATACCTCAGGTGTAAGAAATGGAGTACCCATTGGTCCAAAGGTAATTCCATCAAGATAATTGTTAAGATTATCAAGCTTCCTCATTTTAAATGCTTCACAAACACAATGAAAGTCATTAGTAATACTGAGATCAGTTTTAGCATAAACCATTAAGTATTGAAACCAGGTATGTGTTGGGTTACTTTCAAGACTTGATAAATAAAACTTGTCTTATCATGCATTTGAATGAATGTTGAATATAAGAGAGAAAATCCATTTCTCATAATACCTTCATAGTAAGTTCAATTTCAGGGAAGAATTGAGAAGTGAATAATTTTGCAGGCTGCCTCTGACTGGTTGTACATCTATCCGCGAGGAATTCAAGATTTATTAGAATACACTAAGAAGAAGTTTAATGATCCAGTCATCTACATAACAGAGAATGGTAATATTAACAACGAATAATTCAACCATTTTACTTAACTCTAACATTGAACCTTCTCTATGTTATAATGCTAGTGTTTTCATTTCCATAAGTCAGATTTCTTAAAATGTTTGCAGGAGTTGATGAGATTAATGATGGTAGAAAGTCACTTGAGGACAAGGTGAGGATAGACTATATCAGTCAACATCTTTTCTATGTTCAAAGGGCTATAAGGTGAGTTTCTTCTGCAAAATTAAGCACTTTAGCTTTTAAGTTTATGACTTTCTACCATGGATTCAACATATATATGATTACAACTTTGAATTTGTAGGAATGGTGTCAAGGTGAAGGGCTACTTTGCATGGTCATTGTTGGACAATTTTGAGTGGAATAGTGGCTACACTGTTCGCTTTGGAATCGTCTATGTAGATTTCAAGAATGGACTGAAAAGATACCCTAAAAGTTCAGCTTTGTGGTTCAAAAAGTTTCTACACCAACATTGAAATGATCCTCAGTATTGGACAAAAAGGATGAAACTTCATTCTTGATAATTGTCATATTTGAAGTTTGGACAATAAGTTTTAGGCTTCATTTGTTATCTCAATGGTTCTTGCTTTAGTTAATCTGTTTTTACATTTGGTTGCCTATTTATCACTACAATGATGTTTGTATCCCAAAAAATGAGCACTGAGTTGAGCTTCTGATAATGCTCCACAAACCTCTTCCTTTCCAAGCAAAGAAACAATAGGCCCTCATAAGACCATACCATTCAAGAGAAATGATATGCACAAAAACCTTTTTTTTTTTTTCACAACATCTCTGAATTCAATGTGTATCACTTAAAATGTTTCCTATCCAACTCAGATTTTACTTAATTCTAGCTGTCTTCATGTTAAATAATGAGAGCTTCATCTTCAATTGAAGAACGAAAAATGATTACAAGACATGCACAAAGAACTGAGGCTCCGTTTGTTTGGATAGAAAACATTTTGGCCTAAAAATTTGTACTTCTTTAAACCAAATTTTTTTTGGAAATTATTTCTATCAAAACCTTTTTGAGAGATAATCAAAACGGAACAGTGAGGGCTAAGGACATTTTCCTTCTGGTAATGTTCATTGCCCTTGTTTAAGTCAGCGTTTTCTCTTAACTGTAGCAGTTTTCCTTCCAGGTGATCCTCTTCTCTCTAAGTAGCATGGCCCCATTCCCATTTCCAACTCAAAAAGTAATGATCCTCACTAAGATTAGTGGCTTAGTGCATATGTAACAGTGAATTTGAATCCTATTTGGTTTTGTATAAAATCAGAAGATGGAATCAAGGAATTGAACATTTATGATATGGTTACTAGTACTACCACAAAACCATATAGTATAATGGTTTATGAATGATTGCTACATCTATAAAATCAAAGAATTGAACATTCATTAATTTTAGACACAATCTTTTAGAAAACCAAAAAGAAATTACAAATATTTATGTGCCACAAAAAGAAAAATCATGGATTGGCATCACCACTATCTACTATATGATATCACTCTCATAGTAATTGGAAGAGAATTGGTTTTTTCCTAAATCTTTGATCAGAAAAGCACAAAAGTTTGAGACTTTTTCTTGGTGTTCCAGAGTTCATAACTGACCACAGAAATGGGGATATTGCTACTGATTCAGACCATATTGTAGAAAGGATGGACTTCTCCTTTCAAATCCCAAATGGTGTAAAAATATGCCCTTCGATTTTTGAAACAGGAAAGAATCTGCAGACTATGCAGAGGTATGCTTCAGCGAATTGGGTGACAGGGAAAAGCACTGGATTACTTTCAATAAGCCACTGATTTATAGCACCAATGGTTATGCAAATGGTATTTTCTCACCAAGAAGATGCTCCAAGTGCTTGTCCCTAAACTGCAGTGCTGGTGATTCTAGCACTGAACCCTACCTTGTTTCACACCACCAGATTCTGGCACCATATCACTATCTTGATTTACTAGGGTCGGCTTTTGGTGATTAAAGACAAATATTACGTCTGTGACTACATTTTAAATTGAAGTCCTTAATGTTGGAGGGACAAAATCTAGAAGCAGCTATTTCTTGTTAGATTAATGGTTGGATAATGATGTTGCTTTAAGATTGTTTACTTATTCTCAAGACTGGGTCTATTTAAGTTGATGACCCTCTTCATGTTAAATAATGAAAGGACCTTTATCTGGCTCTGTTCTCATCTGTTTGAACTCTTGTGTTTTTATTTAGAGTGTTTTTTCGTTTTTACCCCACTCATGTAAGTGAGGTAGGATAAAGTTTCCCATGAAAAATACTATTAAAATTATTTATTATTGGTAAACAATTTTTTATTATGATAGTGTGTACAATTTTACACAAAGAATGAATTAAATTTAAACTCCAAATTTAAACAAAACAAACTTAAAACTTGGGAGAATTATTTTAAAGTTCTAGAATTTAAAGGAAAAGACACTTGCATCAAGTACCTTATTTTTAATTTGGTGCTTAACACACTAAAAAAAATGATCAAGATATCTTTGACACTATATAGTTATTCTGTTTATACATCTAATTATTTTTTGATACTTTGATTACGACTCTGAGTTTAAACATAAAATTCATATTATGTGATTTTTTTTATTTAATATTTAAATATGATAACCATATACTAAAAAAAAATAACTATATATTTTATGCATGATAACAACATAATACTAAATAATATTTTAATCATTTTCCAATATAGATTAAACACTTAGATAAAAACAAAGTGTCTAATGCAGTTAACCATCTTTTACTCTAAATTTTAAAAAAAGGAAATAATATTTCCAATATATATATATATATATAATTAATTTAATTACATAAAAGTGCAATCAGCCAGAAAAAGAGATAAAACCATATCACGTGATTGAAGAAAACCATTAATATTAAACACTCTAATTATTAAAAATAAAAAAACTATTAAACCCACCCATTGGCTTATATATAGATAAGATTTCTTACAACAATTTATCACTTTTTTGAGGCGTAGATCTAACATCTTTTAGAACAAAATTGTTTACGGGGCCGGCACAGAAAAACTTAGGGAAAGGTCAAATGGCCTATAGATAAGCCATTTTAAAGTCTTTCTCAACTAAAAGGTAGTGGGTAACTGGGTACTGAGAGAGAAGAATGTGGCAGCACACAATCTTGTTTCCTGGGTAAGTTTGACTGGGGTTGAAGGTTGTGTTTTCTCCGGACTTGCCTGCTACTCGTGTTGTATCTTCTTTATTAATACAAAAAAAGCTTTTCTTGTAACTGTAATAGTTTAAGCATGGAATCTAATTGCCCTCCTCAAGAATAATGCTATCCTTGCAGAGAGTTTGGTAAAGCATAAAAACAGGAAAAACGATCCCTTTTTCTTTACCTTTTTGGGTAGGCAAAGACAGAATCTCATTGCCGTATCCCCTTTTAAAGTAATAAAGATGGGTTCTTTAAGTTGAAACGTGTGAGACTCAAAAGCGAACAATGGGGGTTAAGGGCATTTTTCTTCTGGTGGTCTACACCATTGCCCTGTTTAAACCTGCAATTTCTCTTAACCGGAGCAGTTTTCCGGTAGATTTCGTGTTTGGAACAGCATCCTCGTCTTACCAGGTCTGTTTGTTCAGGCTTTGTGGCCTTTTTTGCTCTCACATTGTTTGGTTTTTTCTATCTAGATTATGTAAAAGGTTCGATTTTTTTCTGGTTTTTTTGTGAAGTACGAAGGTGCAGCATATGAAGGTGGTAAGGGACCCAGCATATGGGACACCTTCACTCATAGGCACCCAGGTATGAAACCCCCAACACACACACCCCACCCCCACCCCCCCGTCTCCCATTTCCAAATAGAAGACTGATCTCCCTTGTTTTTTACTGTTTCTTTTTACCACCCCCCCGTCTCCCATTTCCAAATAGAAGACTGATCTCCCTTGTTTTTTTACTGTTTCTTTTTAAATTTTATCATCCTCAACAGTAAACACATGGTTATTTTGAAAATTTATGGTATGCTACTACTTTCAAACCATCTGAAATGAGCAAAAGGCAAAAATAATTAAGTAAGAAAATTTAAGAGAGTGAGAAATATCTATTGGATGAAGATTGAAGAAAATGTTCATCAATATATTACTATTTCATCTATTTGCTAGACAAATACTAATTTTAGTTGCTGTTATGTGGAAAGGAAATACAAAAATTCCCTCTGCTACCACAAGAAAAAGAGTGGATCAGCATCATTGTTACCTGCTAAATATATATCATATTCTTTGGAAGAGAATTGGTCTATGCCTAAATCTTGAATCACACAAAACACAGAAGCTTGAAGCATTTTCTTTGTGCTGCAGAGAGGATAGCTGACCACAGTAATGGGGATGTTGCTACTGATTCGTACCATCGCTACAAGGTACTCTCATTCTCTTAATCTCTCTTCAAAATTTGACATTTTTTTCCCTTAACTTTGAGAAGATAATGATTTTCCTCAGCTGTTAAAGTTCATTTTTTTTTTCTAGATTGATGTTATAGTTCTTTCATTAAAAAAATTTGGTAGGAAGACGTGGCGATAATGAAGGATATTGGATTCAATGCCTACAGATTTTCCATCTCTTGGCCCAGAATACTACCTAGTGAGAAATCCTTCCTGTTTTTTATTCCCATTTTGTCATTGGATTACTTGTTCAACAAATGGCTAAGTTGGATCATTAGTATATGTTGGATTTCAAGTTCCGTTTGTTGTGTCCATGATGCAATTAAGCTCATAATTGTGTTATGTTTTAGGGGGAAACCTTAAGGGAGGAGTGAACCATGAAGGCATCACATATTACAACAATCTCGTCAATGAACTCCTATCAAAAGGTCAGGAGAAAATCAGATCTCTCTCTCTCTCTCTCTCGATCTCTTGATACCTAAAATCAAACAAGTTTAAATTAGATTTTATTATATCTTCCACCTACAGGAGTACAGCCTTTTATAACTCTATTTCACTGGGACCTCCCACAAGCCCTTGAAGATGCATATGGTGGTTTTCTGAACCCCCTAATCGTGTAAGTGGATGCAATTCACACAAATAATGCTAGTTACAGAATTCTTGTGGTCACATGGACTGCTGAATTTGACAGGAAAATGTTTTAGTGGAGCTACCTAAATTTGGACGAAACCATTTGTATAGTTGTTTGCTTCTGTGACTGCAAGAATTGTATAGTTAGCATTACTCCTATCAGACATTCTTCTAGAATGCATCATGCATGGACTTCTCCTTCCCACTCCCAAATGATGTAAAAATCTTCCCTTTGACTTTTCAAACAGGAAGGATTTTGCAGATTATGCAGGACTATGCTTCAGAGAATTTGGTGACAGGGTCAAGCACTGGATCACTTTCAATGAGCCAATCGGCTATAGCATAAACGGTTATGCAAATGGTGGATTCCCACCCATAAGATGCTCCAAATGGATGGCCTCAAATTGCAGTGCTGGTGATTCTAGCACTGAGCCCTACCTGGTTTCTCACCACCAGATTCTAGCTCATGCTGCAGCAGTCAAAATCTATAGGGAAAAGTACCAGGTTACTGCATAATTATAACTCAATATCCAACAGTGTATAAAACTTACTTGAGGTTAAAAATAGGAACAAAGCAGCAGTTTCTGGTAGGAAATTTGACAGTAAATAATTTTACAATAGGTTTCTCAGAAGGGTCAAATTGGCATAACACTAAATTCTAACTGGGTTGTGCCACTATCCCAGTCAGAAGCAGACAAACGTGCAGCATCTAGGGCCCTTGCTTTCTTGTATGATTGGTAAGTGTCTTTCCTACTGAAAATGCTACTTGTTTCTGGTTCTGTTGACAATCGAATAGTTATAACTTATATGGAATAGTTTTTGTTTACAATGTTCGATTAGCAAGTAGGCCTAAACCTCATTATTTCATGTTTTTTCAAGGTTTATGGAGCCTCTAAACTCTGGTACATACCCTGTTGTAATGGTTAACAAAGTTGGCGAACGTTTGCCAAAGTTCTCCAGATGGCAATCCCTGATGGTTAAAGGGTCCTTTGACTTCATAGGATTGAACTATTACACTTCAAATTTTGTAGGCAGTGCTCCTTGCCTACGTGGGGTTAGCACTGCCCTAACAGATTCTTGCGCTCATTTTACTGGTAAGCTATATATATAATATGAAGCTAATGTATGCTTTCCACTTCCACTGAGTTAGCTTTATGCATTTGTTAACTTATGAGCCCTTTTGTTGCTTCAGTTGCAAGAAATGGAGTTCTCATTGGTCCAAAGGTAATTGCATTGTGATAATCGTTAAATATACCAACCATGACCCTTTTAAAAGGCATAAAATGAACAGTCATTATCAGCTTTTAGCCTTGATCTTGGATCAAACTTGTCTTATCATGTTTTCAAATAATTGTGGCTTAGGAGAGAAAATCATTTCTCACGATACCTTTAGAATAATTTCATTTTGAGACAACCATTGAGAAGTGAATAATGTTGCAGGCAGGTGCAAACTGGGTATATAGCTATCCGCATGGAA
>QAOA01008251.1:528517-578881 GCA_003255065.1 Cercis canadensis | reverse complement strand
TCCTCACCATCTCTGGTGTAATATGGTATCAGAGCAACACTCTGTGGTGTGAACACCTCTATCTCTGAAGTTCATCTTCATCTTGATTTTTTCTCTATATCAATGGCGTCTGGCTCAATCGATGACATGTCCAGCCCATTCTTCTTACATCCATCCGATTCCCCAAGATTGGTTCTTGTTTATCAACACCTCACTGGAGAAAACTACAACTCTTGGTGTAGGGCAATGAGAATGGCGTTAATGGCCAAGAACAAGATTGGGTTCGTTGATGGATCCATTGTTCAACCTGATCACTCAGATCCTTCATTGTTTCTGATCAGGCAACGAAACAACAATGTTGTAGCATCATGGTTGCTGAATTCAATTTCCAAAGAGATTGCTGCCAGTGTGATCTACTCTACCACTGCTTATGAAATCTGGAATGATTTACAAGAAAGATTCCAGCAGCATAATGGTCCGAGAATTTTTCAACTCAAGAAGGAAATTCTCAACCTCACACAGGGATCATTATCTGTTGGATAGTACTTCACCAAACTCAAGGGACTTTGGGAAGAAATTGGTGAGTACAGACCAATGCATTCTTGTACATGTGGAGGAGCCAAGCCTTTGATAGACTATCTCCATCAGGAATACGTGCTATGTTTCCTCATGGGACTCAATGAGTCATTTTCTCAGGTTAGAGGACAAATCTTGCTGATGGATCCTCTTCCACCTATCAACAAGGTTTTCTCGTTACTAATTCAAGAAGAAAAGCAAAGGGAAATTGGCACTTCTTTAGTTCAATCTAAATCACAAGCCGCATATGCATTGTCCCATTCACATCCAAGGACCTATGCTGATAACAAACACAGAAATGTCAAGAAGGACAGACCTCTCTGTGCTCATTGTGGCATTCTTGGCCACACAAAGGATAAATGCTACAAACTTCATGGCTATCCTCTAGGGTTCAAGAGGGGAAAACAAGCAGGGAATGTCAATCACGTCTCAGATGCCAATCAGCAAAAATCCCTAGAACAACCACTGCAAATGACCTCCCAGCAGTATCAGCACTTAATCCATCTGCTACAGACCCAATTGTCACAAGCTGCCATACCTGATCTAGACAATTCTGCAGAATCAATCCCCACTGGTATGATTCTTTCTGCTTTTCCTGCAAATTCTGTCATGAATTCCAATTCTTGGATCATTGATTCTGAAGCCACATCACATGTTTGTCATTCCATCAAATTTTTCACTTCTTATCAGTCTTTGAAAAACCATTTTGTTACACTTCCAAATAATTCTCAAATTCCAGTTTCAGCAATTGGTACAGTACAATTGTCATCTGACTTGCACTTACATAAAGTTCTTTACATTCCATCTTTCCATGTTAATCTCATATCAGTCACAGCCTTGTTGCAACAACCAAGCCTTACTGTCACCTTTTACCATGATTCCTTTCAAATCCAGGATCAAACAAGATTGAGGATGATTGGCAAGGGTAACATGTGTCGAGGCTTATACATTTACCAACCAAGCTTGGTCAGTCAACTAGCTGCTGATGATATAGGACAAATTCATGCTGTTCAAACTTGCCTTTCTGAATCTTCTGTCATCAGTCCATATGTTTTTCATTCTGTAAATCAATCCCCTTGTATTCCATATTTACATTCTTCAAATCATGCTCATCTGTGGCATGCTAGATTAGGCCATTTGTCTGATAAAATCTTGAAAATACTCAGCAATAAAATTCCTTTTTCTTGTCCAATGCATTACACTTCAAATTCTTGTCAGGTTTGTCCCCTTTCAAAACTTAGACGTCTATCTTTCACCTCATATAATCATATGTACGCTGCTCCTTTTGATCTTATACATTGTGACATATGGGGACCTTATCATCATCAAACTCATGATGGTAAGAACTATTTCCTTACAATTGTTGATGACTGCACCAGATTCACTTGGCTTTATATGTTGAAACACAAATCAGAAGCTACTCCATCTATTGTCAACTTTTTTACAATGATAAGCACTCAATTTGGTACTAAAATAAAGCAAATCCGGACTGATAATGCAAAGGAGTTAGCATTGACAGATTTTCTGCAAAAGGAAGGCACACTTCATCAGTTTTCATGTCCATATAGACCTGAGCAAAACTCTGTGGTTGAAAGAAAACATCAGCACTTGTTAAATGTGGCCAGGTCTTTAATGTTTCAATCCAACATTCCTTTACAGTTCTGGGGAGAGTGTATCACTACAGCAGTATTTCTAATAAATCGAACACCATCCCCATTGCTCAAAAACCAATCCCTTTATCAACTTCTTTACAGTAAGGAACCCAATTATGCAGCCTTGAAGGTGTTTGGTTGCTTATGCTTTGCATCAGTTCCACTCCATGCACGCAATAAGTTTTCTTCAAGAGCAATGCCTACCATATTCATGGGCTATCCTTTGGGTTACAAAGGCTATAGGTTGTATAGTCTTCAAACCAGAAAGTTTCTCATATCAAGGGATGTACTTTTTCATGAAGATGTATTTCCCTTTCAGGCACTCCCACCAAGTGCTGCCACAGTGGATCTCTTTTCAGATATTGTTATTCCCATTCCTCAGCTTTCTAGTTCACATGATGCACCATCAGACATTGCCCCTGCTCCTATATCTACTCCTGATCAGGAATCCACATCAGTCCCTACATCCACATTAGTCACTGCTCATTCACCAGCATCTGCACCTCCTATTTCTTCGTCCACTCGCAGAACCAGCAGGTCCATCAGACCTCCTACATACTTACAGGAATATGTGTGTTCCCTGCCACCTCCATCAACCACATATCCTATACAGCATGTGGTCTCGTATGACAAATTGTCCAGCAACTACAAGAACTTCATTCTCCAGTTGTCCACCATTTATGAGCCCCAGTTTTATCACCAAGCAGTCAAATTACCTGAATGGAGGACAGCAATGCAGGCAGAACTCGATGCACTTGAAGCCACCCAAACCTGGACAGTGGTACCCCTTCCCAAAGACAAACATACCATTGGATGCAGGTGGATATACAAGGTCAAATACAAGGCAGATGGCTCTTTGGACAGATATAAGGCTCGTTTGGTGGCAAAGGGCTACACTCAACAAGCAGGGATTGATTTCCTTGATACTTTCTCACCAGTGGCTAAAATTACCATTGTTAGACTCTTGCTTTCAGTTACAGCTATCAAAAATTGGACAATGATCCAATTGGATGTCAATAATGCATTTTTAAATGGTGATTTGTTTGAAGAAGTTTATATGCAGCTACCTTTGGGCTACAAGGTTAAGGGGGAGCACATGGTGTGTAAACTCAATAAATCCTTATATGGCTTGAGACAAGCTTCTCGTCAGTGGTTCCATAAATTTTCCACCACATTGATTCAGCATGGCTTTTCTCAATCTCATAGTGACTATTCTCTCTTTACTATTGGCAAGGGTCCAACTTTGGTCATTCTCTTAGTATATGTCAATGACATCATCCTTGTAGGTTCCAATTCTAAGATGGTTCACTGTCTTCAACAATTCCTGCAGAAATTGTTCAAACTCAAAGTTATTGGTGATTTGAAGTATTTCCTTGGCTTAGAAATTGCCCAGTCAGCCAAAGGCATCTACTTGTCACAGAGGAAATACGTTCTGCAGCTACTGAGAGACACTGGGTTCTCAGCTTCCAAGCCTTTGTCAGTACCAATGGAACCCAATCTCAAACTTAACAGAACTGATGGGGATATGCTGTCTGATGCTTCCATGTACAGAAGGCTGATTGGTCGCCTTATGTATCTCACCATTTCGAGGCCTGATATCAGTTATGCTGTTAATAAACTCAGCCAATTCATGTCCAATCCCAGGACTCCTCACCTGACCTCCCTCCATCATCTCCTGCAATATCTCAAGTCTAGTCCCGACCAAGGCTTATTTTTCCCTTCCACTTCATCTCTTAAAGTCACAGCCTTTGCTGATGCAAATTGGGGCAGTTGTGTTGATACCAGAAGATCAACCACTGGTTATTGTGTCTTCATTGGCAATTCCCCTATCACTTGGAAATCCAAGAGACAACCCACAGTTTCTAGATCATCTACAGAAGCTGAGTATAGAGCTTTGGCTACTGTCACCAGTGAGCTCCTATGGTTGAGACAACTCTGCAGGATTTTTGAAATCTCAGTTCCCTCAGTAATGGTTTTCTATGATAATCAATCAGCCATTCACCTAGCTTCCAATCCCATGTCTCATGAAAGATCCAAACACGTAGACATTGATTGCCACTTCATAAGGGAGCATGTCAATTCTGGTTTTCTCAAGCTGATTCATGTCAAATCCCAACAACAAATTGCTGACATCCTTACCAAAGCAGTCCCAGCAACTCAATTCAAATATTTGTTGTCCAAGATGGGAATATTAGACATCTATCTCCCACCTTGAGGGGGAGTATTAGACAGGCTGTATAGTTAGTTAGATAAACACGTTAGCAGGTGGTTAGTCATTCAGTTAGTTAGTTGTTTTGGTATTAATGTAATTAGTTGATTATTTTACACGTCAGCTATATGAGTTGCTACTATATATACGTGTAATGTGAGAGAATCAATAACATAATTCATTTTTCCTCATTTTCAATTCCTCACCATCTCTGGTGTAATAATAATTGCAGTAGCAAGGATATATAAAAATTCGGAATAGAAACAAAGTACAGAATGTAACAGATTGAAAGCCGAAGAGTGAATGACATGCTACCAAACTTAGGTCGCCAGATCAATTATTAACCATCACGAAATTCTTGATTGACTAACAAAATGATGAAATTTAGCCAATTCTTTATAGCTGTACTTTCAAGCGTCAACATGAATGATCCAGACCAAAACAATAAACCAGAGACTTACAGAGATAGCAGAGAGCCAGAGCCAGAGGGAGTCGAGAGAGGGAGAGGAAGAAGACGCTGCGACGGGCAGAGGGCTTGCCAACGGCAACAAGGAGATGATGTTAGCGGTGGGTGATGGTGGCAGGGGAGGAGAGACCGAAAGGGAGATTGAGTGTGAGAGAAGAGCGAATCGAGTAAGGGAGAGGAAGAATGATTTGGGCGTTTAGGGGATTTTGTATTAAATGAAGAGATTCCGGAATTCATTTGGAAATTTTAAAAAAAAAAATTGCCAGAAGTATTGGAACACTGCGTTGGGTGCAATTTTAAAGATTAAATAGGTATTTAATGGGTGAACTAGCCTATATTAAACAAATGACTATATGAATTTAACTATTATTTACATAATCAATTTAGAAAATATTTTTAAATATTTTTGAATCAAAAGAGAAAATATTTTCAATCATATTTTTTGAAATATCTATAAATGAAAGTTTGCATTCTAATATTGTTCGCAGTCTAATTTTTTTTATTTATTGACTTTTAAGTAGTGGTACACTTCCATCATATTTTTTGACTTTTGAGAAATGATACATATCCATTAGAAGATAAAATATTGATTTATCGACTTTTAAGCAGTGATGCATTCTCATTATGTTTTTTTCAAAACCTTTCTTAGACTCATCAAAACTTAAATTGGAGTACTTAAAGCTTTTCTGAATACCTTAGATTTTTCTATACTTCTTATGTTTTTTTAAGAAATGTAAGAATATCATTTCTCTTGATTTACATTATATTGTTTTAGGTGAAACTATATATCCACACTGATCTTTTTGCACAATAGCGATTTTCCTCCTATAAAAATTGCAATTTGCACCCTAATCTATTGATGTTTTGGCCAATTTCTTTTTTTTTTCTTTTTAAATCTTAAATAAGTTGTTTGCTTTTCTGAATACCTTAGATTTTTCTATACTTCTTATGTTTTTTTAAGAGATGTAAGAATATCATTTCTCTTGATTTACATTATATTGTTTTAGGTGAAACTATATATCCACACTGATCTTTTTGCACAATAGCAATTTTCCTCCTATAAAAATTGCAATTTGCACCCTAATCTATTGATGTTTTGGCCAATTTCTTTTTTTTTTTTCTTTTTAAATCTTAAATAAGTTGTTATTTTAATCTGCATATAATTTGATGTAATTATTGAAAGAATATTTATAGGGCAATTAAATGCAAAGATGGCTTTATCCAATATTAGATAGTTAAACTTACATGACATTTTGCACTCTAATATGGGCAAAATCATATTTTTATTTTAATTAGTTATTTACTTCTTTCCATTAACTATGTGTAATCATATATCTATCAAGTTAACAATTAATTTCGGACTCAATATATTATGATGGACATTTTAATGTCTTTAGTTTAGAAAATATTGAAATTACTAAACCCAAATATGAGAGTAAGTTTGTGTAAGTTTTCCTATTTCTATTACTCAAATATATGTACTAAACAATGCGATCATTTTTTTTTTCGTTTACAAACAATGCATTCATATTATATAAACTTATTTAGGATTTTAGTATGAAATGAGACTCAATTGTTAGACAATACATTAGTACAATGATATTATTTTGGTTGTTATTAAAAGCTGTTATGCACGTAAATAAGAAATAATTATGTGGTTATACTAATTAAATTTTCAATTCAAATAGTTTAATATATGAACATTAGGTTATGTTTGGATACCACCCAAAGTAAAACATGTCCAAAACTAACGAAGACATGAATTAGGGAAAAAGAATCGTTAGTATATTTTATTTTTTAAACCATTAGAAGTTTTTTTTTTTGTTTTTGTGAGAACTTTCTTATTAGTTCTATAATTAATGTCAAGGCTCATAATAGATATTTAACTAGGTCTTTGGCATGCTATTAATCTCTAATTTTATTTAGTGTTAGATTATAGATATATTGAATTACAATGTTTGATATGTTGGTATTAGATTATTGATTGTAATTTAAGATACACTTTATAATTCAACCCTATAAACTGTGCATTTTTGCAATATATTTACATATTTAGTAAAACAAAACTGAGAAATTCAAAAAATTAGTAAGTCATATCTGTAATATATGAGATAGAAGATTTCTGCATTATATACCTTCATTCTGCCTTGTGTTATAGAGTAGTATATTATTACAAAAGCCTTCAAGCTGTTATTACCCTTAAAGGGTAGAGGAAGTGAGAAGGGAAATTGAGAGAGAAAATAATTAAGAAAAACTCCACTCTTTGAGCTTAGTTGTTATTACCCTTAAAGGGTAGAGGAAGTGAGAAGAGAAATTGAGAGAGAAAATAATTAAGAAAAATTCCACTCTTTGAGCTCATAACAAAAAATATTTCAATTGTCTCCAACAAAAAAGAGCAAATCAAATTCAATAAGAGCATTGTTGTATTATTCTATAGTTCCTCACAAGTTTGGTTCACTTTTTAGGTTGAATTTTTTTTCAATTCAACAATCATATACAAATTTTTCTTATAACAAAAAAAAGAAAGTGAAGCCATGATGTTTGATAAGTTTCTAGACTTGAGGGAAAATATAAAGAACAAATAAAAATGAATAAATAAGAATAACCCAAAGACAAAACATAAGTCTTAAATAGATGGGTCCAAAAGAAAGCTAAAACTAAATACATTAAATAATATAGCTCTTAAATAAAAGATAAACTTAACCCCAAAAATAAAAAAAATAATAAAAAAAAAGTGCAATTCAATTAAAAGTAGATAAACTTAACCCCAAAAATAAAAAAAAAATAAAAAAAAGTGCAATTCAATTAAAAGAACCAAAGCCTAAGAAGTAATGTAATTCCATTGTTCAATGATTAATTAAAGAAAAATGGTCAAATTTGAATATATACAAACAAAACTACCAAAAGCTGAAAAAAAAATAACATGCAAGCTAGTATATCTTGATATTTATATATAAAACACATACACTAATGCTTAATAAAACAAGAAAATGGCTCTTAAATTCGGATTGGGCTTATATTGAAGCAAAGGAAATAATAAAAAAAAACACACAAGAGGCCACACAAGGCCCAAACCGAAATAGCCTTAATATGTAAGAAACCAATGGGCTGGTTCTACTTCAAAGCCCAATTAAACTAAGCTGATATATATAAAAAAAAAAAAAGGCTAATGGACCAGCTTCAATGCAGCCCACAAATCAGAAAGGAAATGTTAACAGCAAAAGAAAGTTGGCCCACGAAATTACATAATCGAAATAGGTAAACAAAACCAAACCATAAAACCCAAATCAAATAAAAAAAGTCTAAACAAAGAAACAATAGATGACCCAAATTTAACAATAAAAGGTCCGTATATACACTAAAAGAATTGGTAAATAACTTTAAAAAGCAAAGAAATCAGAATAAGCATAAAGGACCATGCGAGAAGAAACAGAGAGGAGAGGGAGAAGCGGTGGAGAAGGAAGGCAAGAGGTAACAGGGAAGCAAGACAAAAGGGCAGGACTGAGACTCTTAAACCCATCAAATCCCGAAAGCAAACCAAATTGATTTGTAAGCCATGAGTTCAAGGTATGAAACTCACTTCCTTCCCCTCAATCTATGGCTTCTCTTCTTAAAAGGAAGTTTTTTCTCTCTAAGTTTCTCTCATTTTTCTTCAACTCGGTTCATCCCTTTCTAATTTGGCTTTTATTATGCTTCATCTATGATTGCATGTATGTACCCAAAAAAATTAATTTCTAGGTTTTTGCTCTCTTTAACAAATTGGGGATTTGGGGAATTCTCTCTAATTTGGTGATTTTTGTTTATAATGTCAAAAATCATGGGTTGGGTTTGTGCTCTGTGTAGTGGTTAACTAACCAGAAAAATAAAAAATTAACACAACAAAAAAATGCAAGATAGTGCTAGTACCTGAGATGAAAATTTTGGAGTTTTTTCCTTTATGTGGTACTGGATTTTCTTCCTCCCACGGTGTCTGTGTATTATCCTGTCCTCCTCTTTCTGTTCATTCTTGTGTTTGTGTACCTTTTTTTTTTTCATCTTGTGTCTCTTTTCGTGAGGCTTTTTATAGCCAAATTTTTGTGCAAGTTGCACTGGTTAACTTCTGATGTGTTTTTCCTTGTTTCATGCTTTCAAGCTGCAATGGGCACCACTGGGTGGGTGGTGCCAAACTGCATTTGCGGCATTTCGCCGAAAGGGAGATTGCCGCCTAGGAGTCAGGATTGCAGAGATATCAATTCTTCCTTTTTTTATTTTATTTTATTGTTATTAATACTGATTTTTTGTATTTTATTATTATNTATGATTTTTTTTTTATTTTTTGATTTCCTTTATTTTTTATTACATAATTTTGGTATCAACATTCACATTGTTACATGATTTCATGCTTTGGTAGAAACTTAAAAAAAAATTATTGTTTGGTTGGAAACTCACCGAATCTATTATATTTCAATGGAAAGTGTAGAATTTCGTTTTTAAGTTGGTATTATTTCGTGCGTTTTGTCTGAACCGACACAAAATTTAATTCCTTGTTTGTCATTATCAAAATACTTGATAGTACTAAATCTAAGTATCACTCTCGCACTTTTATGGGAATCTTTTTATTGGGCCATAAATTTTTCAAAAAGTTCAACAGTAAAAGTAGCCCACTATGTTAACTACAAGCCCAGTGCTCTCTCGCGGGTATATATGGTGCCATTCGTCATTACCAATTTTTCCAGCCAATATGTTTTTTCTTTCGGTTGTACAGCCAGTATCATTTATGACGCCACAAAGCTGAACAATAAATGAAAAACCCTCAAACCAACGAAACCAGAAATCTGAAGCCTCAACCATGAGAGCAAAAGGAAGAAGGTGCAGAGATCACATCCCACTAGATCTCAACACAGGAATCCTCATATGGTTACTGGTAAAGTCCTTAATGCGTTCTACATGCGTCTCCAAATCATGGCAATCACTGATAAAAGATTCAACTTTTATCACCAACCATCGCCGCACCACTCCAAGTAACAGAAAACGAAGCATCCTTGTGAAGCGTCTCCAGTTAAGTGACTCGGAAATATGCATTCAACCCATTATGATAACGAAGATTTCAAGCCTCAATATGTGAATTTGGAATTACCATGGGTGTTGCCAGAAACATTAGGGATGGAGCATATAGTTCAAAAAAGGGCTTTTGCATGTAATGAACTTGTATGTGTATTTTACAGTTGGCTACACATTATATTATGGAATCCATCAATTAGAAAATACATCACCCTGCCAAAGCCAAATCATGAAGAGTACTGTGTCGCTGTTGGATTTGGCTTTGATCCAAAGACAAATGATTACAAGGTTGTACAGAAGATCTTAAATCTAAATAGGGCTGAGATGTTTTCACTCAACAGGAGATCTTGGAGAGAGATTGATGATGGAATTCCAGATTTTTAAGTCGAAGATCAGCAAATTTGTGTCAATGGTGTTATTTACTGGATTGGACTAGAGTACAGAGTAAAGTATGGTGTCTTCATACGGTGTATTTTGACATTTGCTTTGGGTGATGAAAAATTCAAGTAGATAAGTTTATTGATCTGAATTTTTATACCGGCAAGTGTACCGGGCCACACAAGTAATATAATGATGAGTAGAGTATCGTTCCCACGAGGATTAAGGCTAGCAACTACCAATTTCACCAATAAAGATTCTATTTGGAAAGATCAATGGTTTGAGAATGATTTATTAACTAAAGCTAGAAAATAAAGCAAGAACAATTTAATAATAATTAAACTAAGAAATTAACAATGACCAAAAGAAGGTTAGAGGTTGATTTCACTCGAATTTGATTCCGGTTACTTCATAAACAAAATAACCTTTGAATTACTAAAGAATAAGTTATTCTAATTACAAATCATTTATTGTTGGCCAATTTTCCTAATGTGATTGATCCCAATCCCTTGGTGAAACAATCCTCCCTCCCAATCAATTGCCCAATTCCTTGGTACAATTAACTTGTCTAAGTGATTAAGCTCTAGGAAATTAATTAGACCACATAAACTAAGTTACCTATTCCTAGATTAACTTGATTTATGGTAGAGATTACAAGAGCACACCCACATCTTACCATCCCTAGCATCAACATGAGTCAATAAATCATTCAAATGATGGCCAAGCATTCAAAAGCATTAAGAACAGTAAAATCTACTCCAACAAATAGATTTGAATCAAAAATAAAATTAATCAACAGCAAAGCTTCATCAAAATCCGAACTACATCAATCCCTAACTAAGAAAGTTTAACTACACATATTTAAACCAGAAAAACAGAGAAATGGAAGATAAGATAGAATCAGAAAAACTCATTCTCATGAATTCTTTCAATGGGTTGATCTTCTATCTTGCTCTTCTTCAACCCTTTCGGGTTGGGCTGCCGCCTCTGGCTCTGAATCGTGCCTCTTGATGTCCAAAAGATGGAGCTCCCTTCTTTCCCCTCTTAGATGCATATAAATACAATTCTAAATCTAGGGTTTCACCTTTCAGAAGCTCAAACACGGCCTAGACACGGCCGTGTTTACTTATGGTGGCTGTGCGTGTTCTTAAGATGCTCTCTGGACCTCGAACACGGGCATGGACACGGCCGTGTCTAGGCCGTGTCCCTTGTATAGACTTCAATTGCTTTTGATTCCTTTGCCTCTTAGGATTAATTAGCCACCGAAATCACTTAATTTGGACTTAAGATGAGTAAGTTATGCCCAAATCTCTTCATAAAGGTCTAGACCAGATTCCAGGATATCGGTTCTGATTTCTGGGTTAAATTTGACCCACTTACCCGATTCCAGGATATCGGTTCTGATTTCTGGGTTAAATTTGACCAACTGAATGTCCGAATTAGCCTTGGAGATCTGAATGAAAGTTGTAGATAATCCTCTTAGCTTTCCTACAAGGTAAAATTCACCATTTTTAGGCATCCAGAACTAAAAATATAAGCAAAATACAGAAACAGTGTCAAAAACCTGATAACACAAATATTGAGGTTAAGTACCATGTTTAAAGCAAATTGTGCTCGAATCTAAGTAATAATCCATTGATAAAACATGGAACTTAACGACATAAAAAGCACATATCATGGAGGTGCCAGTTGTTGAGCACCTACTCCAAGAACATGTATTATGTTTCTTAATGGGGTTAAACGATTCTTTTTCACATATCAAAGGACAAATTCTCTTAATGGATCCTTTTCCCCCAATAAATAAAGTTTTCTCTTTAGTTGTTCAAGAAAAGAAGCAAAGGGAAGTTGGAAATTTGTTGACTCCTACTGATGTTCAAGCTGCCTATGCAGTCACACATGGTAGAAATAATTCTGATGGCAAGCAAAGATTTGTCAAGAAAGATAGACCAATGTGTGCTCATTGTGGTCTTCTTGGACACACGAAAGACAAATGTTACAAGCTTCATGGTTATCCACTAGGGTACACCCCAGGATACAAAAAAGGCAGACAGGCAGGCAATGTGAATCAGCTTTCTCATGTCAATCTGAATCAATCCATGGATCATTCTCTGGAAATGTCATCATAGTATTATCAGCAATTAATTCATTTGCTTCAGAACCAGTTGTCACAGGCTGCGATTCCTGATGTGGACACTTCTGAAGAATCAATCCCCACTGGTATGATTCTTTCTATTGTTAATAATAATTCAATTGTCAATTCTACCTCTTAGATCATTGATTCTAGAGCAACCTCACACGTTTGTCACTCTATACAATTCTTCAATTCTTCCAAGCATTTGAGTAATCATTTTGTTACTCTTCCAAATAAATCACAAGTCTCAGTTTCTGCTGTTGGCACAGTCAAATTGTCACCTGATTTCATATTGCATAACGCCCTTTATATACCAGATTTTCATGTCAATCTCATATCAGTAACTACCTTGTTGACACATTCTTTTTTAACTGTTACTTTCCACAATGATTCCTTCCAAATCCAGGATCCCGAAAGATCGAGGATGATTGGCAGGGGTGATCTGTGTGAAGGCTTATACATCTATCAAGCCCCCTTGGGATTTCCACAAGTTGGTGCTGATATAGGAAAAGTCCATGCTGTTCAAAATTCTTCTCACAATTCAATTGTAAACAGTCAATCTAGTGCTCTTTCTTTCAATTCTTCCAATTGTATTTCAGAAGTTCATAATTCCATTCATGCTCACTTATGGCATGCGCGATTAGGCCATTTGTCTGATAAAGTGTTAAAACTCATCAGTAATAAAATTCCTTTTTCATATCCAATGCATTATTCTTCAAATACTTGCCAAGTCTGTCCACTTTCCAAACTTCGAAGATTATCCTTTACTTCCTCACATAATATGTCAACTAATTCATTTGATCTCATTCACTGTGACATCTGGGGTCCTTTTCACCATCCCACTCATGCTGGTAAGCATTACTTCCTCACGATTGTTGATGATTGCACAAGGTTCACTTAGCTTTATCTACTCAGCATAAGTCAGAAGCTACAGATGCCATTATCAATTTTTTTGCTATGGTTAAAACTCAGTTTAGTAAGACTATCAAACAGATAAGGACAGATAATGCAAAGGAGTTGGCTCTGACCAATTTTTTGCAAAAAGAAGGGATTATTCATCAGTTTTCCTGCCCTATAGACCTGAGCAGAATTCGGTGGTTGAAAGAAAGCATCAACACTTGTTAAATGTGGCAAGAGCCTTAATGTTTCAGTCCAATATTCCTTTGAAATTCTGGGGTGAGTGCATAGTCACTGCAGTTTTCCTCATTAACAGAACTCCATCCCCACTCCTCAAAAATCAATCTCCTTATCAAATTTTTTACAACAAGGAACCTCTTTATGATGCATTAAAAGTGTTTGGATGTCTTTGTTTTGCTTCCACTCCATTACATATCAGAAATAAATTTTGCCCCAGAGCAGTACCTGCTATATTCATGGGATACCCTTTAGGTTACAATGGCTACAAGTTGTACAACCTTCAAACCAGAAAGTTCTTCATCTCACGTGATGTCACTTTCCATGAAACAGTATTCCCATTTCAAGCTCTCCCACACACTACTGAGGCACTTGATATGTTTCATGATGTTGTCATCCCCAATCCTCAACTTAATAGTACTGCTGCTCATTTTGTCCCTGCTGATGCTTCATTCACAGCTCCTGCTCTTGTCATAGTCCCTGAGATTGCACACCCTCGAAGAACAAATAGAACCATCAGAAATCCTTCTTATTTGCAGGATTATGTCTGTTCACTAGCAGATCCCAACATTCCTTATCCAATTCAAAAGGTAGTCACCTATGATAGATTATCCACTTCTTACAAAGACTACATCCTACACGTGTCCACTATCTATGAGCCCTAATTTTATCATTAGGCAATCAAGTTTCCTGAGTGGAGGGCAGCCATGCAAGATGAATTAAATGCCCTCGAAGCTAATAATACTTGGAAAGTAGTTCCTTTTCCTAAAGGCAGACATACTATAGGTTGCAGATGGCTCTATAAAGTCAAATATCAGGCCAATAGTCACCTGGGCAGATATAAAGCTAGGTTGGTCACCAAGGGTTATACACAACAGGCTGGTATTGATTTCCTGGACGCTTTTCCCCCGTGGCCAAAATCATTACTGTTAGATTGTTGCTCTCAGTTGCAGTTGTTAAACAGTGGACCATGCTTCAGCTAGATGTGAACAATGCATTCCTAAATGGGGATCTCTTTGAGGAAGTCTATATGCAATTGCCTTTGGGTTATCAAGCTCAGGGGGAGAACATGGTGTGCAAACTTAACAAATCTCTCTATGGACTTCGCCAAGCCTCAAGACAGTGGTTCCATAAGTTCTCTACCACCTTGATTCACAATGGTTTCTCCTAATCTCATAGTGATTATTCCTTGTTTACCATTGGAAAAGGTGCCACACTGGTCCTTTTACTTGTCTATGTCAATGACATAATTCTTGCAGGTCCTTCTGTCAAGCATGTCCACCATGTCCAACTCCTGCTGCAAAAGTTATTCAAATTAAAAGTTCTTGGTGACCTAAAGTACTTTCTTGGATTACAGATTGCTCATTCTGTCAAAGGCATCTCTCTCTCTCAAAGGAAATACACATTGCAACTGTTGGAAGATATTGGCTTCTCAGCATCCAAACCAGTTCAAATTCCAATGGACCTTTACTTAAAATTCAGTAAGACAGACGGAGACTTGTTACCAGATGCCTCTTTGTACAGGAGGTTAATTGGCCGTCTCATGTATCTCACAATATCCAAGCATGACATTAGCTTCAATGTCAATAAGCTAAGCCAATTTATGTCATGTCCTAGAACTCCACACTTGAATGCAGTACATCATCTCCTTCAATATCTCAAGTCCTGTCCAGGTCAAGGACTTTTCTTCTCTGCCTCTTCATCACTGAAAGTCACAGCATTTGCTGATGTTGATTGGGGGAGTTGTGTTGATACAAGGAGATCAATCACATGTTACTGTGTTTTCATTGGACATTCTCCAATCACTTGGAAATCAAAGAGGCAACCTACTGTCTCCAGGTCTTCTGCAGAAGCTGAATATCGTGCATTGGCAAATATAACCAGTGAGCTTTTGTGACTAAGACAACTCTGCAGAATTTTTGAGCTCCAAGTTCCTTCAGTTATGGTTTTTTGTGACAACCAATCTGCTATTCATCTGGCTTCCAATCCAATGTCTCATGAAAGGTCCAAACATGTGGACATTGACTGCCACTTCATTCGCGAACATGTCAATTCTAGTTTTCTCAAGCTTGTGCATGTAGCATCTCAACACCAGCTCGCTGATCTTTTAACCAAAGCCATCCCTGCACTCAGTTTTGCTATCTATTGTCCAAGATGGGAGTATTAGACATTTATCTCCCACCTTGAAAGGGAGTATTAGACAGCTTGTATAGGAAGTCAGTTGTGTACCGCTTGTATATGAAGTTAGTTGTGTACATGTGTACAGCAAGTCAGATAATAGATTCAATTAGAGTTAGTTATTTTAGCTTAAACTTGATTGGTTGTAGTTTATTTACACATCAACTATAGGTGCTTATATATTTACTGATGCATTCTGTAATTCACTGATCTAGAAAATACAAAGATATTTTTCGCATTTTGTTTAGTTTTCTCTCTAATCATTTCTAATCTCTTCTGGTTCAATACACCTGGACTCGAGCCTTCACTTCAAGCACCCCTCCGTACTTCTGCTCATCTCATTCAACGGTGTCCACTGAAGAAAGTTTATTTGTCGCAGTCTCATAACTGCCAGCTATTCCTTCTTCATCTTCCACACTATCTTCATCTTCTTCCATGTCATCATCTTCTTCTTCTTCTTCTTGATCCTCTCTTTCTTTTTCTTGATATTCACTTGCATTTTCTCCTACCATTCCCTCTTCCATTGCCTCCTGCTCATATTGGGGAGGAGGCCTCCATTGCTGCTCCGGTTTCACCATCAATGGCTCCATCATCTCATTCGGCTTCATACTATCAAATGAAGCATCAAATAGATTTTGAGTTTTGCTCTTTTCCTTGTATAAAGCATCAAGCTCATGAAAGTAAGGACATGTCTTGCTATCCTCACGCCTATGCTTGTTACTCTCTTTCACTTTCTTGAAGTACTTGTTAATATTCTCCCACTTCTCTTGGCATCTTTTAGCACTTCTATTGTATCCAAGCCTCTACATGCCAGCTGATATCTCCTCCCATAATGGACCTTTCGGCCCATTCTCTTGATACTTATTATCAAGACTCGTTCTCAGCCTTATCAAAGCATGAACTTCCACCTTCGGCCACCTAGACGAGCTCGTTGGAGTTGCAGCAGCATTGTCACCATTGTTCATTACCATTTGTGGCCTTTAAATAGCTACAAACCAAACCAACAAACTGCATGCTATCACAAAGCTGTAAACGTGCTACCCAAAAGAAAATAACTATAAACTAAAGAAGTGCAACAGAAGAATAGTGGCAGAATTATGGGCCACGTCCATCCACGTACATATACCCAGTTCCAATTGACTCAAAGTTATGTGTACCCCGAGTTATGTGACTCAACCATGCATGCAACCCACAACCCACTCCACTCCCATTTCTCTTTGCTCCTCTATCCGCGGAATAGCAACTTAACCTGGAGCTTATCTGGTTACCTTAATAATCATGGACAAAATCAGGTCTGTACCCGGTTTAAGGCAGTCGGTTTTGATTGCTAACTCACGACCGGAACCCGTTTGGCTGGTCTTTCTCTCGTCTAATTAAGTTGAAGCAAGAAAGGTGTAGAGGAGACGGGGAAGAGAGAGAGAAATGAGAGAGGAGGCATTTTTTTAAAAAAAAATTTTAATGTGTCACGTCAGCATATAACAGACACATCAGCACTTAATGTGCCACGTGACATTTTTTGTTAAGTCTCATTAATGGAGCCTAGCGGAGGACTAACATGGCGGACGGAATTGACATTCAAGAACTAATTTGTCATTAAAAATGATTGAAGGACTAAAGTGTCACCGAGTGTATCTTTCAAAGACGAAAAATGAGTGTTACTCTTTTAAAATTGCACTTTGAAATTGCAATTGCGCCCAAAATATTGTAGTTTTTGGGGGCGCTGCAACTACCAATTTCTGCTATTGTGGTACACTATTGGCACATTTTTTTGCAATTCCTGAAACTTCTACAGTAATTAAATCCCTAATGGATAGTATAAAGATACCGTGGAGACATCTCAACAACATAGACACTTTCTAGCCTCGGCACAGACTACTCAGGGTTTCTAAGTATCTTAAGGCTGTAGAGGGGGTGATGAAGCTTAATGTCCAACGTAGCTTTGAAACTGAAGGTTTGGGTGGTTCCTTAATTTAGGGCAATTATTTGAAATTGTAAGGGGGAAGTAATGGTAGAATTTACGAAACCGTCACAGTTGGGAGCCACTCTCTAGTCACGAAAGCAATGGAATTATGTGAGGGTTTTGTCAATGAATTATCTCTTCTAAAAACTTGAACTGTTATATCTAATATGTTTAAGGATGACTTGTCAATCGAGTTTAACACATTTGCTAGTGAAAATGGATTGTGAGAACCTGACATTGTTTTTGATACTTTTGATTACAATTATAAATTTAAATATCGAACCTAAGTCTTGAAAAAACTTTAAGTTCCACTCTGCTACAGATTGTTTGGTGAGAAATTGGCCTTGGATCTCATGTTTGGGTGTTGGAAAACTTTGAGCTATGGGGTCTCTGTTCGCATTAGAACCTAAGTCTTGAAAAAACTTTAAGTTCCACTCTGCTACAGATTGTTTGGTGAGAAATTGGCCTTGGATCTTATGTTTGGGTGTTGGAAAACTTTGAGCTATGGGGTCTCTGTTCGCAGCTATAAAAATTGTTAATTAATAACATTTTCATTTTGTTTATTGTTCTCTTTTCTTAATACTTTTTGTCTTTAATAGACTACTTTACCAATTCTATGACACTATGACTGCTGCTAGATTTTGACTTTGACTATTCAACCTCAACCGTTTTAAACTAAGTTGTTTGTATTAATTTAAGAAATTTATAATGCTCTTAGTACTATAAAGTGGATATAAGAATTCAAATTTGTTATACCAATTGAAAACTAGGGAATTATTGTATGGTAAGTGAAAGAAGAAGGAGTCTACAAAGTCATGCTGAAGTGTGCCACCAAACTCGTAGTGTAAAGCACATGTTCTAAATATACCCTCTCTTCCCCTTGTATATAAATCCACTCTCCTCCCTTCAGCTTTCCCAACAGCTCATTGATATTCATACAATTCCAATAGCTCCTATCCAGTGCTAATCATAGTTGTTGTAGGGAAGAAGAAACATGGTGAGTGTTGATGAGATTCGGAAGGCTCAAAGAGCAGAGGGTCCTGCTACAATCATGGCCATCGGCACGGCGAATCCGGCAAACTGCGTCGACCAGAGTACTTATCCAGATTCCTACTTCCGTATCACAAACAGCGAGCATATGACAGAGCTTAAAGAGAAATTCAAGCGCATGTGTAAGTTTTTATTTTTTTATTTCTAAATTTGGAATTTTCACTGCCTTTAAATGAAATAAGTTAAACTTTCTAATGAAATTTGGTAAACTATAAATTTGTAAACACACAAAAAAATGGAAATAATCTATAACAGTTGTCCTGATCAATTTTAGAATTGAAAAAAAAAAAAATCAGAACTAGCTAATATGCTTGTGTCATTGATAAATGAATAACATATCTATTCATTTCCATCCAATTTCAGGTGACAAATCTATGATCAAGAAAAGGTACATGCACTTGACAGAAGAGATTCTCAAGGAAAACCCTAACATGTGTGCCTATATGGCTCCTTCTTTGGATGCTAGACAAGACATGGTGGTTGTGGAGGTCCCAAGATTGGGGAAAGAGGCTGCAACCAAGGCTATCAAGGAATGGGGCCAACCAAAATCCAAGATTACCCACTTAATCTTTTGCACCACAAGTGGTGTGGACATGCCTGGTGCTGACTACCAACTCACCAAGCTCTTAGGGCTTCGTCCTTCTGTTAAGCGATACATGATGTACCAACAAGGTTGCTTTGCTGGTGGCACGGTGCTCCGTCTGGCCAAAGACTTGGCTGAAAACAACAAAGGTGCTCGTGTGCTTGTTGTTTGTTCAGAGATTACTGCTGTCACATTCCGTGGCCCTACTGATACCCACCTGGATAGTCTTGTGGGTCAAGCATTGTTTGGAGATGGAGCTGCTGCAGTCATTGTTGGCGCTGATCCAATCCCAGAGATTGAGAAGCCTTTGTTTGAATTGGTATGGACAGCACAAACAATCCTCCCAGATAGTGAAGGAGCTATAGATGGACACCTTCGTGAAGTAGGACTCACATTCCATCTCCTTAAGGATGTTCCTGGGCTCATCTCAAAGAACATTGAGAAAGCATTGGTTGAAGCTTTCCAACCATTGGGTATCTCTGATTACAACTCAATCTTTTGGATTGCACACCCAGGTGGTCCTGCAATTTTGGACCAAGTTGAGCAAAAGTTAGAGTTGAAGCCAGAAAAGATGAGGGCCACTAGACATGTGCTTAGTGAATATGGTAACATGTCAAGTGCTTGTGTGTTGTTTATCATGGATGAGATGAGGAGGAAGTCAGCTGAAGATAAAGTTGGCACCACAGGAGAGGGGCTTGAATGGGGTGTGCTATTCGGCTTTGGTCCTGGCCTCACTGTTGAGACTGTTGTACTCCACAGTGTAGCTGTCTAATAGCCTTGATTCTTTTCTTTTTGTGGTTATTTATATTTCTTTCCTTTTGTGGCTCTTATGAGCAAGTCTCTCTTACACTTCCCATAAATGTGTCCCTTGATTGTGGGACTTTAAATTTCAAGTTGTAAGTAAAACATTTTTAGCAAGTTCAGGTGATTTTTCTATAATGCCCAACTTATTTTTTAGCTATTGATAATTTGATACCAACCAGTAACCATATGTTACATGTCATATGCTGTACTGGATAGTTTGTTTTCCTACTATTTGCATTTACTATCTCTATTTATTTATAATTTCTTAAAAATTTTAATTATTTAGATGTGACCCATCTATGTTCTGCTCTCTTTGTCACAACCTTACATTTTTCCAATTACTGTAACCTTTGAGGTTTCCCCTAATAATTTAATGTTGGGTAGTCCGTTATGGAGTTCATACTTTGAGTACAAATAGATTATTCTGGTTATGTAGCCTCTAATAAACCATAAAAAAAAACATTACATTGAAATAGCAGGGGAGGCTCCTAGTTAGGGGCTAGACCCCTCCAAATTTTTTTTTTTCTATTTTCACAAGATATTTTTTATATAATTCAACTTTGGCCCCAGCTAAATTTATACATTGGCCCCCTCCCAAAAATTTTCTTTCGACTCCACTAGCAAAGTGTTAGCCCAATCCAATTTTATGCAGGTCACGGGCTGAACAGGCCAGCTCACTTTTTTTTTTTTTTTTGAAAGCTTAACTATTTTTATTTGTAATTAATATAGGCTAAAAATTTATAAGGATTTAAGAATTTTTTTTTAGTGATTTTAGCTATTTTAGGTTAAATGGTTAATGAACCTAATTGAGCAAAACAAAATAGATATAAAGTAATAAATAAAACTAAAATAAAGAATCAAATATGTATAAAAAAAAATACATATAAGTGTAAAATTAAAATAAAAATGTAAAAGTAATTAAATAAATGTAGTAATACATACTTAAAATTAATACATAATAACTAGATTTGGTGTAGCCTAAAAAAAAAAGGTGGGTTAATTTGGCCTGGCCCAAACATAAATGGATCGTGAGCCCAAACATATTTACCCGATTTTATTTGAGCTGAAATTTTTAGAATCTAATCCTTTTTTTTTGGGGCTGAAACAGGCCAGCCGGGCCTTACCTGTTTTACTAGCTCTATGTGTGGCTTCTTGCTAGTCAACCCTTACCATTTCCATCATCAATTGTCCAATGTTAAGAGTCACGGAAAATGGGCATAGAATTCAAAATATTGTCAAAACAATTTTTTTTATCTTCTCTGGTCGAAATAATTATTCTCAGAAAAGATGTATGTTAAGAGTCACGGAAAATGGGCATAGAATTTAAAATATTGTCAAAACAATTTTTTTTTATCTTCTCTGGTCGAAATAATTATTCTCAGAAAAGATGTGAAAATATATTTGTTTTGTTTATTTTAAGATTCTTTATGTTGAATTAATTTGCTCCTCTTGCAAAGCTTTGAAAGTCCTACGTAAGCCACTTCAAAAGAATTAGAGTCCTAAACAAGTAACAATAATTTGTTTAAGTAGGACAATAATACTAGCCCTTTTTTTTTTTTTAATACTTTTGGTTACAACTCTGGATTTGATCACAGAATCTACAAGTCCTGATGACAACTTAAGTACCACTCAACTATAAGCTATTTGATAGTTTTTTTTTTTGTTACAATATAGTGTAATGCAATAGAAAAAAAGAGAGTGGAGTACGTAGCAGAAATATAACTCTTGATATCTAACCTATTGAGTCCACACTTTTCCAACCCTAGTTTTGATAATAACAAATGACTTTAGTAGAAGCACTATCACTAATCCTAATCTATTTGTTTAAGTGTTTTGTTAAGTGACATGTTAATGATCATCTTAGATCTAGAAGAAGAACTAGCTTCTACCTTAGCATGAACCAGTTCTTGTATAAAACTTGTCTCACACAGAAGATCACCTATGCTAATGTGGTAGTAAAGATTTGAAGATATTTTTTGAAGCTCGAAAATATTCAAGAATAAATGAAAATCAATAAGCAAAGTAGACTTTTGAAGCAATCGAATTAGAAAAAGAGTTGTTGAAGAATATAAAAAAAAAGTTTTTCAAAGAAGGAGCTATATTAGGAAACAAATCAAAGAGAAATAAAAGGATTCCTAAAATAGCACAAATTGATAGCCACGAATTGAAGAGTTTGTTTACAATTCAAATGGTCATCTTCTTCCTTTGGACTCCTATAAATTGAAGATCCAAGGTTTGGAAGAACAAGAAGAGAAAAATAGAGAAAAGAGAAGCTATTAAGCAAGAATCATATTTTGTCATACAACCAGCTTCATACTCTTATGTCAACTCTATAACTTCTTGTTATATTTCTTGTGAGAGTTGTTATCTTTAGGGCTAAGTCCTTTGGGATTATTGTAACAAATTTCCAATGGGAAATCTAGGGTGTGACCTTTGCTTTCTTTGTCAGAGAGAGAGAGTTTCTAGTTTGCACTTAGGAAACTAGTGAAAAAAGTTACTAGTGAGCTCTTTGTAAAACCAATTTAGAGTCGCTGGTGAACTCTTGTAAAACCAGCTTGAGTGAGTTTCTGGTTAGCTCTTAGGAAACAAAGGATTGTAGAAGCTTAGATAAATAACCCTGTTGCTAGTGAAACCCCAGCCTTGAGAGAGTAGACGTATGTAGTGTTTGACCGAACCACTATAAAAATTATGGGCTCAATCTCTTCTTCTTACTCTCTTTATTATTATGATAACATGCATGTTTGGTTTGTTGCAAAACTGGTTATATATATGAGCTTAAACTGATTCTCTATTTTGATTAATTATTCGATCTTGTTATATATGATCTTCATATTCTAGATAAGCTTCTGAGTGTTTGTCTGTGAAATATTTATTCTCTTCAAGATTTGCTTCTGCTAAGTTATTTTTGGGTTATTAAATAATCAACTTTAAAACAAGTTTTGAGTATAAATTAGTTATCCCAAAAATTACTTTAATCTGTAATTCTGTGTTTAATTGTTTTATTCTCTTATTCTCCCCACCTCTAGGAGTATTTCGTTATTCTCAAAACCATATAGTTCTTATTATTGGAAGAGGTGCCAATAAATTTACAAGTCATTAGCAATATATTATACTGGTTTTTCATTTAATTGCCAATACGATTAAAGCTTGGCCGTACATTTACACTCTCACAAAGACATTATTTATCATACGAGTAATAGTCATGTAACTAATGTTACACGTTTTTCTATGCCTCTTTTATGGACCTACTCTCAATATCATTTAAATTTTTCTATACATCTTTCTNCTATGCCTCTTTTATGGACCTACTCTCAATATCATTTAAATTTTTCAATACATCTTTCTCTTTCTCTTTCTCCCATAGTAGACCAGGCTTCAGTTTTCTTCCCCTCTTTGGATGAGTACGACCCCAACAACCCATCCCTGAAAAGGTTCTTATTCTTTGGAATTAAAAATTCACAAGACTTCATTTTCCTAAGATAGGTGTAATTAGTAATTATATTATATATATATACTTTTATTTCTCTATTAGATAAATAAAAAAATTATGGGACACACCCTTTGTCTTCAACATATTTGAGACCGAAATTCATTCTAAAATATTCATGGACATTAGTTTAGAGTGTTCCTTCTTATATATTAATAGCCTTTATATTGCTTCACACTATATGTAAAGTACATTGCTTTGATTTACTTGAACCCATTTAAATTTTTGTCTAAATTCACTTAATTTTTATTATGTAGTTTATGTCTTTTTACGTGTGTCAAAACATTTTTTTTTTTTTTGTTTCTAGTTACATGAGAGCATGTATATTCAAATCTCTAAACTCTTACAAATTACCTAAACCCCTCGTCACTACTAAGAATCATTTTTTATGATTGCTAAGCTACTCAAGGGGGTAGCGCTACTCTACCAAGTTCTTGTGGGACTCACATCCTAAAATTGGTATCGTTGCGTATATATCAAAAATTATTATTCATGACTATTATTAATTCAGCACTTGTGGGTGATTTGTTTTTTTTAGAGATCTTTGTAATAATACTAATTTCAAAATGTGAGTCCTATTAAAACCCTCTCAAAAGCAACGGTGGTGTAATACTACGCCTTTTATAGGGGAGGTAGCATAGCACATACCATAATTTTCATATTAATTTATTAATCTGATGTCATAATTTTCTAATTGCTGAAATACCTTGACCATTCAACCTTACTAAACAAATAAAAAATCAGAGCATAAACTGGTTCAGACAACATAGTCATGCGGTTTGGTAAGAAAATTATTAATTTGATCTCATCGTTATTGTTTGATAAGTGAAAGCATCTAGTCTACAAAGTCATGCGGAAGTTTGCCACCAACTCTTGTGCATAAACTGGTCCAGTCCAGACCTTCTTCTTATTATTATAAGCTATAAAAGTCAAGCACGTGTTCTTCAACTACCAACTCACCAGTCCACTTCACTTAGTTATAAAATCCCTCTCTTCCCTCAACAAGATTGTAACTCATCTTTAGCACCCTTCTACTCTGCAGCCAAGTGCAGTATTTTTACTTACAAAGCTTAGAGAGAAGAAAAAACAATGGTGAGTGTGGATGAGATTCGCAAAGCTCAAAGGGCAGAAGGCCCGGCCACCGTCATGGCCATCGGCACCGCCACTCCGCCAAACTGTGTTGATCAGAGTACGTATCCAGATTACTACTTCCGAATCACGAATAGCGAGCACAAGACGGAGCTCAAAGAGAAATTCCAGCGCATGTGTAAGTCTTTCTTATTTACTTAATTTGTAATTTTTAATTGTATTCTACTGTATAATTGAATGAGTGATAGATGGTATTAGATAAAAAATTTATTCTTGAATTTTACTTAATACCTTAAGTTTTTTAGTTGAAATAATTATTGACATAATATTAGAACTTCAATGATTAAGTGGTTAGGAGTTCAACCTTTGGTCACCATCCTTAATCTTTATTTATCAAATAGCAGCATAGCATCAATGACTAATGATTCTTTCAATGAACTTTTTAATATCTTTTATTGTTGTAAGAATGATTTGGCTTATAATCACTTTTGAACAAATATTTAGTCCCTAGCTACCACTTTTTTCATCCAATAACTGTCAAATTTTTAACGTGTTATTTAAGTTCTGAAAAAAATTTATCTGTCAATTTAGCGATGTGATTTAGATTTTTCTTGGACTAACGGTATCATTATTTCTTTGCAACCAATTTCAGGTGACAAGTCAATGATTAAGAAGCGATACATGCACTTGACAGAAGATCTCCTAAAGGAGAATCCTAACATGTGTGAATATATGGCTCCTTCTTTGGATGCTAGACAAGACATGGTGGTTGTGGAGGTTCCAAAATTGGGGAAAGAGGCTGCAACTAAGGCTATCAAGGAATGGGGCCAACCAAAATCTAAGATTACCCACTTAATCTTTTGTACCACAAGTGGTGTGGACATGCCTGGTGCTGACTACCAACTCACCAAGCTCTTAGGGCTTCGTCCTTATGTGAAGCGATACATGATGTACCAGCAAGGTTGCTTTGCTGGTGGCACGGTGCTCCGTTTGGCCAAAGACTTGGCTGAAAACAACAAAGGTGCTCGTGTGCTTGTTGTTTGTTCAGAGATTACTGCTGTCACATTCCGTGGACCAACTGATACTCACCTTGATAGTCTTGTGGGTCAAGCATTATTTGGAGATGGAGCTGCTGCAGTCATTGTTGGTGCTGATCCAATCCCAGAGATTGAGAAGCCTTTGTTTGAATTGGTATGGACAGCACAAACAATTCTCCCAGATAGTGAGGGAGCTATTGATGGACACCTTCGTGAAGTTGGACTCACATTCCATCTCCTTAAGGATGTTCCTGGGCTAATCTCAAAGAATATTGAGAAAGCATTGGTTGAAGCTTTCCAACCATTAGGTATCTCTGATTACAACTCAATCTTTTGGATTGCACACCCAGGTGGTCCAGCAATTTTGGACCAAGTTGAGCAAAAGTTAGAATTGAAGCCAGAAAAGATGAGGGCCACTAGACATGTGCTTAGTGAATATGGTAACATGTCAAGCGCATGTGTGCTATTCATTTTGGATGAGATGAGGAGGAAGTCAAAAGAAGATGGGCTCAAAACCACAGGTGAGGGCCTTGATTGGGGTGTGCTATTCGGCTTCGGCCCTGGACTTACCGTTGAAACTGTTGTTCTCCACAGTCTAGCTGTTTAAAAGCCTTGATTCTTTATTTTTGAAGGTTTTATTTATACTCTTCTGTTTGTGGCTCTTTTGAGCAAATCAATCTTAAACTTACGATGCACGTGTCCTGTATTTGGGTATTCTGAATTTCAAGTTGTAAATTGCAAAAGATTCTGCAATAATATAAGAGAACATTTTTTCTATTATACCCAATTTAATTATTTCTTTTGGTATTATTCGCAGCACATATGTTAGGCTACTTGTTATACGGGTCCACTCGTATAAGTTAAATATGTACTATATTTCATTGCCTTCTCTAACTATTTTTAGTTACAAGATCATCCACACTAACGTTATTACAGAATCTTCTTTGTTGTTAAGGCATGCCGATGAAAAGCTCTGAATCATTAGTTATTCCAAAACAAGTGAAAAGAAAATAATAATAATAATTTTTTTTGTATTTTTGTTACGACTCTTCATAAGGGTGAAAAGTAAAAGATAAAATAAAGAAAAATAAAAATTAAATAGCTTATATAGATACCAGAGTGGTAAAGCCAAGCCTAAATAATTAATTTTTTCGGATGAAAGCCCTAAATAAAATTTAAGACTTCTTAATGTTTTCTCCTTTAATATATTTTCCAATATTTATTGTAGAAATTGGGTAGGATGGATAAAAAAAACTAATCTAAGCTGTTAATGAGTATAGTTGGTATAATTTCATTATGTACTTAAAGAAAAGGAAAAGTAAAGATGAAAATATGGTGTTCTTCTGAAGGAAGGTGGGGATCATGAGAGGGCTTTTTTCCCTCTTTCAAAAAGTACCACAATTATCAAATTGATAGCATGACATGAGCAATTGAGCAATCATTTTTGCGGAGATTATATGATATTACATGTATATGTTATATTACACTAACGTGACAAATATAAGTAGTTTTTATATTTTATTTGATATAAAATTAATTTATTTTATTTTCTCAAACAAACTTAAAAATAATTAATCTATACACATGTCATTCATACATTGACTATTCTTATATAGTGTAGCATACAACAAAATATCTAATAAACGTCCTGACTTTTGTTGTGGATACCACTTGTGCTCCACCCGAGCACTAAGCTTTTGCTGGGAATGAAAAATTGGCAATAGGAATTTATAGGTGTTTTAACAATTAAACATATGTACCAAAAAAATATAATATTCAGAAATTATATGTAGAAAATCATTTTTTACCACACACCATTTGATAGTCATATATCATATCCTTTTTTTTTTTTTTGTTACATTCTCATATATCATATCTTTCTTTAATTGTATCGTATGATATAGCTTTAAAAAAATTAGGTTTACTTAAAATTTTTATATTAAACTTTGATTTTGTTATATTATAATTTGTGTACAATTCTTGACTAAAATACTATTTTGGTCTCTCACTTTTAAAGGCATTATCAATTTGGTTCCTTAGTGGAAATTGTTCTCAATTTGGTCCCTCACTTTCTTGTTTTGCTCTAATATAGTCCTTCCCTTAAGATGTAGTTAACAAAACTAACAGCAGTGACTAATTGGACTGTTAAATGTGATGTGTTACTATTAAATGCCAAATCAGCAGTCTAAATTTACTATTTTTGCCCAAAACTATACCGTTTCATTAAAAAAAAAACACAGCAACTCACCACCTGAACATCTTCTTCCTCTCAAACATATCAGGATTTGCTTTCAATTTTCTGGGCTTTCTCTCTGCTTCCTCTCAAACATATCCTTTGCTTGTTAAGCAAATAATAAGAAACAAGAAGCATAGAACACCAAAAATAATTAGTTTCAGAACACCTATAAGAGAAATTGATCTAAAAGGGAACAGAAAAACAGAAAAATTCGAAACTCATTATTCAAAATCTAGTCCAATTCCAAAATTCATGAGTGATAGTTTATTGAGCTGCACTGCTAGTTGGAAAATTTCGATTGGATATCGATATGGTTTTAAGTTTGTTGCAAGGGTGAATCTTGTGTCCTCTAGGTGGTGCTCTCCACTTGAAGTTTGGGTGCTCTGTTTCTTCAGTCTTGGAGGTGATGGCTTCCACATTTGGGTTACTGCAACAAAGACTCACAAAGGTGGAGGTGATGGGTCATTGCTGCGGTCTCTGTTCCTGGGTTTGTCTTTAAATTGAAAAGTTTTTGGGCTTGATTTAAGTTAGGAATTAACTTATAGGTTCAGTGAATAGGAATACAGAAATGGGAAAAAAGGTTTTTGTGTATAAAATTAAGGGGAAGTAACCAATTGAGAGAGAAGAAGACGAGAGTGACAAAAGGAAAGATCCTAAAGTTTCAGTCTTAAACCTTNGGTGATGGGTCATTGCTGCGGTCTCTGTTCCTGGGTTTGTCTTTAAATTGAAAAGTTTTTGGGCTTGATTTAAGTTAGGAATTAACTTATAGGTTCAGTGAATAGGAATACAGAAATGGGAAAAAAGGTTTTTGTGTATAAAATTAAGGGGAAGTAACCAATTGAGAGAGAAGAAGATGAGAGTGACAAAAGGAAAGATCCTAAAGTTTCAGTCTTAAACCTTCAATTCCATCTTCGTTTTAAGGGCTTCATGTAATGGAATTGTCAACTAAACTGCTGATTTGACATTTAATGGTGACACATCACATTTAACAGTACAACTCAATACTTTCGTTAGTTTTGTTAACGACATGTGAATAGAAGGATTAAATTGGAGCGAAACAAGAAAGTGAGATATCAAATTGAGAATGCTTTTTACTCAGAAATTGAATTGATAGGGCCTCCAAAAGTGAAGAACTAAAATAATATTTTAGTTTATAATTCTTTACACAAAATTTGTAATTTATTATTCATCAAGCATTCATTGGTCTTGTGGAAATTATATGTACAAAACCATTTTACCACACACCATTTGGTACTCATATATCATATCTTTCTATTTCTGTTGGAGTATAAAATTTTGTTTAGATTCTTATTTTATTTTTTGGTTTTAAGAGTAAAAATATTTTCTAGTCAGTTTTCATATACTAATTAGATTAAGTTTTTTTTTTTGGGTCGAGAATANTACTAATTAGATTAAGTTTTTTTTTTTTTTGGTCAATCTTAAGAACATACTCTCACATTAGTCCAATGCATTAAGTGAAATTTAATTTTCTTGAATGTTACCTCATAATTTGAATATTGACTAACTTTAGATGAATCTATTACATCATAACTATCAGACCAAACCATGGAATTGTTTAGATTTTTGTTTGTTTATTTATTTGTTTATTTTTTTGTAAATGATGTATAACTTGATGAAAGTCGCCACAAACACAGAGGACTTTATCCTACCTCAATAGGACACACTTTTTGTCTTCAATTCATTTGGGTCAAAAGTCCAATCTGGTTTAATCCGCCAAAAAATTCCCTAATCTGCAATACTTGACCATTCAACCTTTCTGACTCTAGCTACCAAAAATAGTGCCATTTCCACCTGTGAAGGGGATATAAGAAACCCGTTTCGTTTTTATAGATAATTGGTTAGTAAAAGCCTCCACCGTCTACAAAGTCATGCGGGGGATGCCAACAAACTCTTGTGCCACTTGGGCAATTAGTGCGCATATAGATGTTGAAACCTTCGTAGTATTATTATAAGGTATAATAGTGAAGCACGTTTTCTTCAGCTACCATCTCATTCTCACATCCACTTCCCTTACATATAAATACACTTCCCCAATAAGTTTGTGACTCACCCTTTAGCCCCCATTCTACTACTACCACCACATCCTCTTGCGCCCATTTGAACCTCATCAACCAGTTGATTAACTTTGCAAGAATGGTGAGTGTGGATGAGATCCGCAAAGCTCAAAGGGCAAACGGCCCCGCCACCGTCATGGCCATCGGTACCGCCACTCCGGCCAACTGCGTTGATCAGAGTACATATCCCGATTACTACTTCCGTATCACAAACAGCGAGCACAAGACAGAGCTTAAAGAGAAATTCAAGCGCATGTGTAAGTCTTTCTCAATTTTTCATTCTGTTTTCCTTGTCTTGCTTTCAAGCATGTATAGACAGTGCAATAGAATGTACTTATCCCCAGGCAAAGATGTTTACAAGAAAACTTGTACAAATATCTATGTTAAGTATGATATGTGAATTGGTTATTTTTGTTTTTGTATTTGAAATCGTAATGGTAGGAATAGGAAGACCTCATCCTACTAAAGGAAAGAGAAAGGAAATGAAATAAAATCCAATACGATACATCATTAGTACAATTAAGATGGGATGAAAATCTACAGCTTGTGTGGTGATTTTTCTTTGATTGTTTTGATTAGAATGATCCTGTTATTAATTTGGGATTCTTCCAGCCACGAAAACTTCATTATGTTATTTCATGTTTACATAAATAGTGAAGGCATAAAAAATTATCATTGCCATGCTATTGGGTTTCCAACTCTACTTGAAAAACAAAAACATAAGAGCAAACTTTTAAAGCTATTTTACAAGTAAAATTTGGTAATACTATCTGAAAAGTTACTTTAAAAAGAAGTTGATACTGTCACAAAAGACTGTTTAGTAAAAGATAATATAAAAAACATTATTAGTTATAGTAAATACATTGACACAAATAATTCATTTTTTATAGTGTCATTTAGGTCCATAGCCCACAATTAAACTATTTAGATTGTCCATAGACTTGAATTAACGTATTCTTGTTTCTTTCACAATCAATTCCAGGTGAAAAGTCAATGATTAAAAAGCGATACATGCACTTGAATGAAGATCTCTTAAAGGAGAATCCTAACATGTGTGCCTATATGGCACCTTCGTTGGATGCTAGACAAGACATGGTGGTTGTGGAGGTTCCAAAATTGGGGAAAGAGGCTGCCATTAAGGCTATCAAGGAATGGGGCCAACCAAAATCCAAGATTACCCATTTAATATTTTGCACCACAAGTGGTGTGGACATGCCTGGTGCTGACTACCAACTCACCAAGCTCTTAGGCCTTCGTCCTTATGTGAAGCGATACATGATGTACCAACAAGGTTGCTTTGCTGGTGGCACGGTTCTCCGTTTGGCCAAAGACTTAGCTGAAAACAACAAAGGTGCTCGTGTGCTTGTTGTTTGTTCAGAGATTACTGCTGTCACATTCCGTGGCCCTACTGATACTCACCTTGATAGTCTTGTGGGTCAAGCATTGTTTGGAGATGGAGCTGCTGCAGTTATTGTTGGTGCTGACCCAATTCCTGAGATTGAGAAGCCTTTGTTTGAGCTAGTTTGGACTGCACAAACAATTCTCCCAGATAGTGAAGGGGCTATTGATGGACACCTTCGTGAAGTTGGACTCACATTCCATCTCCTTAAGGATGTTCCTGGGCTCATCTCAAAGAATATTGAGAAGGCCTTAGTTGAAGCCTTCCAACCATTAGGGATCTCTGACTACAACTCAATCTTTTGGATTGCACACCCAGGTGGACCAGCAATTTTGGACCAAGTTGAGCAAAAGTTAGAACTGAAGCCAGAAAAGATGAGGGCTACTAGACACGTGCTGAGTGAATATGGTAACATGTCAAGCGCATGTGTACTATTCATTTTGGATGAGATGAGGAAGAAATCAAAAGAAGATGGACTCAAAACCACGGGTGAGGGGCTTGAATGGGGTGTGTTATTCGGCTTCGGACCTGGACTTACCGTTGAGACTGTTGTTCTCCATAGTGTAGCTCTCTAAGAATCTTGATTTTTTTTTTAATATTGGGATATGTTATATTGCTTTCATGTGTGCATTGAGTTGATTGTTGTTTCTTGTTTTTCTTGAATTTTAAGTTGTAAAAAGCAAAGATCATGCAATACGATATCAAATTATCAGATACAATTTCCTAGCAATGCACATGATCAAATAGAGAACAAAGACAGTAGTTAAAAGCTTCAAACTCATCCATTTCAAAAAAGATAAAAGAGAGCTTCAAACTTAACCATTCCAAAAATGAAAAGAAACTTCAAATTCTTCACCCTTTGGCATTTATTGTTTTGGCTAAGCCATTGATTTGAAAATTTGCTTCGTAGAATTGAAGTAAAAGTAATGCTATACAAAGGTAAGCAGACATTGGAAGGAAAAGATTAAAGAAAGGTTTAGAAATAGGAAATTTGAATTTATTGAAGAGGAAGTAAAAGGAACTAGTCAAGGGATGTCTGTGTCTGTGTAGCATGAGGAATTGAAGAGGTGAGAAGATGAGATATAGTTTTAAATAGTGACTAGCAGCTAGGATAACCCTTTCAAACTAATTCTATTGCTCATGGGATTTGGTGGGTCTTCAAATCTTTTACACGTCCTTTCGTATAGAATGGGATGGTATTTTGATGCTGACCTTCAACTTCAATGGAAAAATAATTCATAAATCTAAAGAAATTGAATACTACTCTATTTACGCTAGGCTAGTTGCATTGAGTTTCATACTAATCTATTTTACACTGTTTTATATACACACATACTTTGGGAAAGCTTATACTTCTCTTCTCATTTTCTCTGTTTGCTTCAAAACTACCAAACAAGACCATACTTAAATAATCCCCTTCTTTTCCCTCAACAAAAGGGTCACCCTTTACCCCCTTCTAGCTAGTACTGCAACTAGATACAATATTATTTATCACAAAGCTTAGAGAGAAGAGGAAACAATGGTGAGTAATGAGATCCGTAAAGCGCCCTGCTACCGTTATGGCCATCGGCACTGCCACTCCGTCCAACTGCGTTGAAAAGAGTACATATCCCGATTACTACTTCCGAATCACAAACAGCGAACACAAAACAGAGCTTAAAAAGAAGTTCAAGCGCATATGTAAGTATTTTTTTTTCAATTATAAATTCTCCTTTTAATTTATGCAAGTTGCAATTGGAATGGACGACAACTTCCAAAAGAATACTATTGTATTGTGTTTTAAAGGTTGCCTATATGTTAAAAGCTTATTGAAAGACCCGAAGTTATGCATAGTAGTTATAGCTTTCGTATGTGTAGAAGGCATACATAAAACTGCAATCACAAAACTTAGCCCAAATCAACTTTCGGTAATGGTTATTTTTTTCTCTTTCTAGTGAGTTTCCAAAGATTTAAATTTAGCACTTGGTATTATGATACTAATTATCTAGAACTAACAGTACTGTTATCTCTTTGCAACAACTTCAAGTGAAAAGTCAATGATTAAGAAGCGATACATGCACTTGAATGAGAAGATGCTAAAGGAGAATCCTAAAATTTTTGCCTATATGGCACCTTCTTTGGATGTTAGACAAGACGAGGTGATTATGGAGGTACCAAAACTGGGGAAAGAAGCAGCAACTAAGGCCATAAAAGAATGGGGCCAACCAAAATAAAAAATTACCCATTTAATCTTTTGTACCACAATTGGTGTGGACATGCCTGGTGCTGACTACCAACTTACCAAGCTCTTAGGTCTCCAACCTTCTGTGAAGCGATACATGATGTACCTGTAAGGTTACTTTGCTGGTGCCACAGTTCTACGTTTGGCGAAAGACGTGGCTGAAAACAACAAAGGTACTCGTGTGTTTGTTGTTTGTTCAGAGATTAGCGCAATTCTATTCCGTGGCCCGGGTGACAACCAACTTAATAATCTCGTTGGCCAAGCATTGTTTGGAGATGATGCAGCTGCAGTTATTGTTGGTTCAATCCCAACTCTGGAGATTGAGAAGCCTTTTTTTGAGCTAGTATGGACTGCACAAACAATCCTTCCAGATAGTGAATGAGCTATTAAGGGACACTTTTGTGAAGTTGGTCTTCCATCTCCTTAAAGATGTTCCTGGGCTCATCTCTCAGAATATTGAGAGAACATTTGTTGAAGCCCTCCAACCATTAGGTATCTCTGATTACAACTCAGTTTTTTATGTTGTACACCCAGGTGGTCCTGCAATTTTGGACCAAGTTGAGGTGAAGTTGGGATTGAAACCAGAGAAGATGAAGGCCACTAGGCATGTGCTTAGTGAATTTCCTAACATGTCTAACCCAAGTGTGCTATTTATCATGGATGAGATGAGGAAGAAGTCAGCTGAACATAAACTCTGCACCCCTGATGAAGGGCTTGAATGGGGTGTGCTGTTCGGCTTTGATCCTGGGCTCACTGTTGAGACTATTGTTCTCCATACTGTAGCCCTCTAAGAATATTGATTTTTCTTTTCTTATATTGGGTTATGTTATATTGCTTTCACATGTGTCCATTGATTTGATTGTTGTTTCTTGTTTTTCTATAATTTTAAGTTGTAAAAATAAAGGTCATGTAACACGATATCACAATATCTGATTCAATTTCCTATTTCATTGCCAATAGATGAAGTCTTGTGGAACCTGGTAAATAGAATCCTACACTCCTAAGTTAAATCATAGTCTATATATATATATATATATAGTCCTGAGATGTCCAACGCTGTATTATCAAATGGTATAGAATTGCTAACGGACAAAAGGCATCATTTTTCTATGCTGCGAAAACTTTGGTCCCATATTTTGGCGGTGAACACTATGCTACCCCATAATGTTATTTCTCCATCTAATTGAGTGTGCTCAAGTAGGACTCATCTAGTGATTTTAGTGTCTTTGCAAAAATCTCAAAAAATTGAGTCACTGCAGTGCTAAGAAACTTTGATCCCAGGCTTGGCATTGTCGGCCATTGCGGGGTTGTTTTACGCGAGTCTGTCCAATTCTGACTCTCCACGACTACGACCAGGCTCCCGGTTGTCTGATGGTTGGCTCGTCATTGTGCCACACAGGAAGAAGGAGTAAGTTAATTGTAATATTTGTTATTTGAATTTTTTTTATTACTTTATTTCTATTACTTAACAATTAACTATGTTTTTTTCTTAAACTTTCACCCTTCCAAAGATACCGTGAACATACTTTCTGCTGTCTACAAGTCGAAGTACAAGCAGCCTTGGCCGAACTTTACCTCAGTTTCTGATGAGGTGAAGAAACTCTGGTGGACAGAGTTTAAGGTAAGAAATAATTTATTTTATTTTATTTACTAAACATATTTGGTATACATGTTTACTAAATTTGACATTCTGTTTTTCATTACAGAGGAAATGTGTTTGCGAGCCCCAGTAAAAGAACCAAATTTGTAAGGTCTGGCTCTCTAAGTGCTCAGACAACACTCGTGCCTCTTTTTGAGACATCAGGATCGGGAAAAATAAAGACGATTGGTTGTCTGATGCAGTACTAGAGGCCCTCATAGCAGTATAGGCCTTTCAGGAGTATATGGTCATCTCTGAACCAAATTGGAACCCGTTCCTTAGATCAGGGATAGGCGTTCCACAGAGATGGCTCTATCACTGTCTCCGAGCACAAACAGAAGTTGGCAATTTTTTTTATTTAATAACATTATTTTTCTACTATATGTCAATTTATATTTACTAACAGTTTATATTTTTTATAGACGAAGGAGTTGGGCGCAGAGCCCAACGCTCCGGAGATTTTTAGTCACCTCTAACACAGCTCTACTAAGGGCTGGGTACATCAAAAGATGGACTCTACCTATGTAAATGTTAAATTATTCTTAACTCTTTATGTGAGTAATTACATGTATTAATTATAATACTAACCTAATGGTGTTATATATGCAGAGTAAGTTTAAGAGACATTGGTCCGAGAGCCAGGTCGGGTCCTCTTCTTCTTCTGTTGACGACAATGGCTCGATGTTGTTGGTAGAAAGAATAAGAAGGGCCAAGTTTACAGCTTGGGCTCTGAGGCTGGCGTTTTCAACTATGCCTCCGTACAGCCTACCCAACCCTCCCAGCAACTAGATTTGGCCTTGTCTGAGGTCCTATCCCAAATGGCGAGCTTGTAGCAGGAGAGGCTCACCTTCGCCCAATGGCCGACGCATTGGATGCGAACGACATTTCACCCGAGGCGCTCGCCTCTATACTAGGACAGTTACACTAGTAGCAGTATCCAGGATCTGGTTCGGCCTCGCAACCTGCCGCTGAGGATGACACAACTGACAACTTTAGGACAGAATATGAGGACTAGTGCTTAGCTGACTTCTGTTGTTTTTCTTTTTATTGTATAACATTTTTTATTAATAAAATTTATTTATATTTCATTTAATTTTGTTTATTATTTTGATTAAATGTTTAGAAAAATAAATTGTTATTTTAGAAAAAAAATTATTTAAAAATATTTTTCTCATAGATTTTCTCACGGACAAAATCCACGACTTTCATGTGAGATATTCTCAAGTGTAACAAAATATTTATCCGTGAGAAATTTGTCATGGGTCAATTGTCCATGAGAAAATGCTTTTGTCACGCCTTTTTTCTCTCGCCCATAAGTCTGTGAGAAAATCCGTGAGAACACTGTTTCTCACAGACTTTTCCACTATTTCTCATGGATTTGTTCCATGAGAAAACAACAATTTTCTTGTAGTGTATAAGACATAATACACAATTTTTTATAAAATACAAAAATAACACATTATAAGAAAACGTGTCATGAAACAATTAGTTTCAAGTATGCTTTCTAGTATTTTTTTTTTTTTTTATATTATGCCATTTACAAATTTTACAAAGAATTAATCATTTAAACACATAATGAATGATTCAATTTTTTAAAATCTTCGCAATAACACTAAAATCATATTATAGGTCTCATAAGGGACCCACCTAAACAAGGGTAGCTTAGCCCTCCCCTATTTTGACCCACTTTGAACTTAGACTAATCCTAATAAAGGGTCCACATTTATTTCCTAGCGTGGTTGTACAGTGACTTTCGTTAAACCACTTGTACTTTTTGAAACTCTGCCAGCAATTTGGTCAGTTTCGTCCAGGCCAGTAGCATATTTTATGAACTTCATACTCAGTCAAATGCAGAATAGTAATGTTATCAAGTTCGTGGAACATTTGTTAGCAAAAACAATTAAAAAGAATAAAAGGTTAATGGTACGTTATGGTGTGTGGTACAGCCAGCATTTTCATTCATTCATTCAAATGAAGCAAGACCTAGATCATAGATGAAAGGGGATGAGTTGCCTCTTGTTATAAGGAGCAATATTTAGAGGGGAAAATAACATCATACGATTAAAAAAAATTAAAGAAAAATAATATGAAAATGAGAATTTAATTTTTTGAGATTTTTGCAAAGACACTAATTTCATAACGTGCATTTCACTAGAACTTGGTGGAATAGCACTACCCCTTAGATAACTTAGCAATCATCTTTAAAAAAGTTGTTTAAATGTATTACTTGTCCTTATAGTTTGGACAAATTTTGAATCAGGTCCCTATAATTTTTTTTTTTCTTTTAGGATTCTTATAGTTTGAATTTTTTTTTTAATTGGCTCCATGCCGTCACCCCCAGTTATAAATCTGTTAGTTTAGTGCTCACATGGAAAATTACTTGTCTATGTGGCAATAAAATAAGCTGATGTGGCGCCAAAGTGACACAAAAATTGTCACCTCATCATCTTTCTTCTTCTTCCCTTTTCTCTATATTTAAACTTTAAAAAAAATGAACACTTTTGACCAAAGAAAGAAAAATGATTCATGAAAAAGCTGAGCACGAAGAGTGGGTAGGTTGTCAGTCTGGCTTCATTGCTCCCCGTCAACCCTGAAAGTTAGAGAAGGGAATAATTTTTTGTTAAAAGTATAATGGTCAAATCATGACATAGCGTTTAGAATTTTTATATATGACTATATTATACAACTATTTGTATAAACTATAAATAGGGACGAAAGTCTTGCTAATGGATTCATTGCATGTGAATAGTACACGAATAAGGATATTATATTAAATTTCTCTTTATTTTCTAATTATACTAACTAATTTTGATATACTTTAGCGTTGTTTTGCTGTAAGCGGACATTGGAAGCAATTTTCCCTAATTATTCCTAATTATTTAACAGCCAGAGAAGGTGTGAAAAATAAATTTTTTCTGTTCATTTTAAGATTCTTTGTGTTGATTTTTTTTTTGCTTGGTTCTCACGAGGTGGTCTCCATATGTTTTGTCTCAGACTAAACATTGCTCAGACTTTGACATGCCCTAACCACTTGTACTTCTAGTGGGAACCTCATGATTCGCCTCCACATATAACTCAATTTGCCAATTGAGTCACACTAAATAATTTCTTTGTATTGATTTAACTCCTCTACAAAGCTATTTAATTTTCAGTAGTTTGGTTACAATTTTGATTTCAAACACAAAATTCATAAACTTTGAGAAAAATCCCTAATCAAGTTGTTATACATGCAACAATAACATGTTTAAACATGTTTTTTTTTNATATGCACAATAAATTTAACAACCATTTTATGGTATCACATGAATATGTCATACTACATTGACATAACAAACATATGTAATTTTCATATTTTATTGAATATAAATATAATTTATCTTATTTTTTAAAACAAACTTAAAACAGNAAAACAGTTAAGTCATTCACATATTGGCTATTTTCATTAGTATGACATACTACATATAAATACTAAAAGTATCGAAGAAACCTCATTTTTCTTTTTATCTTTTTCCAAGTAAAAAGGTAAGTAAAAAAATAACACAATGCATTTATTTCATTTATCTTTCTTGCCTTTGTATTCAAACATAAAATGTTCACATTACCGATAGCAAGTCTTATGTGACATGGTAATGACCACTAGTTTTATAAGATTTATTTTAAAATTGTACATAACTATATAAAAATTATATAATTAAAAAAATTAAATCTGACAAAAAATAATTTCAGTTAGACAAATTAAACTTAAATTTTACTAACTATGAAATTTATAAAGAGTTATATATAGTTAGAAGAAAATTTTAACCACAAATGTGTGGCTACAAACTAAAAAGCGTGCCATTATGGAGGAAGAGCACGGCTGCATATATGGTCCATGGCTTCAAAAGTGGTTGGATACGATTTTGCATGGAGTCCAACAACTTTTCAAACACAGAAATTTGCTATAGTCATGCATGTTTGGTTACAAATATCCAATTTCATTAATTTTATTTTGCTATAAAAGAAATTAAAGTGAAGGAAGGTTACTTTATTCCACTTTTGACTAATTTAAATACATCTTAATATCTTTTAGAATTTGGATAAAAACTAAAAATTAAAGCTTTTTATTATACCAATTAAAGAACTTTTGTGTGTAATTTTATTAATTTACTCTCAAATTATAGTTCAACAAATAATATTATTTAAAATCATTCCATACACTTTTTGAAAATTTGAGGCTCAAAAATAATTTCTTTATATAATTCAAACAAAATTTGAGTATTACAAAATTACTTCTGAATTAACATTTAAATATAAAATAATTGTAATTAATTCTTCTAAGATAGATTGTACCCTAAATCAATTTTTTTCGTTTTTAGCAAAATCTACTTTTTCAAAGGTAATCCTAAGACGAACATAATCTATGGCATGAACACCACCTTTTAGCCTTTTACAAGGCAAGAAAGCATTCACCAATTGGCAAGCTTGTTTGGCTAATTTTCTCCCATATCAATTATGTGAATATCAGTTCTCTATTTATTGTCTTTTATAGCATAAATTAATTAATTTATTGTCTCGTATAGTACAAATCATTCTATTTACGGCATGATGGAGCTTAACTCATTACTTAAGAATTAATTTAGGGAGAAGTAAAAATAGTGGACTCCTTCCATGATTAATTTTTTCTTTGGTACAACTTTCCATAATTAATTCATTCTTTATAAAGTATTTCTAGAATTAATTATTTTTTTCTTTTTTATAAATNTAATTCTTTTTTTCTTTTTTATAAATTCATTCCGGAATCAATACTTCAATTATAACTTCTCTCTAAAAAAATTAGTTTTTGGAGAATCAAATTCTTCCACTATCACATCTCTCTATTAATGCAAAATGAAAATGGTACTTAAAGGGTAATAGATATAATCGTATACTTCTTCTAATAAATGCCTTCCTCTTTTTCTTTTCACTTTCTAAATAAGTTAGATAATTTATTATTCTTGTAAGTTTCTTTTAAATTTCTTTTAAAGTATGGGACATAACCTTCTCTTCACCACTATACAAGTCTGAAATATAATCTAGAAGTCCATGGAAATCAAAATTGACCCCTGAATTTTTTTTTTTTCTAAAATCTACCATTCCTATCTTCTTTTTTTTTTTTTTTTTTTTTTTAATTAATGGTGGTTAGATTATGTCCTACCTAGGTTGTGTGATTTCACTAGTTTTCTAATCTAAATAAAGACCGCTGCAATTTCGTTATTGTGTGCAAACAATAACATTTAGAACATAAACATAGAATAATCAATGATAACATTTAGAACCACTTGTATATTATATATGGTGATTAATAGGTGAAATATTGTTTGGTAAGTAAAGGTATCCTCAGTCTAAGAAGTCATGCGGAGGTAATTGCCACCAAACTCCTGTGCCGTATGTGCAGTCAACGCAAATATGGTGGAAATCTAGATAGTATTATAATTTATATTGGTAAAGCACGTGTTCTTCTCAGCTACCATCTCATAATCTCATTACCTCACCCACTTCCCTTTCATATAAAACCCCCTTCACCCCACAACAAGTGCATAACTCACCCTGCCCTCTTCTAGCACTATTTCATCTAGCTAGCACTACACATTTTGGTACCCATTTGCCACTCAGTAACAATGGTGAGTGTTGAAGAGATCCGCAAGGCTCAAAGGGCAGAAGGCCCTGCTACTGTCATGGCTATTGGCACTGCAACTCCACCAAATTGTGTTGATCAGAGTACGTATCCGGATTACTATTTCCGTATCACGAATAGCGAGCACAAGACGGAGCTCAAAGAGAAATTCCAGCGCATGTGTAAGTCTTTGTTATTTTCTTAATTTGTAATTTTTAATTGTATTCTACTGTATAATAGAATGGGTGATAGATCGTGTTAGATAGAAAATTTATTCTTAAGCTTTATTTAATACCTTAAGTTTTTGAGTTGAAATAGTTCTTGATATAATATTAGAGCTTCAATGATTAAGTGGTCAGGAGNGTTATTTTCTTAATTTGTAATTTTTAATTGTATTCTCCTGTATAATAGAATGGGTGATAGATCGTGTTAGATAGAAAATTTATTCTTGAGCTTTATTTAATACCTTAAGTTTTTGAGTTGAAATAGTTCTTGACATAATATTAGAGCTTCAATGATTAAGTGGTCAGGAGTTCAACCCTTGATCACCATCCTTAACCTTTATTTATAAAATAGCAGCATAGCATCAATAACTAATGATTCTTTCAATGAACTTTTAAATATCTTTTATTGATGTAAGAATGATTTGGCTTATAATCACTTTTGAAAATATTTAGTCCCTAGCTACCACTTTTTTCATCCAATAACTGTCAAATTTTTAACGTGTTATTTAAGTTCTGAAAAAATTTTATCTGTCAATTTAGCGATTTGATTTAGATTTGTCTTGGATTGACAGTATCATTATTTCTTTGCAACCAATTTCAGGTGACAAGTCAATGATTAAGAAGCGATACATGCACTTGACAGAAGATCTCCTAAAGGAGAACCCTAACATGTGTGAATATATGGCTCCTTCTTTGGATGCTAGACAAGACATGGTGGTTGTGGAGGTTCCAAAATTGGGGAAAGAGGCTGCAACTAAGGCTATCAAGGAATGGGGCCAACCAAAATCTAAGATTACCCACTTAATCTTTTGCACCACAAGTGGTGTGGACATGCCTGGTGCTGACTACCAACTCACCAAGCTCTTAGGGCTTCGTCCTTATGTGAAGCGATACATGATGTACCAGCAAGGTTGCTTTGCTGGTGGCACGGTGCTCCGTTTGGCCAAAGACTTGGCTGAAAACAACAAAGGTGCTCGTGTGCTTGTTGTTTGTTCGGAGATTACTGCTGTCACATTCCGTGGACCAACTGATACTCACCTTGATAGTCTTGTGGGTCAAGCATTGTTTGGAGATGGAGCTGCTGCAGTCATTGTTGGTGCTGATCCAATCCCAGAGATTGAGAAGCCTTTGTTTGAATTGGTATGGACAGCACAAACTATTCTCCCAGATAGTGAGGGAGCTATTGATGGACACCTTCGTGAAGTTGGACTCACATTCCATCTCCTTAAGGATGTTCCTGGGCTCATCTCAAAGAATATTGAGAAAGCATTAGTTGAAGCCTTTCAACCATTAGGTATCTCTGATTACAACTCAATCTTTTGGATTGCACACCCAGGTGGACCAGCAATTTTGGACCAAGTTGAGCAGAAGTTGAGCTTGAAACCTGAAAAGATGAGGGCTACTCGACATGTGCTTAGTGAATATGGTAACATGTCTAGTGCTTGTGTGTTGTTTATCTTGGATGAGATGAGGAGGAAGTCAAAAGAAGATGGGTTCAAAACCACCGGTGAAGGGCTTGAATGGGGTGTGCTATTTGGATTTGGACCTGGCCTCACTGTTGAGACTGTGGTTTTGCACAGTGTAGGGGTCTAATAATTTTTGTCTTTTTCTTTTTGGATTATATTATATACTAAAACCATGTGTGTCCCTTGATTTTTGTTCCTTTGTTTTTTTCTTGAATTTGAAGTTGTAAATTGGGAAAAATCATGCAACAAATATCAAAATATTATACAGAATTTCCTATCTTTCCCATAATTGATCATTCCTTTTTGAAGAATTTTCAATCTTAAGTCCAATTCTATTCTATTTTTTGGGAGAAATCTTTCTATTATATTTTAGCAGAGAATTAATGCTATTGTACGAAAAGGCATTATTTTTTGTTTTTACGCATAGCATTATTTTGTTATGGCTGTGGAAATATTTTTCATATTTAGGCCCACGTTATATTAATAATCAATCATATGACTATAGTTTTATGTAGAATAACACTTTAAAAACTCTTATTTTATTAATGAGAGATTGCGAACACAAGACTTTCTTTTAGCTAAAAATATCTTATGGCCCTAAATGGTAATCACATGCTAATTAATAATAATGTTATCAAATTTAAGTTTTTTCTTTTTTCTTTTTTCTCCTCCTTTAAGATGGGTGGGGGGAATTCTAACATGGAGCCTCTTCTAGTTGAAAGGAACATGTGGCCACTAAACTATATGTCCGAGTGCACAAGTTATGGAACAAAAGTTTAAGAAAAATTTGTGGTACATTATTTGTTGTGTGTCCTAAGTGAAAATGTTTATGTACTCCCATAGTATAAATCTTGTAGGTACAAGAAAATGGGCCCCACATGTGAGCTTCTTTCTTCGTTAAATCTTGTGGTACAAGAAAAAAAATTTATGGCCTAGCTAGGAAAATGTTTATGTACTCTCCATCTACCAGGCTTCCCTCTCAGTTTCTAATCGGTTCAATTATGTTTCTTTCTTTCTCTAAATAGCTTTGTACAATGGTTTTCACCGTTTTGGTGTATCCTTTTTTTCAGTTTTCTATATTTTTCAGTGTTGGCAATGAACTCTTGGGTTTTGGGTGAGTAATTTTAGCGCTGAAAGTGCACCAAAGCTTCAAGTGCAACAACACTGTGTACTAATTTGAGGTGATGCCATGGTGAATTTGGTGACAATCTTTTATGCTCATGTTACCTCAGAAAAGAAGAGAAAATTCTAGGTTGTCATAATTGTTTGTGTTCTCAGTTTTGTTAGAAAGATTGACCAAAAATGGACCATCAAATTAGTGTATATGAAGGTGAAATCAATACCGATGGCGACGCTAAGAAGAGAAATCAATAAAGAAGAGATTTTAAAAAAAAAAAATTAGTAAAACCATTTAAACATTCATATGCCGTTATCGTTTACGACAAAGTTTATTAAAAAAATTAGGTACGTATCAAGAGCTGGCTGACTACTAGTGAAAATTGAATTCCATCCACGGGGACCAAATAAAAATCCTTCCAATTAATATCAAATTGGAGCTTATTAAAAAATTAGTTTACATGTAAGTCCCTATAGTTTGGACAAATTTTGAATTAGGTTCCTATAATTTTATTTTTTTCATATTTTAGAGTCCTTATAGTTTAATTTTTTTTTTTTTTAATTTGGTTACTGTCAACATCATCAGTTATAAATCTGTCAGTTTAGTACTAACACGACAAACAGTTTGTCTATATAACAATAAAAGAAACTAATATGGCGCCAAAACAACACAAAAATTGTCACCTTATCAACTTTTTTATGCACTTTTTTTAGCTAAAATTTGATGAGATGTCAAATTTTTTTGCTACTTTGACATCACGTCAACTTCTTTTATTGTCACGTAGATAAATTATTTGCTATATTAACACTAAACTAACAGAATTATAGTCAAAGATGATAACAGGGACTCAATTAAAAATATTTCAAATTATAAGGACTTTCAAAGAAAGAAAAAAACTATAAGGACCTGATTTCAAATTTATCCAAATTATAAATACCTACAATACATTTAAAACTAAAAAATTTAGATAGCTGTCAAATAACTGTCCTTGTTCTAGTTTTTTCTTATTCCTAGACTTCCAAAGACGCCAAGGCATGAAAACAGATCTTACCATTAGATCATACGTATTCTAGGTGTTATGCTCATTTAGAAGGAAGCATACCAAGAAAATAAATATCATTAGAAGGAAGTTAATTTTTTTTTAATTTCTTTGGGGAGACTATTAAATCCAAATGAAGATTTTGACAAGTGAGAAAAGGATGTGGCAACGAAACTCATTGTCAAGAGTAGGTAGGTCTATACATGGCCCATTCAAGTCAAGCCTGATCTATTATGTATGTAGGGCCAAATGGTCCAATTTTAGTGGCAAGGTATAAAATTATATTTTCCTTTGACTACCAAGTTATTATGTCCTTTTCCTAAGTGGGGAGCGGATCCGGGTCATGTTAAAGAAATCTCAATCCTCCATTTTAATTTAATATCATCTAATGGTTATTATTGTACCACCTCACCATTTTATAAAATAAAAAAAATTTCCCTCCTTTACTTTCTCTCTCCCGCGCATGCTTCCTCCCAGATTTTTTTGCTTCCTTTCCTTTCCTCTTTCTCTCCCACATTCTCTATATCGACCAGAAGTTAAATCGAACAACAAGTTTTTCATAGGAAAAAAGTGGCTCCATCCCAAATCAACTAACCATCTCATTTAAGTATATTATAACTGTAGAACGAATTAAAAATCCAAGCAAAGTTTGTTATCTGAACCAAAATTACTCATTCTGAAAGTTTCATATTTATTAAGCAAGTGGACTCACTATTACAAGAATAGGTCTCATTTTCAGTTCTCAATTATTACCAATCTGAAAATACTTATTGAGCCCCATTCGTTCCAAGGCTTCAACCATGTTTCTTCTGTCAAGACTTGAAACAACAGCACAAGGGATGCGTGCTGTATGTACTGCTTCCAACCAGTCTTTGACTCCCTCCATAGGTCTTTAAAGCTTAGACAAAGATATTTGAGGGAGAGAAAGAGGAAAGAAAGCAGAAAAAATCTGGGAGGAAACATGCGCGGGTGAAAGAAAGTGAAAAGGAGGGAGAATTTTTTTTTTTTTTAATAAAACGNGAAAAGGAAGGAGAATTTTTTTTTTTAATAAAACGGTGAGGTGACACAATAATACCCATTAGATGATGTTAAATTAAAATGGAGGGTTGAGATTTCTTTAACATGACCCGGTCATGTTGCTTAGCAACATGACTGGATCCGCCCCCTCCCAAGTGGCTATGGTGTTAACATAAATCAGAGGGCTAAATAATAAATTATAAAATAACAATTTTAAGTAACCTTTAAAACTAAATGATTCACTTATAAAATTTAAAGACTTCAGGTTTGAACATAGAACCTATATGCCCCAAGGACGACTTTATTACCGCTCAACCACATGGGATTTAGTTAAGTTGAAAACTTTAAGACTAGGTGCTAGCTATTAGTAGTTTTTACTTTGAGCAGCTTTAAGTGGGTTTCAATTTGCAGGGTAAATCTAACTTGCAGTGCTAGTGTTAGTACTCAGTTGCACTGCCAGAACAACAACAACATCATGTGGTTGTTCTTGCAAGATAAAATCATTATCTAACAGTTTTATGAAATTTGAAATCTATGAAAAGTATGCGACAAAGAACGCTGGAATTCTTTGTATTTTGTGACAAAGCTTTTGTTGAAAAGAATATCAATGTAATTTTGTATATTTTACATAAATTCATACTAAAGAATTAAAAGAAATCATTGCCATGTATAATAATAATAATCCATAACAAAAACAACATAGTTGAATATGTAGAATCCAATTCAACGATCAGTAATACATAAATAATCCTAGAATTAGCCATGAGTCAAGTTTCACCAAAATAACCCACACCAATTCTGATTTTGTCTATCCATATCTAAACTGCATAGAGATTTGAAACATCTATACACATAATTTAACTCCAACTCCATATAAGCAAGAAAGTAGAAAAGCTACACATTCTTGATTTAAAAATAGGGCGAAACCAGGCTCTCAACATAAGTCTCTGCAGCAAAGAAATCATTCTTACTCTGATTCAAAGGATGTTCAAACACTTCATCTCTTGGATTATAGTGAAGTAATTTAACATACTTGCGATGCAGTAAGATTTCACCACTCTCTGATATGAACAACGGGATCAAAGAACAGCAGGGGCTATAAGTCTTAATATATAGATAAGGAATTGTCACCAATTTGGTCCAAGACTCCCTAATTCCATACTCCTTCATTACCCACACAACCAAATGAGTTTGATTGTGATCATAGAAAAAACAAAGGCAGTCCATTAAAACCGTTAGCAAAGGCCAAACAAACAAAAGCTTGCTATTAACATTAGGGAGCAATACTTCACCATATGTTTCCTTCCCCAAGTCAAAAGAAACAATCACCAATTGATCAACAGGGACAACTGCCAATTGAGAATCATAATCAACAGTTCTAGTTGCTACCCAATTTAGAGTTCCACTCACTAATTTTGCTGACTCACTATACAGTTTGGGATGATAAGGAAAATCCTGAATGTTTCTCCAAGAACTGTCACCAAAGGTATAAACTTTCACTAAATTGGTGGCATTAGTATCGCACAAGACTGCTACCACTTTGTATTTTTCACTTAGACGATCATAACCAAAACCAAACAAAGTAATGCATTCTGTGGGGGAATTGCAATCCAAGATTGGGGATTTTGGGGATATCCATCTGGTAGATGGGTTCCATAAAAGCACCTTCTTTGGTCTACCAATAGGAGCCAAACACATTAACCCATTACATGACCCTACCATCTGGTGCTTCCATTTTACCCTATAGCTGACACTTGTAGAAGGGATTGATGGGTTCCTAAATAGAGTTTCCACAGAGCAAGAAAGCACATCAATTTCATTGTTTCCCTTGATTGAGAGCAAATGGTGGTGGGTGAAGTTGGAATTCCAAGTTGATTTGTGGAGGTGACGTTTCACGAATTGGGGATCTGAGATAAATGATTTCCAGGATTTGCATACGCACCTGAATTGCAGGAGATACTTCACAGGAAGCCACGAGAGGATTTCTAGAATGAGTTCATCGGGAAGCAATGGTAATGGCCGTGAAATTTCAGGTGTCGCGTCACCCTCACGCGGTGCTGGCGGCGGAGATCGATTCTGGATTTGTTTCCTTTCGTTGGTGGTACGATGAACGGGTCGCTGTCTTTTACGGGTGGTTCCTTGTACAGGATGAGTCGAAGCGACGTTGTTCAGGTCGCGGTCCCTCTCGCGGGACATTTTTCTAGTGGTCACCGGCATTTTGCCGTCGCTCAGCCGGCAATGTTGCTCGTTCAACTTCTAATCTGAAGCAACTGAATTCGATTTTTAGTTTTAGAGAAAACATTCTCTTTTTCTTTTGAATGATTTATAGGCCTTTTGACACAAATATTACATTTTGTAAAAGTATTTATCTAAATATTACAACTTTCAAACTATTTACACAAATATTATATTTTTTAAAAATTCAAAAATTAAAAAAAAAAAAAATTTTCAGACACGTGGGTCCCACCGGACACGCCGTGGGCCTCACGGCGTGTCCCACGTGGACACGCCGTGAGGCCCATGGCGTGTCCTAATAGGCAAAATTCATCCATTGTTCCAGAGTTGTGGGCCCCGTGACGAATTTTGGCTTATTGGGACACGCCGTTGGCCTCACGGCGTGTCCGGTGGGTCCCACGTGTTCGAAAATCTTTTTTCTTTAATTTTTGAATTTTTAAAAAGTGTAATATTTGTGTAAATAATTTGAAACTTGTAATATTTGAATAAATACTTTTACACAATGTAATATTTGTGTCAAAAAGCCCATTTATAGCACGGATTTTTTTTTTTTTAGATCTATATTAATAGATAAATATGATTTCGTTGTTTGTTATTTAATATTTTGGTTTAATTGTAATTTTTTTATTTTAACAAATTTAATTTTTGTATCATTTTTATTTAAAAATATATAATTTAATCTATTTATATCAATAAAATATATAATTAATAGAGATTTTTTAAGATACTTTTCATATTTATTTAGTATATCATNTTTACGATTAGCAATTTAGGATTTGGGATTTAGGTTTAGGGTTTAGGTTTGGAGTTTGGGGGTTTTGGATTTGGAGTTTGAGGTTGAGATTTAGGGGTTTTTAGTTCAAAATTTGGAGCCCACTGGGTATTAGGTTTGGGGTTAGGGTTATGAGTTTAGGGTTTGATGGAACTTGCAATGTCCCTTGCTAACCGTTGTTACTCACTTGCTAATTTATCTAATTTTTGTATGCAAATATATTTCTCATTTTAGATTTCATCCTTGATGTTTTACTTACATTTAAATATATTTGCATACAAAAATTAGTTAAAAGTCATTGGTGTGAAAGTTGATCCCAAGAATGTTTGGTGTGGACGTATGTCATTCTCTAAATAACTTACATTTAGAATGTAAGTAATTAGATACAACGCCCAAGCCTGGTGCCGGGATAACTAACCTTAGTTGACGGTTACTAAAACATTATTGAGATCAACTTTCACACCAATGACTTTAGACTCATTGTTGTATGCTCACATACCAGAGATGACATTAAAGTTGAACACCCTTTAGTTTGAATTGAAGCACAAATGGGATGAAATATTTATTTTTATTACTACTACTCTTGCCATAACCCTCCATTGTAAAGCAGCATCAAATTTTGGGTTACAACTCCTGCGGTCTTCTCGGAAATTACATATTAGAAAGGATGATTAATACTTGGATGGTTCAGATCTTATGTTGTCATGTTGTGTGTAGCAAGTGAGTAGCAACGGTTAGTAAAGGACATTGCAGGTTCTATCAAACCCTAAACTCATAACCTTGACCCCAAACCTAATACCCAGTGGGCTCCAAATTTCGAACCCGAAACCCTTGAATCTCAACCTCAAACTCTAAACCCTAAACTTCAAACCTAAACCTAAACCATAAACCTCAAACCCTAAATTACTAAGAGTAAACTCCTGAACTTAACTCCCAAACCTCAAATCTAAATCCCAAACTCTGAACCCTAAACCTCAAATCTCAACCCAAACCCTAAACTCTTAATCCTAACCTCCAAATCCTAAACCCTAGCCCCTAACCCTAAATTCAATCATCCCAAGGCCCAAACACTGTTTTAAGCGGTGCTACAGTGTCAAGTGTCAGCGTTTTACATAATTTGAATAGCGGTTTACAGAAATACAACAGCGTTTAACAGAACCAAAGTGAAAACGCATATGGAAACAACATTTCTTAAAGAAAACTCTATTTCAAACAGAGTTTTCTTTTAGAAACTCTGATTGAAACAGAGTTTTCTTTAAGAAAACTCTGATTGAATCAGCGTTTTCTTCAAACTATTTTCGGCCCTACAGTTAAAAATCCATTGCGTGTTTTTTGTAATATGAAACCGCGTTTTCTTTAACAAAACGCGCTTCACTTTTTACGTTTTCTATTTAAAACGCAGTTTTGTTTAGCGTTTTTATGATAAAACGCATCAGCGTTTTTTAGCCAAAAAAAACTAACCCATTTCGGTAAATTGTTTCAAAACTATCCTAAATCCGTAATTATTTTATTAAACAGTATTATTACTGTAAATTTGCC
>QAOA01008251.1:493998-523046 GCA_003255065.1 Cercis canadensis | reverse complement strand
AAAATTTTTTAATGGTGAGATTGAGTTATCTTTAACCCCAAACAGCTATAACATAAGCATCAAGCCTCAAAAATGATTTTTTTTTAAAATATAAATAAATAAATAAATCAATATATATATATATATATATAACACTAAAATTGGGCTAAAGAGGCCCGATTTTCTTGGGTCAGCTATTTAGAACCCCACCCTAACCCATAGTGTGGGTTATACGGATTAGACTGTCTGCCAAACCTTGTTAGCTCTAGAAAAAAAGTCTACTCACATTAATTACCACATTTCAAGAAAATTGCATAATTTATTTTAGATAATTTAGTATAATTAGGGATTACAACTTTTCATATAGAAGCTCTTTGAGAACCTCTCTTTTTATTAAAATAAGGCCTCGTAGGTCTAAGAATTTATCAATGATTAATGAATAATTAAAAGTTTATCTTTATAGGCAATTTTTGCTTATGGAAAATGAAATGTATTTAGGTTTAATCACTCAAATCAACAGAAAATAGCGTCCAATTTCACACTTACATGGAGGGATCCTACATCACTTACGTTTGAGTTTGAATTTGTCTTTTAGAAGGAATGAGTCCTACTTTTCCCTTCTCTTATTATATTTTTATTTGTAATGATTTTTCCCCTTCTCCTATTAGCCTCCAAATAAGTTATTTTCTAATTATAAAAAAAAAAGTTATTTTCTTTCTAGTTTATAGTTTTTTTTTTTTTTTAAATTTCTTTCATCTATAATCAACCACTAATTATTATCAATCCGGCCCAAAATTTGAAGTCCAAAAACCATTTTCAAATTCAATCTAAAAAGTTCATGGACATAACTTTGACCATGGCAGTTTCTTTTCTAAATCCACTGTTTTGCTCGTTTCTAAATATAAACAAAGAAAAACCAAAAGAAATCTAAACAAAGACCGTTGTAATACTAATTAATATTCAACCTTCCTAGTTACTTCCTAATTATCAGCAATGACATTTACGTTCATAAAGTATAATAAAAAAAAAAAAGTGGTTGCTAAGAGCATTACACCCTTTTGTTTTGGTAGGTTACACATTTTAAAATTAGTATTATTATGAAAATCTCAAAAGATTGAGTCACCTTATACGTATTAAATATAAAACAGTTGATAGAATTTGAGTTTAATTACATTCTGTTATTTTTTGACACTTTTCTTATATCACTCTATTTATTTATTTTATAAGAAATTAATTATTTTAACTTATGCTAAATGACTTAATTTTTTAAAATTTTTGCTATGACATTAAATTCAAAATATAAATCCCACCAAAACACTCCAATCAACAAAGTGGCTAGTGTTATATACCCCAAATTAACAACCACCAAAAAAATTTATTTTTATCAGAAAAGATATTTATGGTTGAGTTCATTGCCTATTCACTTAAACTCTAAAGTATGACACCTTAATGGGGCATACCAGAACAATTCAGATAGAAGCCAAGAAAAACACTCAGGAAAATTAACATTAATTTCTTGGAAGACCTGGAGTACAGGTCATCATGACAATACAATAGGCTTCTATCACTAGACCAACCCAAGGAGCAGCTGTTTCCTTAGTTTATAGGAATGGTGATTAATTAGTGAATTATTGTTTGGTAAGTAAAACCCTAAATAGTCTACTAAGTCATGCCACCAAACCTTGTGTGACACGTGCAGTCAGCGCATATAGAGATTGAAACCTTGGTAGTATTATAAGGTATAATGGTCAAGCACGTGTTCTTCATCTACCCACTCAACGACTTCCCCTCACATATATATAAGTCCCTTTCTCCTCTTCTCCCTCAACAACATTGTAACTCACCTTTGGCCTCCTCCTCCTCCTCTAACTGCAACCAAGTATAATATTTTTACTTGCAAAGCTTAGAGAGAAGAGAAAACAATGGTGAGTGTTGATGAGATTCGCAAGGCTCAAAGGGCAGAAGGCCCCGCCACCGTCATGGCCATCGGCACCGCCACGCCGCCCAACTGTGTCGATCAGAGTACGTATCCAGATTACTACTTCAGAATCACAAACAGCGAGCACAAGACAGAGCTCAAAGAGAAATTCCAGCGCATGTGTAAGTCTTCTTGTAATTTCAATTTTTATTTTTAGTTGTGTTTTATTTGGTTGGTGAAGTATTCAATGTCATATAATATGAGATTATGTTCATTTTGTTTTCAAACTCTGGAAGGTCATGGGTGTATTTTTTTCCTTTGGATTGTAGTAATTTGATTTATTAACTCAAGGATATTCGCATGAGAACTAAAGAGATATTTTTTTTTTTTGGGTTATGTTTGGTAATTAAAATTATGGAATTGAATTTATATATAAATGAATTCTTTAATGAAACATGTTTGGTATCATATTGGTTTAGTAATTGATTTAATTTACAAATCATTTTGTGTATACCAAATGAGGATTGATAAATTGTCAGTTTTGGTTGATTTGAGAATAATTTCTTTCAAAATCAAATCAAATCAATTTCATTTTCATAAATTTCTCTTCTTTCCTTTCTTATGTTTTTTTTTTTTTTTTTAATTCCTTGTTAACCTCTTCCGTCAAGCAGATTACTAGTATAGCGAAGTTGTGTGTGGAAGAACTAAGATAGGATCGCAAAAATTATCTAAATTATAGTGGATGTTTTTATTGGTAGAAAGTTATTTATTTGATTTTTGTTCACTATTCAAGTCAAGTAGCTTATCATCTATTCCTGAAAATTATAATATGTGCTTTTGACTTGACCAACAAGAAGACCAAATATAATTCAAAGTCAGCATGCTGCTCTGGCTGATATTTTTCTCTTGTAGAAAGTCATCTACTAAATAGTTTTAACCACCATGCTTTTGAAAGAGTTATGATTCATAGAAAAAATCGTCCTATTAAAAATTAGTTAAAGTTTGGACTAAATTTATGAACGTGACACGAATTATATCAGAGGCAAAAAAACGATTAAAGAAAATAAATATAATATATGCTTAGTTTCTGAAACTACAGAACTAATACTGTGTATTTTGTAACCAATTTCAGGTGACAAATCAATGATCAAGAAGCGATACATGCACTTGACAGAAGATCTCCTAAAGGAGAACCCTAACATGTGTGAATATATGGCTCCTTCTTTGGATGCTAGACAAGACATGGTGGTTGTAGAGGTTCCAAAATTGGGGAAAGAGGCTGCCACTAAGGCTATCAAGGAATGGGGCCAACCAAAATCCAAGATTACCCACTTAATCTTTTGCACCACAAGTGGTGTGGACATGCCTGGTGCTGACTACCAACTCACCAAGCTCTTGGGGCTTCGTCCTTATGTGAAGCGATACATGATGTACCAACAAGGTTGCTTTGCTGGTGGTACGGTGCTCCGTTTGGCCAAAGACTTGGCTGAAAACAACAAAGGTGCTCGTGTGCTTGTTGTTTGTTCAGAGATTACTGCTGTCACATTCCGTGGCCCTACTGATACTCACCTTGATAGTCTTGTGGGTCAAGCATTGTTTGGAGATGGAGCTGCTGCAGTCATTGTTGGTGCTGATCCAATTCCTGAGATTGAGAAGCCTTTGTTTGAGCTAGTTTGGACTGCACAAACTATTCTCCCAGATAGTGAGGGAGCTATTGATGGACACCTTCGTGAAGTTGGACTCACATTCCATCTCCTTAAGGATGTTCCTGGGCTCATCTCAAAGAATATTGAGAAAGCATTAGTTGAAGCTTTCCAACCATTGGGTATCTCTGATTACAACTCAATCTTTTGGATTGCACACCCAGGTGGTCCTGCAATTTTGGACCAAGTTGAGCAAAAGTTAGAGTTGAAGCCAGAAAAGATGAGGGCCACTAGACATGTGCTTAGTGAATATGGGAACATGTCAAGTGCTTGTGTGTTGTTCATCTTGGATGAGATGAGGAGGAAGTCAAAAGAAGATGGGCTCAAGACCACGGGTGAAGGGCTTGAATGGGGTGTGCTATTTGGATTTGGACCTGGGCTCACTGTTGAAACTGTTGTTCTCCACAGTTTGTCTGTCTAAATGATCCATGTTTTCATTTCTTATATTACAGTTTTTAAATTATTATGATGATTTCATGAAGGTGTTCATGAAGACAGAAAAGGAATGACGTTTTAATTTATTTATGATGATAAATAAATTTGTAATTTGCTTGATTAATTTTAAAGTAAAAGGAAGACTTATGTTGACTGTATCATCAGTTCATCACATCAAATACTCATTATATTAATTTTTAAGTGCATTTATTACTATTATTTTTGTATTACTGTGGATTTTACTTTACTTTACACCTTAAATTTTAATGATATCCACTTAATTTTTTTTGAATGACATAAATTTAAATGGCGAATTTGTGAGCTATGTGTGACGAGAGTAATATTATTCTTCTTAAAAAAATAATATAAGAATTAAAGAAGAGGTATCTAGGGATTATGAGATGACAGACACATATTGCCACCACACCAATAATTATTAAACGCATTTTCGTTTAGTAAGAAGACCTCTTTTAGTGTTATAGGGTGTGCTTTTCCTGGAAAAAAAGATTGACAAAAGAAAAGAAAATGGATAGAAGAAAAGAGAGGATATTTTCTCTTTAAATGTTACTCATATATTGTAATTTCAATTCATTTTATATTAAAGTGGGCAATAATCGAGTTTGGACAATTCAATTTTTTTTTTNTTTTTTTTTGAATGGGTCGACTTAAAATTATAAGGTAATTGATAAGTGTAATATAATATAGTATACAAGTGTAATATATGACTACAAAGGAGGTTTTACTCTTTAAAAAATTGATTTAGGGACTAAATTGATTATACTTATATCTTTTAAGGACAAAAAAAAGTTTTACTCTTGTTTTTTTAGTTTAATTGTTTAGTTCTTATTTATAAGGGCCTTTTTGTCTCACTTGTGTGCCAACTTTTATATACTATGAAGTATGAACTTTCTATCACCACGCATGATTATACTTGAAGGATCATATTTTAAAATCCCATAGACTTCATTGCACGGATATGTTGGTTTTAATGGTAAGGGTCAACTTTCGCACACCAATACTAAGTTCTACATTGGCCTAGTGCATTTAGGGAAAAATTCCTCTAGGTGTTAGCCTCAAGATTTGAAACTTTACTAGCTTAAATGAACTTATTGCATCCTTATCACTAGGTCAAACCCTTAGGATTCACTGCATGGATATGTAGAGGCAAGTATGCTTTTCTCCTTGACCAAAATAAAATAGAAAAACTGAAATATATATTTTGTTATAGCAAAATGCTTAATATTTTGCTTCATGCTTTTTGCCTTGCCTTGGCTGAGTGGCAGGCATTTCTGCTTTTAATATTTCCCACCATGAAATCAACAATTCTCAGCCAAGGCAAAATTTAGCTACCCCAATAGTTGCAGGCCTCAGCTGCAGAGAAACAAACCCAGAAATGGCTGCCACAAATCCCAGTTCTTATAATCCGACAAGGTCAGTACTCAAATTTCTATAAACTTCTACTTCTTCGTCGTAGTTCCTTCCCTGTAAAGTTGTTCTACAACAAGGGATTCAAATTACAGTTGCATTGCAGGAATTGCAAAACAAAGACACTAATAGAGAATGGTAGACTGCAATTGTGATTGCGGATCGCAGTTTAAATCCTTGCATTTCAAGTTAAATTTGATGTAAGTGGAATTTATTGAACCTCTAAATCTTTGTGCTTGAATCTCTCTATCCCTACTATTCTTTACATTTCAAGTTAAATTTTATTTATACTCTGTTTTGGATTGCTTTATTGATAGGATTGGTTAATTTGGTGTTATTAGTTTTTCTTAAGTTATCCAATTGGTCTACCTTCCTTATTTTCAAATTCATTAAATATTTTCATAACACTCAATTCACCCTTCTTGAGTGTAGGTTGTCTTGCTAACAAAGTAATCTTGCATGACCCAAAACTAACTCTTCATGTACTCTAGAATATATATATATATATATATATATATATATACCCTATATCCCCACTTAATTTAATAGGCTACTGACTCTGATATCATTGAAGACAAGATCGTCTCAGTTTTGATTAAAAAAAAAAAAGTAATAAAACACTTAATAAAATAAGTCAAAATAAAATTTAATGAAAGGATGCAAAAGAAACCTATGAAGCATGCAAATCATTTAAAGATTCGGTATCAACAGTATATATATAAAATTAAATAAGTACTATATTTCACTTCCTAAAAATGAAAATTATATATCATAATGATATAACATGTTACCATGAACTTGCTCCCATGAAGGAGCATCGAGAATCATCATCACTGCATCTCTTATTGGACCATCTAAATTCCTTGCGCTATTGACTTTGTTTGAAGCTCATCATACATATAACATTGTCAAAATAGACTTGGTCAAAAGTTCAAATTTTATACAGGCCTAATTTTTTGAGTCCTAGTCCAATCCTACAGGGCCTTTAGGATAAATAAGTCGGCCCGATTATTATTATTTTATTATTTTTGAATTTAAACATTAATTTAAAAAATAAAAAAAAATAAAAATAAGTTAAAAAAAAAATATATAATTAAAATAAATAAATAAATAAGAAATTTCAAAATTGGACCATTCCATTTAATAATATGCCAGCCCTAATGAGTTAAGGTCAAAATTGATTAGGCTGAAAAAGTCTAAATTTTAAATAGGTCTTAAAATTAGGGCTAGAATATATTTTTATACAGGCCAAACTCAATTTTGAAACGGGCTGACTCAAAATTGATAATGCTACATGTACTTATCTTAAACAAAATGTCAAACATTGATATGCTACTCCTCCTCTATTTTAATCTAATCAAAAGTGGGATAAAACCTAACCATTTCCAACCACGGCATGAAACCTGAGCACAAGAATTATCATTTTAACAAGTAGTTCCTGTTAAGAACCGATTNAAAGTGGGATAACCTAACCATTTCCAACCACAGCATGAAACCTGAGCACAAGAATTATCATTTTAACAAGTAGTTCCTGTCAAGAATCGATTCAACCTAAAAGCTTAAGCTGATAGGTGAAGGCCCATGAATGATTTTATATTTAACACGCCCCCGCACGCGAAAACTCTTTGGGCTTGAAGTGTGGACAAAACATAGGTCCATTTATACCATGTGCTGAAATTTCAATTTAATTGAGAAAGTGGAGGCGTAAAGATTTGATCTTTTGACCGTTTTGTCAAAGAAGTTCTAATACCATGTCAAGAACCGATTCAACCTATAGGTGAAGGCTCATGAATGATTCTAACGATGCAATATGGCCCAGAAAGTGCAAGGTTTCAAACATTTAAACTTGAGCAAATACCGCATATCATAAAAGCTAGAATATGTATCCAATTTACCAAATGCATGAAACAAACAGATGTTATTATATAAAACCTAAGCATTTCCAACCACAGCATAAAACCTGAGCACAAGAATTATCATGTTAACAAGCAGTTCCAAACCTTAAGCTGTTAAGCATTCTAACGATGCAATATAGCCCAGAAAGTTCAAGGTTTTGAACACTTAAACTTGAGCAAATACCACATATCATAAAAACTAGAATATGTATCCAATTTACCAAATGCAAGAAAGAAAAAGAGATCCTATTATATAAATCCATTACGAAATACAGCGTGAGCACTAGCAAATACCATAAACATAACTTACATATAAACTGTCCCAAAAAGAGCCAACAAAGCCCAGTGAAGTTTCCCACCCAAAAAAACAGCTACATATACTCCTTTTCAATTTAGTCAGTGAGGTTTCCAGTGCCCAATATCTGCTCCACATACAACTTCCTTAGTTCAGGATCTACTTGCATGAAAAAGTCAATTTGATTGCTGTCCTTCATGATTAATAGACCAGCTCAAATCCTCTCTTTAATAGTCAATCCTTGTATCTTTTTCAACTCTGCAAAAAATGACATCCTCCTTTTGTCTCGCTCTGATTCATGCTTGAAACAAGAAGCTAGCTCCTTAAGATTGTCCGTAGTGCCTTCATAGAAGCTACCAAGCTTCTCCATAGTCTCATTTAGCATTTCAATCATTGAATCATCAGACCGAACTCTTTTTTTATCAGTTCTAGTTCTTCTTAAACGATCAGCTAACAACATAGCACAAGTGTTCACCACCAACATTGTAAAATTGTTTAACAACTCCAAATGCATTACCAGTTCTAGTTCTTCTTAAACGATCAGCTAACAACATAGCACAAGTGTTCACCTCCAACATTGTAAAATTGTTTAACAACTCCAAATGCATAATCAATATGCAGATGAGCTTCTGCTTCCTTGCATGATGTAACTACGTCATAATCTAACATGGGAACAAATGAACATATAACAGTTAATACAGTTATTTTTATATTTCATTTTAAAATAATTTTAAGCAGTCCATTAGATCACTACTGTATCTTTGATCTTAGCATGCTTAGAACTAAATTTCCTTGAGTTGAACAAAAACTAATAAGAAACTACTAGAGCATCCAGAGCATGGCTTAAATTACAGGCCAAGCTACAAAAATTGAATACAACTATGTTTTGAAGACAGGAATTAACTATAGATTTCTATTTGATGCATTTTCCTGCTATAGATTATAAATGATAATATACTAAGCTTGAAGGTCAAAATTAATTCCAATTACAATCTAAACCAGAAAAGAACGCAAGAAAATTCACAATGCTCAACACCACAAAATTAACATTTTCTCCAACAGAACAAGTGATAAATAAGCACAAAGGGATTGAGGCAATAGTCAAAATAAAAAATAAATAAAAATTGAGGCAATATAACAAAGGGATTCACCATCTCTCCCATGGCAGAGGTTTCATCATATTTGGGCCACATCAGATTATGCAGAGGAAATTCAGAAGAAAATTTCCAATCACAATAAATATTATAAGAAATTTCTTCTGCTACATGATGATGATAATAAAATGCTTCATGCAGATAGTTCACAGCAGGACATGGAACTTAATCATTGACCCAACATAGCATTATAACAAGAAAATACACTAAAGGGTGAGATTGATAGGGGATAATGAGGGTAAATTTACTCACGGAATAATTTTTACACATACAAAAAAAGGGGCACCGTCTATGCTACTCCCACGAGATGAGACATAAGTCACGTCTTACCTTTTTTTTTTTGTACTAGATTCACTAAAACCTTTTTAATATAGCAGAGACATTGATTCAGTAAAATTTAATGTGTCAATTATATCTAGAACCAGAGCAATGTAAGAAAGAGTCAGATATGATAGAAACCCCCAAAAAAAAAATTATTAGACGTAAAAAAAACTCTTTAGGATACACTTGTGAGAATTCTATAAAGCCTAAAATCACCTCAAGTTGATCTTAGAATTAATTTTAGGTCAAAAGACCTTTTTTCCCTCCCTATACCGATAGTGAGAAAAATCTGAAGATCCGAAGTCAATCAAAACGGTGTAGCGGATCGCAAACAAACAATTGAGTGAAGATTAGCAAGCCAACTAACCAGCAAACGAGAAAAATGAAAGAATCGGTGACGGTAATCACTTCAATTCCATCATCACTTCAAGAGAGAGATAGAAGGAGAGAGAAAGTTTCCCATACTTGAATCGCCATTGGAGAGGATGGAAGTTGAAAATTGAGTTCTGTGAGGAAGGCTGAAATGGGGAAGACGAAAGAGATTTATGTGAATTGACTGGAGGGGGCGGCATGTCTGTGAAAGAAAATGAAAGAGGGAAAAGCACATATTTGGAGGGAGAAGCCTTGCAAATTAAATATTGAAAATTTAAAATTTTACTCATGTTTCACAAATTTGCCAAATGTAATTATTTGTACCCAGAGGTGGCAAATGGGCTAACTTGGCCCAGACCGACCAGGCTAAGATCATTTTTAGGTTGGGCTAAGCTGGCTTAAATTTAATCAGACTGATATATGATCTAAAATGAAATTTTTTTATTAATTGAACAAGTTGGCACATTTATATATCTATTACTTACCATCTTACCTCATTACAAATTTACAATATACTAGTGAAATACATAACTCTATGTTAATCACCTCTACAATCTACATACATGAATATATATGTGTATTTTAAATATTATCTATATATTTTTAAATATTAGCATGATTCATGCCTATAAAACCAACTCAAATAAATTATAATCTAGTTGTTTAGAAAAAAAAATAATAAATTAAAAAATGGGCCAATCGGCTTAGGCTGGCCAGCCCAATTTTTTCGGGTCAGCATTTTCACAACCTAACCCAGCCCTAACACCATGTTATACAGGCTAGCGCATTGGGTCGGGCCCATTTTGCCACCTCTATTTGTAACTACTAGCAACATTTTATCACTTGTTTTGGACCTTTTTGTGATACATGAGAATTGAGGTTTTAACTTAGGATCTTAACTACATAAACACATATAACATAGTTAGTTTGGGACTGTCCCAAAAAGATTAAGGTTTCAGGTTCAAATTTTCATTCTTCTATATATGCAGCTTGAAAATTGAAGTTCATCTATCTAATAGTAAAAAAATCCTTGGACCTCAACTATTTAAAAAAATGCTTGACCATTTATGATGTGTGCTTGTGTATTTTGTTTATTTATAATTATGAAGACATTGAAAAAGTTATCAAATAATTTAATGTACAAAATGTGATAGGACTTAATGGATGAGTGATTAATCATTGGTTTAAGCCAAAAACATGTTGTAGATACATGGTAAGACATAAAAAAGGTTGAGGTCAAGTAGACAAACATACACGATACAATTAGGTTTTGTTTTGTTTGGTTTTTCTTTCTAGCAAACTTGTTCAAGTGGCATAGGGCAACCCTAAGCCATTGAAGGTCGCATTTTGATATGTAACCTTTAGGTTTGAGCTTTGTGATATTAAACATAGAGGAAGGAAGTAATATGGGCTATAGACCAGATAGTTATGGATGCTTATGAGATGAGAGAATTTTTTTTTAAAAAGAATTTAAATAGGTGCTTATTTCAATATTTCCTAATCTTCCTAACAATTTTTGAAACAAAAGACCCAAGAAAAAAAAAAACCAAATTCTAGTGGGCCTATGTATACCACAACCCAACACATCATGGTCCCATATTTTGAAAATTCAACAAAATTATATGATTTAGGCATCTTAATAAGTACCAATCGGATTGAGCATTGCGCCTTTCTGCGTTACCTTCAACCCTACTGGAAACCAACAAAATACATTACCCTAGTACTATATAAGACAGCACCCAAGTCCTAAAACCTATTTCGCCCTCACACAATTTGAGGCAGCACTCGAGAAGCACAAATTAAAGAATGTCGCACCAGAACGCTCATGGAGTACCAGGAACCAATACCATCCATGCCTGCAACAAACAAGAATTCAATAGCCACACAGAGACAACAACTTCACTTGAGGTTTCAGATTCACTGCCATCACCGTCTCTCCCAGAGGATCTCATCGTTGAAATCCTCTCAAGGCTTCCTGTCAAATCCCTTCTTCAATTCAGGTGCGTATGCAAATCCTGGAAATCCTTAATCTTTGATCCCCAACTCGTGAAGAAGCACCTTCACAGATCAATTTCAGATACCCACTTCACGTATCACCGATTATTGTCCTTCTGCCAATCAGACCGATTAACAATTAGACGGAGTCCTTGCTCTGTAAAGTCTTTATTTAAAAATCCATCAAACCCTGTGGTAGATTCTAGTTCAATGTTGGAACCCATCCATAACTTTGTAATTGTAGGTTCATGCAATGGTTTGTTGTGTTGTATGGGTTACGTGGCTGGCATTACTTTCCATTTGTATAACCCATGTACTGGATTGAAATCCAAAGAATCTCCAATTGTGTATAATCATTGTATGGAAATCCCTCCAATGGTAGTTGGATTTGGTTACGATGATCAATCTGACAAATACAAGCTTGTGATACTCCATGTTAGTTCTATCAATGGAACTGATCAGGCCCAAGTTTATACCTTTGGTGAAGATGATTCTTGGAGACGGATTCAGGCCTATGCTCCCAAATTAATTCTTGAATCGTGGTCATCGTCGACATTCCTAAGCGGCACTCTTAATTGGCTAGTTAAACCCTCGAATGAGTCACTAATACCTGAACGTGATATGATACTCTCTTTCGACTTGGGAAAGGAGACTTTTGGGGAAGTTTTACTACCTGTGGACAAAGTGTCCTACAATTATAGCATTTTGCTTAGCAACATAGGGGTTTTAAGGGACTGCCTATTCTTTTCTGATGAAAACACTGAGAGAACGCATTTTATTGTGTGGCTGATGAAGGAATATGGAGTCAAAGAGTCTTGGACTAAGTTGTATACAATCAGTTATATGGATTTTGGTCTTACGAACAGACTTAAATTTCTAGTGCCGCTGTTCATGTCAGAGAATGGTGAAGCCTTGTTGCAGATCTGGGTTCGTGAATTTGCATTATACAACCCAAAAGAAAACACATTTAAGTACTTTGAGAGCCGTGATTACGTTTTTTATGATGCAACAAGTTACGTTGAGAGCCTAGTTTCACCCTGTTATTAAAATTATTCGGACCCTGGAGTTTTCTTTAAAAACTGCATCTTTTGCTTATTGGCTGTATGCTGGGCCATGTTATTTTGACATTTCATGTATAGATAGAAAAGCTTAGGCGTTTGGGTAGTTTTGGTGAAGCTGAAGCCTTACTCTGACTCCTTAGATTACTGTTTATTAGTGACAGAAGAAATAAAATATAAGGGGCTGATTTATTGTTTTGGTTTTGGATTATATATTTTATATTATAATACTACATGCATGGAAGTTTTGAATTTTCAGTTCAAATGTATTTATTACGTAACTTATATTGGCTATGTTTAAAAACGATTGCAAATGAATATATGTTTATATCTATTGTTTGAAGGTCAAAACTGAAGATTTGATAGTGTGTCTATAATTGTACAGTCCAGTTTTAGAGAAGTTTGGAATCACCATAGATATTCAGTATAGTTGTACTACTAATTTTGTACAATTGGAATGGAACTGGGTTTTGTTTCCTTATGTTTTCGTGCTTCATACTTCGTACCTGGACAGTGTGTAAACCATGGGAAATTGCATCTCAATTCAGAGATCAATGGACCGAGGTTGCTTAATTCTATCCTTTAGTGACAGCCATGCATCAGTAATTCAATTTCCTAGTTCATAATGTACCTGCTTTTGAACCTAACGATGCTAGAGAATGACTTTTGCTATGCTTCTTTGGGAGGGAAAAAGAGGCTATTGACTTCCACATTTACATTGGGAAAATTTTCCATTTAACAGTTTATGTACGCATACTACTGCAAAGAGAACTTAGAAGATAAGTTAACAGATTTACCATTGTCAAACCCCTCTCTTTTAATCATTATCTGTATGGTTTGATTCTAGAGTCACTAGAGGAGATTTTTTCCAAATGGTTTATTTTCAAGAGTCAGGTTTTTCAGAAACTCACCCATGGAGCACTCTAATCGATGTTTGCAGGTTGCTGACCAGAAAGATGATGGTTTAGCGAAGAGGGAGACTTGCATGAAAACTTAGCTATCTTTGATTCTATACCAAACTTTATTTTACCTTGCTTTATTGTTGATGCAAAGGGAATTATGTTTTCCAGGCTTTGTACTACGAGTTAGCTTGTTTTAATATATTTCAGTTTAACCAAAAAAAAGAGAAAGAGTAAGGTTTTTCTTTTTTTGGTGCAAATATGCCTCTTTCTCCGATTAAGTGATTGAAGTACATGATTAGATCAATACAAACTTTCACAAGAAGATTGAGAAAAAAAAAAAAAGATNAAAAAAAAAAAAAAAAAAAAGATATAGAAATGAAGGTGAAAGAAATATCATGAAGCGTGCCCCAAAAGTTCATATCAAATTTTTGTAAGGCTAGCAATTGAGACAAGAATTGTGCAAGAAAAGCAAAATCACAACTTAGAAGTGCAATGTGCTGGTGAAATTGGTGGGAAGTAACAGCTGGAGTATAATCTCTATTCATTAGACGCATAGGTTAATGCCCGAAAAAAAAATCCTTCTAATTTCAGTTTAACCCAAAAGATAATACAAGTTTCAAATATCAAACTGCCAATAACCATTCAAATTCTTCCATGATATTACCAAAAAAAAAAAAAAAAACTTCTATGTTGGGAACCAAATCGATGGAAACAATAAATTTCATCATTCAAAACTTAGTAACAGTTTAGAGCTTATAATAATAAAAAATCAAATCAATTAACATGCATCTTATACATCTTTTAAATAAGCTATGGTTGAGAAATAACCCAAAACTCCTAAATTAACTTAATAGCTATCAACAAGGGCAAGAAATTGACTAAATATGGCTGTTTTACCCAATACCAACCAAATAGCAGAAAGAGAGTTTGCTAGAAACTTCAACTTGGGCTTCGATTCCTCTCGCATAACACACGGCTATACTCTTTGTAAATCATCTGGAATGGGTTTGCTAGTGACAACCACTCTAGTTTGAGACAGCCAACCTTAAGGTCATTTATAGACTCCAAGCCTTAGCATCTTCACTGAAATGGAGGCTGGATTATGGAGAGGCTAGGGTTTGATGAAGGCACTAGAGGATGAAGAAGGAGATAGAATCAGAGAACAAAAGAATATAAGGGGATCCGAAGCCAAAGCCACGGCTGTGCATTGCTAGCAACGTGAGAGGAAAATTAGAAAGGGTTGAGGTAGGGTTTGAGGGAGAACAACGAAGGGGAATAGGGGAAAATAACAGAGAATGGAAAATTTTGAGTAACATGATTTTGATTTGTTTATAAAAAAAAGTAATACAAAATTGTAGGGGAATAGGGGAAAAGAACAGAGAATGGAAAATTTTGAGTAACATGATTTTGATTTGTTTATTAAAAAAAGTAATACAAAATTGTATTTAAAAATATAAATTTATATATGTAAAGGATGTCGTGAATCCTAGTCTGTTTAGAATTCTAATATGTCTAGTCTGTCTTATAGAGGAGTCCTAGTAGAATCCTAATTTGTCTAGTCTGTCTTATAAAGGCGTCCTAGTCTAACTAGAATCCTAATCCTAGTATTCTAGGGACTCTAGTTGTAAAACAAAGGTTATAAATTCACCCTTTGTTTCTAGGGTTAAGTGATAGATAGAAAGAGTGAAAGAGAGGCTGAGTATTGTATTCCTAATTCTATAGTGAACTTTGATCTGTCGCTGCTCGTGGACGTAGCCCTAATTGGGTGAACCACGTAAATCTGTGTGTACATCTGTTTATCTGTTTACTTTCTTGCTCGATTTCTGTAATAAGTGTTATCAGAGCTTCTGGTTCATCTCATATGTTTTTTGTTTGATCGAGCAAGATGTCGCACAATCTGAAGATCGAGAAATTCACTGGGAAAAATAGTTTCAGTCTATGGCGCATCAAGATGTGTGCTTTGTTAAAACAGCAGGGAATCTGGATGCCCTTGTCCTAACTATGACCTGCAGGGATGACCGACATTGAGTTTGCTGAGTTAGAAGAGAAAGCTCATTCGACTATCTTACTCTGCCTAGCAGACGAAGTCATATATGAAGTCGCTTATGAAGAAATTGCGGCTGGTCTGTGGCTAAAGTTAGAGAGCCTGTACATGATAAAGTCTCTAACTAACAAGTTTTTGTTGAAAAAACATTTGTCTGCTCCCCATATGAAGGAAGGTACACCTCTGAAAGATCATCTAGATGAACTGAACTCCATTCTGATGGATCTAAGAAACATTGATGAGAAGATAGATGATTAGGATGCTGCCCTAATTCTGTTAGTCTCTTTACCAACATCCTATGAGAATTTTGTCAATTCTTACTATATTGGTAAAGATTGCATCACTCTGAAAGAAGTCAGATCTAGCCTTCATATGCGAGAAATCCGGCAACAGGCATCCGGTAATGGTGATGACAGTCTTGCAGTTGGGTTGGTGACCACGGTTTCTAATAAGGGCAAGTGGAAAAAGAAGGGAAAATGTCAGAACAAGTCCAAGATGGAATCGAAGGTGGATCCAAAGGACATCTGTAGATACTGCAAGGAATTGGGACACTGGAAATATGAATGTCTGAAGAAGAAGAATAATAAGAATTCGGTTGTTGCTATAGCCAAAGGAGAATCCTCTTCAGAATCAGACTTGGTTCTTGCAGTTGTTGATCATCAGCACCTGTCAAATCAGTGGGTGCTAGACTTTGGTTGCTTGTATCATATGTGTCCTTCTAGGGACTAGTTTTCAACATATGAGAAGAGAGATGCAGGAAACGTTTTAATAGGCAATGATGCGCCTTGCAAAACGGTCGGTATTGGTACTATTTAGATCAGGATGCATGATGGGGTGGTGAGAACTCTTACTAACATTTGATATATTCCAGAGCTAAGGAAGAATCTGATATCTTTGGGTGTCATGGACACCAAAGGCTTCCTATGCATAATTGAAGGTGGAGAGATGTTAATTAGTAAGGGTGCCACAGTCGTCATGAAAGGAGTTAAGCATGGTAACCTTTATGCCTTACAAGGCTCCACAGTGACAGGTTCAGTATCTTCAGTTTCTAGTTTTGAAAAATCTGGGTCTGATCAGACCAAGATTTGGCACATGCATCTTGGGTATATGAGTGAAAGAGGAATGTCAATTATGAGTAAACAAGACCTTATTGGAGGATGCAAGGTAAAATAACTCTAGTTTTGTGAGCACTGCGTTTTTGGGAAGCAGCACAGGAGTACATTCCCAAAAGCAGTTCATAGTACGAGGGCCACTTTGGACTACATTCACTCAGATTGTTAGGGCCCATCTCGGGTTCCGTCTCTTGGAGGTGCTAGGTGTTTTGTGTCCTTTATTGATGACTACTCAAGGAAGACCTAGGTATTCATGTTGAAGCAGAAGAATGAAGCCTTCAAGGTCTTCAAGCAGTGGAAGATTCTTGTTGAGAATCANCAACTTGGGCTTCAATTCCTCTCGTATAACACACTGCTATACTCTTTGTAAATCATCAAGAATGGGTTTCCTAGTGACAACCACTCTAGTTTGAGACAGCCAACCTTAAGGTCATTGATGGACTCCAAGCCTTAGCATCTTCACTGAAATGGAGGCTGGATTATGGAGAGGCTAGGGTTTGATGAAGGCACCAGAGGATGAAGAAGGAGATAGAATGAGAGAACAAAAGAAGATAAGGGGATCCGAAGTCAAAGCCACGACTGTGCATTGCTAGCAACGTGAGAGGAAAATTAGAGAGGGTTGAGGTAAGGTTTGAGGGAGAACAACGAAGGGGAATAAGGGAAAAGAACAGAGAATGGAAAATTTTGAGTAACATGATTTTGATTTGTTTATAAAAAAAAGTAATACAAAATTGTATTTAAAAATATAAATTTATATATGTAAAGGATGTCGTGAATTCTAGTCTGTTTAGAATTCTAATATGTCTAGTCTGTCTTATAGAGGAGTCCTAGTAGAATCCTAATTTGTCTAGTCTGTCTTATAAAGGCATCCTAGTCTAACTAGAATCCTAATCCTAGTATTCTAGGGACTCTAGTTGTAAAACAAAGGCTATAAATTCACCCTTTGTTTCTAGGGTTAAGTGATAGATAGAAAGAGTGAAAGAGAGGCTGAGTATTGTATTCCTAATTCTATAGTGAACTTTGATTTGTCGCTGCTCGTGGACGTAGCCCTAATTGGGTGAACCACGTAAATCTGTGTGTACATCTGTTTATCTGTTTACTTTCTTGCTCGATTTCTGTAATAAGTGGTATCAGAGCTTCTGGTTCATCTCATATGTTTTTTGTTTGATCGAGCAAGATGTCGCACAATCTGAAGATCGAGAAATTCACTGGGAAAAATAGTTTCAGTCTATGGCACATCAAGATGTGTGCTTTGTTAAAACAGCAGGGAATCTGGATGCCCTTGTCCAAACTATGACCTGCAGGGATGACCGACATTGAGTTTGCTGAGTTAGAAGAGAAAGCTCATTCGACTATCTTACTCTGCCTAGCAGACGAAGTCATATATGAAGTCGCTTATGAAGAAATTGCGGCTGGTCTGTGGCTAAAGTTAGAGAGCCTGTACATGATAAAGTCTCTAACTAACAAGTTTTTGTTGAAAAAACATTTGTCTGCTCCCCATATGAAGGAAGGTACACCTCTGAAAGATCATCTAGATGAACTGAACTCCATTCTGATGGATCTAAGAAACATTGATGAGAAGATAGATGATTAGGATGCTGCCCTAATTCTGTTAGTCTCTTTACCAGCATCCTATGAGAATTTTGTCAATTCTTACTATATTGGTAAAGATTGCATCACTCTGAAAGAAGTCAGATCTAGCCTTCATATGCGAGAAATCCGGCAACAGGCATCCGGTAATGGTGATGACAGTCTTGCAGTTGGGTTGGTGACCACGGTTTCTAATAAGGGCAAGTGGAAAAAGAAGGGAAAATGTCAGAACAAGTCCAAGATGGAATCGAAGGTGGATCCAAAGGACATCTGTAGATACTGCAAGGAACTGGGACACTGGAAATATGAATGTCCGAAGAAGAAGAATAATAGGAATTCAGTTGTTGCTATAGCCAAAGGAGAATCCTCTTCAGAATCAAACTTGGTTCTTGCAGTTGTTGATCATCAGCACCTGTCAAATCAGTGGGTGCTAGACTCTGGTTGCTTGTATCATATGTGTCCTTCTAGGGACTAGTTTTCAACATATGAGAAGAGAGATGGAGGAAAAGTTTTAATAGGCAATGATGCGCCTTGCAAAATGGTCGGTATTGGTACTATTTAGATCAGGATGCATGATGGGGTGGTGAGAACTCTTACTAACGTTTGATATATTCCAGAGCTAAGGAAGAATTTGATATCTTTGGGTGTCATGGACACCAAAGGCTTCCTATGCATAATTGAAGGTGGAGAGATGTTAATTAGTAAGGGTGCCACAGTCGTCATGAAAGGAGTTAAGCATGGTAACCTTTATGCCTTACAAGGCTCCACAGTGACAGGTTCAGTATCTTCAGTTTCTAGTTCTGAAAAATCTGGGTCTGATCAGACCAAGATCTGGCACATGCATCTTGGGTATATGAGTGAAAGAGGAATGTCAATTATGAGTAAACAAGGCCTTATTGGAGGATGCAAGGCAAAATAACTCTAGTTTTGTGAGCACTGCGTTTTTGGGAAGCAGCACAGGAGTACATTCCCAAAAGCAGTTCATAGTACGAGGGCCACTTTGGACTACATTCACTCAGATTGTTGGGGCCCATCTCGGGTTCCGTCTCTTGGAGGTGCTAGGTGTTTTGTGTCCTTTATTGATGACTACTCAAGGAAGACCTAGGTATTCATGTTGAAGCAGAAGAATGAAGCCTTCAAGGTCTTCAAGCAGTGGAAGATTCTTGTTGAGAATCAGATGGGAAAAAAGATCAAACATCTTCGAACTGATAATGGCTTAGAGTTCTGTTATAAGGAATTCAGTGAATTTTGTAAATCTGAAGGCATCACTAGACATCATACTATTAGAGAAACCCCACAATAGAATGGTGTTGTAGAAAGGATGAATAGGAAACTGTTGGAGAGAGCCCATTGTATGCTCTCTAATGCTGGTCTGAGTCGAAGTAACTGGGCTGAAGCTGTTAATACAACTTATTATCTAGTGAATCGGTTTCCTGCTACTGTCGTAGACTGTAAAACACCCATTCAGGTATGGTCTGAAAAACCTATTGATTACTGTAGTCTTAGAATATTTGGTTGTCCTTCTTATTATCATGTTAGTGAGGGTAAGTTGGAACCGAGAGCTAAGAAAGGGTTATTTATGGGCTATGGAAATGGGTGAAGGGATATAGAATATGGTCTCCATCTGAAAAAATAAAAATAAAAAAAGTCATTCTCTCTAGGAATGTTACCTTTGATAAGAATTACATGTTTCACCCGAGATTGGAGTTTGATGTTTCAGGAAAGCAGGATAGTGTCTCCAAACAGGTAGAGTTTGAATTGACTCGTAATAGCAAACAGGGTTACTTACCTCAGGCTGATGAGATTACTGATGAGCCTTCTGATGAATCTGGTATTGAGCTGACACAGCCACATAGTATTGCTGTTGACAAACCTCGCAGGCAGGTCAAGCCCCCTCAAAGATATGGTTTTGAAGACATGGTGACATATGCTCTATAGGTGGTAGAGGAGGTAGAGTCTCCAAACCCTTCTACCTATCGGGAAGCTATCACAGGGGTTGAGTCTGCTCAGTGGGTTGTTGCAATAGGTGAGAAGATGGAGTCTCTTCACAAGAACTAGACATGGGAGTTAGTTAAATCTCAACAGGGGAGAAGTTAGTAGGTTGTAAGTGGATTTTCAAGAACAAGTATGGTACCCCAGGGGCTGAAGGCATCAGATACAAAGCCCATCTAGTTGTAAAAGGCTACATTTAAAAAGAGGGTGTTGATTACAATGAGATCTTCTCACTAGTGGTAAGACATACTTCTATCCAAGTATTGCTAGCATTGGTAGTACATTAGGACTTGGAGCTTGAGTAGCTTGATGTAAAGACAACTTTTTTACATGGAAAGCTTAAGGAGGAGATTGTTTGAAGCCCATCATACATATAACATTGTCAAAATAGACCTGGTCAAAAGTTTAAATTTTATACAGGCCTAATTTTTTGAGTCCTAGTCCAATCCTATAGGGCCTTTAGGATAAACAAGTCGGCCCGATTATTATTATTTTATTATTTTTAAATTTAAACATTAATTTTAAAAATAAAAAGACATAAAAATAATTTTAAAAAAAGAAAAATAAAATTAAAATAAATAAATAAATAAGAAATTTCAAAATTGGGCCATTCCATTTAATAATATGCCAGCTCTAATGAGTTAAGGCCGAAATTGATTAGGACAAAAAAGTCTAAATTTTAAATAGGTCTTAAAATTAGGGCTAGAGTATATTTTTATACAGGCCAAGCTCAATTTTAAAATGGGTTGACTTAAAAATTGATAATGCTACATGTACTTATCTTAAACAAAATGTCAAACATTGATATGCTACTCCTCCTCTATTTTAATCTAATCAAAGGTGGGATAAAACCTAAGCATTTCCAACCACAGCATGAAATGAAACCTGAGCACAAGAATTATCATTTTAACAAGTAGTTCCAAAACTTAAGCTGTTAAGCATTCTAACGATGCAATATGGCCCAGAAAGTTCAAGGTTTCGAACGATTTAAACTCGAGCAAATACCGCATATCATAAAAACTAGAATATGTATCCAATTTACCAAATGCATGAAACAAACAGAGATGTTATTATATAAAACCTAAGCATTTCCAACCACAGCATAAAACCTGAGCACAAGAATTATCATGTTAACAAGCAGCTCCAAACCTTAAGCTGTTAAGCATTCTAACGATGCAATATAGCCCAGAAAGTTCAAGGTTTCGAACACTTAAACTTGAGCAAATACCATATATCATAAAAACTAGAATATGTATCCAATTTACCAAATGCATGAAACAAAAAGAGATCCTATTATATAAATCCATTACGAAATACAGCGTGAGCACTAGCAAATACCATAAACATAACTTACATATAAACTGTCCCAAAAAGAGCCAACAAAGGCCAGTGAAGTTTCCCACCCAAAAAAACAGCTACATATACTCCTTTTCAATTTAGTCAGTGAGGTTTCCAGTGCCCAATATCTGCTCCACATACAACTTCCATAGTTCAGGATCTACTTGCATGAAAAAGTCAATTTGATTGCTGTCCTTCATGATCAATAGACCAGCTCGAATCCTCTCTTGCATAGTCAATCCTTGTATCTTTTTCAACTCTGCAAAAAATGACATCCTCCTTTTGTCTCGCTCTGATTCATGCTTGAAACAAGAAGCTAGCTCCTTAAGATTGTCCGTAGTGCCTTCATAGAAGCTACCAAGCTTCTCCATAGTCTCATTTAGCATTTCAATCATTGAATCATCGGACCGAACTCTTTTTTTACCAGTTCTAGTTCTTCTTAAACGATCAGCTAAAAACATAGCACAAATGTTCACCACCAACATTGTAAAATTGTTTAACAACTCCAAATGCATAATCAATATGCAGATGAGCTTCTGCTTCCTTGCATGATGTAACTACGTCATAATCTAACATGGGAGCAAATTAACATATAACAGTTAATACAGTTATTTTTATATTTCATTTTAAAATAATTTTAAGCAGTCCATTAGATCACTAATGTATCTTTGATCTTAGCATGCTTAGAACTAAATTTCCTTGAGTTGAACAAAAACTAATAAGAAACTACTAGAGCATCCAGAGCATGGCTTAAATTACAGGCCAAGCTACACAAATTGAATAAAACTATGTTTTGAAGACAGGAATTAACTATAGATTTCTATTTGATGCATTTTCCTGCTATAGATTATAAATGATAATATACTAAGCTTGAAGGTCAAAATTAATTCCAATTACAATCTAAACCAGAAAAGAACGCAAGAAAATTCACAATGCTCAACACCACAAAATTAACATTTTCTCCAACAGAACAAGTGATAAATAAGCACAAAGGGATTGAGGCAATAGTCAAAATAAAAAAAAAAATAAAAAATTGAGGCAATATAACAAAGGGATTCACCATCTCTCCCATGGCAGAGGTTTCATCATATTTGGGCCACATCAGACTATGCAGAGGAAATTCAGAAGAAAATTTCCAATCACAACAAATATTATAAGAAATTTCTTCTGCTACATGATGATGATAATAAAATGCTTCATGCAGATAGTTCACAGCAGGACATAGAACTTAATCATTGACCCAACATAGCATTATAACAAGAAAATACACTAAAGGGTGAGATTGATAGGGGATAATAAGGGTAAATTTACTCAGGGAATAATTTTTACACATACAAAAAAAGGGGCACCGTCTATGCTACTCCCACAAGATGAGACATAAGTCACGTCTTACCTTTTTTTTTTCGTACTAGATTCACTAAAACCTTTTAAATATAGCGGAGACATTGATTCAGTAAAATTTAATGTGTCAATTGTATCTAGAACCAGAGTAATGTAAGAAATGAGTCAGATATGATAGAAACCCCAAAAAAAAAAAAAATTAGACGTAAAAAAAAAGTCTTTAGGATAACCTTGTGAGAATTCTATAAAGCCTAAAATCACCTCAAGTTGATCTTAGAATTAATTGTAGGTCAAAAGACCTTTTCTTCCCCCCCAACCAGAGCAATATAAGAAAAAAGTCAGATATGATAGAAACCCAAAAAAAAAAAATTATTAGATGTAAAAAAAAAAATCTTTAGGATAACCTTGTGAGAATTCTATAAAGCCTAAAATCACCTTAAGTTGATCTTAGAATTAATTTTAGGTCAAAAGACCTTTTTTTCCCCCCAACCAGAGCAATGTAAGAAAAGAGTCAGATATGATAGAAACCCCAAAAAAAATAAAATTATTAGACGTAAAAAAAAAAAATTCTTTAGGATAACCTTGTGAGAATTCTATAAAGCCTAAAATCACCTCAAGTTGATCTTAGAATTAATTTTAGGTCAAAAGACCTTTTTTCCCTCCCCATACCGATAGTGAGAAAAATCTGAAGATCCGAAGTCAATCAAACCGGTGGAGCGGATCGCAAACAAACAATTGAGTGAAGATTAGCAAGCCAACTAACCAGCAAACGAGAAAAATGACAGAATCGGTGACAGTAATCACTTCAATTCCATCATCACTTCAAGAGAGAGATAGAAGGAGAGAGAAAGTTTCCCATACTTGAATCGCCATTGGAGAGGATGGAAGTTGAAAATTGAGTTCTGTGAGGAAGGCTGAAATGGGGAAGACGAAAGAGATTTATGTGAATTGACTGGAGGGGGCGGCGTGTCTGTGAAAGAAAATGAAAGAGGGAAAAACACATATTTGGAGGGAGAAGCCTTGCAAATTAAATATTGAAAATTTAAAATTTTACTCATGTTTCACAAATTTGCCTAATGTAATTATTTGTACCAGAGGTGGCAAATGGGCTAACTTGGCCCGGACCGACCAGGCTAAGATCATTTTTGGGTTGGGCTAAGCTGGCTTAAATTTAATCAGACTGATATATGACTAGTTTAACCCAACTTTATGGTGAGTTATCGAGTTAATAGGCTAGCTCAGTCTTAATATAAAAATTTATTTTTAAATTTTTTTGTTAAAATATTATAATAATAATAATAAATTTATATATTATCTCTTTAAATTTTTTTATTTATTATAATAGATTACAAAATAAAAGACAATTTTTTTTTTATATAAAAAATATCTTCATTTTGTAATGAACATAAAATTTAATCATATATCCTTAAATCTAAAATGAAATTTTTATTATTAATTGAACAAGTTGGCACATTTATATATCTATTACTTACCATCTTACCTCATTACAAATTTACAATATACTAGTGAAATGCATAACTCTATGTTAATCACCTCTACAATCTACATACATGAATATATATGTGTATTTTAAATATTATCTATATATTTTTAAATATTAGCATGATTCATGCCTATAAAACTAACTCAAATAAATTATAATCTAGTTGTTTAGAAAAAAAAAAATTAAAAAATGGGCCAATCGGCTTAGGCTGGCCAGCCCAATTTTTTCGGGTCAGCATTTTCACAGCCTAGCCCAGCCCTAACACCATGTTATACAGGCTAGCGCATCGGGTCGGACCCATTTTGCCACCTCTATTTGTAACTACTAGCAACATTTTATCACTTGTTTTGGACCTTTTTGTGATACATGAGAATTGAGGTTTTAACTTAGGATCTTAACTACATAAACACATATAACATAGTTAGTTTGGGACTGTCCCAAAAAGATTAAGGTTTCAGGTTCGAATTTTTATTCTTCTATATATGCAGCTTGAAAATTGAAGTTCATCTATCTAACAGTAAAAACATCCTTGGACCTCAACTATTTAAAAAAATGCTTGACCATTTATGATGTGTGCTTGTGTATTTTGTTTATTTATAATTATAAAGACATTGAAAAAGTTATCAAATAATTTAATGTACAAAATGTGATAGGACTTAATGGATGAGTGATTAATAATTGGTTTAAGCCAAAAACATGTTGTAGATACATGGTAAGACATATAAAAAAGGTTGAGGTCAGGTACACCGATACAATTAGGTTTTGTTTTGTTTGGTTTTTCTTTCTAACAAACTTGTTCAAGTGGCATAGGGCAACCCTAAGCCATTGAAGGTAGCATTTTGATATGTAACCTTGAGGTTTGAGCTTTGTGATATTAAACATAGAGGAAGGAAGTAATATGGGCTATAGACCAGATAGTTATGGATGCTTATGAGATGAGAGAATTTTTTTTTAAAAAGAATTTAAATAGGTGCTTATTTCAATATTTCCTAATCTTCCTAACAATTTTTGAAACAAAAGACCCAAGAAAAAAAAAAACCAAATTCTAGTGGGCCTATGTATACCACAACCCAACACATCATGGTCCCATATTTTGAAAATTCAACAAAATTATATGATTTAGGCATCTTAATAAGTACCAATCGGATTGAGCATTGCGCCTTTCTGCGTTACCTTCAACCCTACCGGAAACCAACAAAATACATTACCCTAGTACTATATAAGACAGCACCCAAGTCCTAAAACCTATTTCGCCCTCACTCAATTTGAGGCAGCACTCGAGAAGCACAAGTTAAAGAATGTCGCACCAGAACGCTCATGGAGTACCAGGAACCAATACCATCCATGCCTGCAACAAACAAGAATTCAATAGCCACACAGAGACAACAACTTCACTTGAGGTTTCAGATTCACTGCCATCACCGTCCCTCCCAGAGGATCTCATCGTTGAAATCCTCTCAAGGCTTCCTGTCAAATCCCTTCTTCAATTCAGGTGCGTATGCAAATTCTGGAAATCCTTAATCTTTGATCCTCAACTCGTGAAGAAGCACCTTCACAGATCAATTTCAGATACCCACTTCACGTATCACCGATTATTGTCCTTCTGCCAATCAGACCGATTAACAATTAGACGGAGTCCTTGCTCTGTAAAGTCTTTATTTAAAAACCCATCAAACCCTGTGGTAGATTCTAGTTCAATGTTGGAACCCATCCATAACTTTGTAATTGTAGGTTCATGCAATGGTTTGTTGTGTTGTATGGGTTACGTGGCTGGCATTACTTTCCATTTGTATAACCCATGTACTGGATTGAAATCCAAAGAATCTCCAATTGTGTATAATCATTGTATGGAAATCCCTCCAATGGTAGTTGGATTTGGTTATGATGATCAATCTGACAAATACAAGCTTGTGACACTCCATGTTAGTTCTATCAATGGAACTGATCAGGCCCAAGTTTATACCTTTGGTGAAGATGATTCTTGGAGACGGATTCAGGCTTATGCTCCCAAATTAATTCTTGAATCGTGGTCATCGTCGACATTCCTAAGCGGCACTCTTAATTGGCTAGTTAAACCCTCGAATAAGTCAATACCTGAACGTGATATGATACTCTCTTTCGACTTGGGAAAGGAGACTTTTGGGGAAGTTTTGCTACCTGTGGACAAAGTGTCCTACAATTATAGCATTTTGCTTAGCAACATAGGGGTTTTAAGGGACTGCCTATTCTTTTCTGATGAAAACACTGAGAGAACGCATTTTATTGTGTGGCTGATGAAGGAATATGGAGTCAAAGAGTCTTGGACTAAGTTGTATACAATCAGTTATATGGATTTTGGTCTTACGAACAGACTTAAATTTCTAGTGCCGCTGTTCATGTCAGAGAATGGTGAAGCCTTGTTGCAGATCTGGGTTCGTGAATTTGCATTATACAACCCAAAAGAAAACACATTTAAGTACTTTGAGAGCCGTGATTACGTTTTTTATGATGCAACAAGTTACGTTGAGAGCCTAGTTTCACCCTGTTATTAAAATTATTCGGACCCTGGAGTTTTCTTTAAAAACTGCATCTTTTGCTTATTGGCTGATTGCTGGGCCATGTTATTTTGACATTTCATGTATAGATAGAAAAGCTTAGGCGTTTGGGTAGTTTTGGTGAAGCTGAAGCCTTACTCTGACTCCTTAGATTACTATTTATTAGTGACAGAAGAAGTAAAATATAAGGGGCTGATTTATTGTTTTGGTTTTGGATTATATATTTTATATTATAATACTACATGCATGGAAGTTTTGAATTTTCAGTTCAAATGTAACTTATATTGGCTATGTTTAAGATGTTGATATCTATTGTTTGAAGGTCAAAACTGAAGATTTGATAGTGTGTCTATAATTGTACAGTCCAGTTTTAGAGAAGTTTGGAATCACCCTAGATATTCAGTATAGTTGTACTACTAATTTTGTACAATTGGAATGAAACTGGGTTTTGTTTCCTTATGTTTTCGTGCTTCATACTTCGTACCTGGACAGTGTGTAAACCATGGGAAAATGCATCTCAATTCAGAGATCAATGGACCGAGGTTGCTTAATTTTATGCTTTAGTGACAGCCATGCATCAGTAATTCAATGTCCTAGTTCATAATGTACCTGCTTTTGAACGTAACGATGCTAGAGAATGATTTTTGCTATGCTTCTTTGGGAGGGAAAAAGAGGCTATTGACTTCCACATTTACATTGGGAAAATTTTCCATTTAACAGTTTATGTACGCATACCACTGCAAAGAGAACTTAGAAGATAAGTTAACAGATTTACCATTGTCAAACCCCTCTCTTTTAATCATTATCTGTATGGTTTGATTCTAGAGTCACTAGAGGAGATTTTTTCCAAATGGTTTATTTTCAAGAGTCAGGTTTTTCAGAAACTCACCCATGGAGCACTCTAATCGATGTTTGCAGGTTGCTGACCAGAAAGATGATGGTTTAGCGAAGAGGGAGACTTGCATGAAAACTTAGCTATCTTTGATTCTATACCAAACTTTATTTTACCTTGCTTTATTGTTGATGCAAAGGGAATTATGTTTTCCAGGCTTTGTACTACGAGTTAGCTTGTTTTAATATATTTCAGTTTAACCAAAAAAAAGAGAAAGAGTAAGGTTTTTCTTTTTTTGGTGCAAATATGCCTCTTTCTCCGATTAAGTGATTGAAGTACATGATTAGATCAATACAAACTTTCACAAGAAGATTGAGAAAAAAAAAAAAAGATATAGAAATGAAGGTGAAAGAAATATCATGAAGCGTGCCCCAAAAGTTCATATCAAATTGTTGTAAGGCTAGCAATTGAGACAAGAATTGTGGAAGAAAAGCAAAATCACAACTTAGAAGTGCAATGTGCTGATGAAATTGGTGGGAAGTAACAGCTGGAGTATAATCTCTATTCATTAGACGCATAGGTTAATGCCCGAAAAAAAAATCCTTCTAATTTCAGTTTAACCCAAAAGATAATACAAGTTTCAAATATCAAACTGCCAATAACCATTCAAATTCTTCCATGCTATTACCCAAAAAAAAAAAAAAAAAAAAAAAAAATAAAAAAAAAAAAAAAAAAAAAAAAAAAAAAAAAAAAAAAAAAAAAAAAAAAAAAAAAAAAAAAAAAAAAAAAACCTTCTATGTTGGGAACCAAATCGATGGAAACAATAAATTTCATCATTCAAAACTTGAGTAACAATTTAGAGCTTATAATAATAAAAAATCAAATCAGTTAACATGCATCTTATACATCTTTTAAATAAGCTATGGTTGAGAAATAACCCAAAACTCCTAAATTAACTTAATAGCTATCAACAAGGGCAAGAAATTGACTAAATATGGCTGTTTTACCCAATACCAACCAAATAGCAGAAAGAGAGTTTGCTAGAAACTTCAACTTGGGCTTCAATTCCTCTCGTATAACACACTGCTATACTCTTTGTAAATCATCAAGAATGGGTTTCCTAGTGACAACCACTCTAGTTTGAGACAGCCAACCTTAAGGTCATTGATGGAATCCAAGCCTTAGCATCTTCACTGAAATGGAGGCTGGATTATGGAGAGGCTAGGGTTTGATGAAGGCACCAGAGGATGAAGAAGGAGATAGAATCAGAGAACAAAAGAAGATAAGGGGATCCGAAGTCAAAGCCACG